>BLSH010082182.1:0-11707 GCA_018402905.1 Glandirana rugosa
ATTACCTACTTGTTTAGTTACAGCTTACTGGACACCAGATGCACAGTATGATGAGAATGATGAAAAATGTTTGCAGTATTACTCATTGTTTTACAAAGATCATTTATTAGCGTTGCCGTCACTGTTGTCAAACAATATCAGACTTTGTTTTTGGACTGAGCACAATAAATGACATGGACACGTATAGAAAATGTTTGCACTCAAGTGATCAGGTAAAAAGTAATTACTAGACATTTGTAATCCCAGATTTAAGTACATTTAATAGTTTTGATGTGCGAACAGTGCCCTACGTTGCTTCAGGATACATGTAACTTACTCTTGCCTTTGAAGTGTGTGGATGTAATTTTATTGCTCATTTTCATGTGGATATGTTAAGTAGATGTATTTTTTTTTTAAACTAGAACTCAGCATTTCATCTGGTACGTTCTCTTTTATTTACTAGTGTCCTGGAATGCCATTCAAGATATTTTAGATTTAATATAATAATAATATATATATATTTTTTGCATCCTGTAGTGATTTTACATTCTTTGTAGAGAAAATTAGGAAAGAACTGGTGTCTTGTCAGATGGTTCTCATGGCTATCTTGTCTAAGGGTCCTTTCATGCTGATTTTTACCGAAAAATGCAATAAAAATACTTCCCTTTAAATGCTATGGGACTCTTTACACCACTGCACTGTGGGTGTGGTGGCTTTTAATTAACAAATAAAAAAAGCCTGCCCTTTTTAAAACTAAAATTGCAAATTCAAATGGATGGGAAGCTGGTGCATTTTTTTTTTGGGTGCATTTATTTTGAGTCACGTGTCCATGTTTCAAAGGTGTATGCCAACCAGAAAACTCCCCGAAAACGCATAAATAACGCATATGCGTTTTTAGCATGTTTTTAAAGTTGCTGTTATGGGTGTCAAGCGTTTTTTTTTTCTACAGCCAGTAAACTCCCCAGCATGTTATCCTATTTGTCCATGCACACATAGGCTTTTATCAGCATTTATGGCAGGGGCATTTTCAGGCTGGAAACCCCCCCCCCCCCCCAGAGCTACTACGTTTTGAAGAAGAGTTTTTCAGCTGTAAAGCGAATACATTTAAAAACGGTAATGCAAAAACACTGCATTACTGAAATTTTTAATTCGGCATTCTACAGCTAACACTACTAGCATAGGGTGGTAGAGGTGAGTATTTACTTCATTACAGGTAAAGCTATTATTTCAACTTTCATTTTTATTAACAGAGTTGTGCACATAGCCTTCAGATTCAGTGGTAAAGTGCAGGAATCTTGCAGTGTCAAGTGCCTTCAAATACCTGAGCTACACTTTAGTTTGACCTCTGTGTCCTTGCAGTCACCTTGGAGCCTAGGTCTAGGCCATGTGTGAAGCTCAAGTTTAAATTAAGCAGAAGTCATGAACCTGGGTCTAAGATCCCTGCAGGTGGCTCAACAGCAGGGGTTTCCAAACTTTCCAAGCAAATGGCCAGTTTACTGTCCTTTAGGTTTTAGGGGCCGGACTGTGGTCAGTGGGAGTAGAAAATCCCCCGGCATCAGTGCCCAATCATTGGTTTAATGGGAGGAATAGTGCCCCATTGATGGTGTAAGTAGGGGGAATAGTACCCCATTATTGGTGTCAGTTGGTGGAATAGTGCCCCAAGGGCCAGATAAAGGCAAACAATGGACCACATCCAGCCCTCGTGATGCAGTTTGGAGGCCACTGCTCTACAGCAACACATGGACTGGTTTAAAGGCTGAGAGAGAGGTGGACACTGATAACTACTCCTTCTGTTTGTTGCTTGGCTGTTTTGCTGGCCTAGTGCCTTCTGTTGCTCAGAAGTATGTAGTTCAGGAATTCTGACTGAATAGGCTTGTTCCAGATCAGTAACTTGGGAAGCACTGAAGGTAAAGATGGCCACTCAGCTGGCATTTTCAGGAAGAGGTTATTATCGCCTTCCCGTCCAGCCTATAAAATAACGGCCAGTCGGTGGTTTAATTGTTCTGACTGGATGTCATATGATGTCCTTCAGAACAAGCCACTCGTGTGCACCGATCAATGTAAAGAGCCTATGACGTAAGCTCTTTACTATGTGATCAGCTGTGTCCAATCACAGCTGATCACCATGTAAATGGGAAGTGCGGTTATCTGCATTTCTCTACTAGAGCTGACAGCGCATGAGTAGAGAGACAATAAGCGTCTTTCTTGACGGGGATCTGCACTGATAAGTGCATTGATTATCAATGCAGTCCCTCAGCCATGCCTGCCAGTGCCCACCAGTGATGGCAATCCATGCTTCCACATCGGTGCTGCTTATTAGTGCCCATTATTGCCCATAAAAGCTGCCTATTAGTGCCGCCTATCAGTGCTACCTATCAGTGCCACCTAGCAGTGCCCATCAGTGCTGCATATTAGTGTCGCCTCATCAGTGCAGACTTATCAGCCAGCGCACAAGTGAAGGAGAAAAATTTACTTATTTTCAAAATTTTGTAACAAACGAAGCAAAACATCTTTTTTTTTTTTTTTTTATTCAAATTTTTCAGTATTTGTTTTGTTTGTTTAGCAAACAGTAAAAAAAAAAAACTCAGTGGTGATTTAAAGTGATACTAAAGGTTCCCGTTTAAAAAAAATAACAAACATGTTATTGGCGATCTTGGCTCCTGCTCCGCATCGAGTAACCCGTCAGGAAATCGCTTTCCCTGGTCGTCACCGGTGCGGGCGCGCTCCTGAATCCTGCTGTTGCGTGTATTCACACATACATCAGGACTCGCGCCCCCCCCCCCCCCAGGCTCCCATGTCACTGGACTTGATTGACAGCAGCAGTAACCAATGGTTCCACTGCTATCCATCCAGTGAGGACCGGAGACGGCAGCTAGAGGGACAAGGCTCGTCCCTGGCGTGGGATCAGTTCAGGCTTAGGTAAGTGAAGCGGGGCTCTGGGGGAGCTGCTGCAATAAAAAGGTTTTTCACCTTAATGCATATGCATTAAGGTGAAAAACCAGGAGACTTTACAACCCCTTTACCTAAATAAAGCTCAAAGACTATCTGTCTCAAAACAAAATGATAAAAATTTAGTTTGGGTACAGCATTGCATGGCTGCGTAATTGTCATTCAAATTGTGACAGCGCTGAAAGCTAAAAATTGATCTGGGCAGGAAAGGGGTGAAAGTGCCCAGTATTGAAATGGTTAATGGCAGTCTGTGTATTTCCCCCAGCAAAGAAAAAAGAAATCTGTAATGTTTTTAATGTCTTGGTCTATAGGTGACATTCACTTCTATGTGATTGCAGACAAATGCAAGAGTAGTGGGAACTCTGATATGTCTGTGAGCCTGGGGACTGAAACATCCACCGTTTGATTCATATGTCATCCGTACTTGTGTTTCACATGTCATGCGTAGCGTGCTGATGACAACAGTAACTAATGTATCACCAGGGTTATTGTTGAACGGGGAATAGGATAGAATTTATAACGTGTACATTGAAGACTGTGCAGTTTCTGTAATATGAATATTTCCCAAAGTGCACGGTACTTTTCTTGAGTTTTTGTTTTTAAACCGTTTTATACTTGTTACAAATATATTTTGCAGAATTTTGAATGTTCAATACAACGAGAAAAGGCCTGATTTTTGGGATAGACAGATTACATTAAAGCCCACCATGCTTCCAGAGAATTTTCTGGAATGCTCATTGACTTATAGCAGAGTCCCAGTCTCCTAGCCAACATTGCACTAATAACATTATAGAGATTGCTTTAATTAATTGTAAAGCATAAAATTGCTGCCCAAATACACATTGTAGCTACTAATAAACCGCTAAGTTCTATTTTGTCCCTCTCGATTCTGCTTGCGGCCCTAGAGGATGTGTGCAGCTGAAGCCCGCCTTTCTTTATTTCGTGCAGCTGGCTACCCAGTGTGCACCTCTCGATCTCGCAGCTGCACATAACACTGTGAGGCGTGCTCTGTTGTTATAAGGGTGCCTGAAGACTCTTGGCATGGATGACATAGATATCCTAGGAATTAATCGGCCAGGCTGATGACGTAGCTGCCTAGGCGACCATCACCGCACATCGCAGGGAACACTATTTCACCATATCAATATCCAAACCTTAATTCACTAGTGGTGCACATTACAATGTGGGTAATACTTGAAAATGAGTGGAACTCTGCTTTAACCTGTTCACTGCCAGGCCCTGCACTCCACTTTTAAACTCCAGCTGGCCGGACCATTTTTGCAATTTTTCCATTTCTTTTTTATAATTCCCTTACAGCTTTCAAAGTTTGTAAAAGACCCCCCCAAACCATATATTTTATATATTTTCTGAAAGCACATGACCTGTAGAATAAAAAAAGGTGCTACTGAAGCCCAATTTAAGTTCGGATCGTGCTCCAGTGGCTACTGACAGGCAGTGAGGAAGTGATATAAAAAATAAAATATAAAAATGCTGCGGATGGGAAACATTGCGGCATCAGCACCCTGTCCACTCCCTATTGCAGCTTAAGGGGTGACTTTAGTCAGAAGGCAAAAATGAGCAGTTGAGCTGCATTTTTGCTGCCTGCCAAATGTCCCTCTTTAAGCTGCAATAGGCAGTGGACAGGGTGCTGATGTCAGGATGCTTCCCACCCACAGCTAAGTTGACCCAATTTGTAGCGATGCTGTCCGCCGAACACTACACATTTATATCAAAGGGGAAGCGCCACAAACACCCTGTAACCTCATGCAATGCATGCGGTTGCACTGCATTTGTTGGTAAAATGGAGTTAAAACAGGCAGTGAGGAGGCGTTGCATCGCTTTGTCACCGCCTATCAGTAGCCACTGGAGTGTGGTCCTAACATGGATAGGGCTTCAGAGGCAAGGGAGATTAACCAGTTGCCGACCGCCTGCCGTGGCTTGACGGCGGCAACTTGGCTTGATATCGCATATCGGCGTCACGTGACGACGGCTGCATGATCACGTATTGTGAGCGCGCACGCGCCGACAGAGGCACGCTCACTGTTTAGAGGGGGAGCCAGGGAGCAGGTAGGGCAGTCTGGATGTCCGCTGGCTACCCGCGATCGCTCCCCCGTAGTGACAGAACGGGGATCCGTGTGTGTACCCCATAAATGAATTTGCATAGTTTGTAAACGCGGAAACTTTTGCGCAAACCAATCAATAGATGCCGATTGCGTTTTTTTGTTTTTTTTTTACCAAAAATATGAGGAAGTATATATATCGGTCTAAACTGATGAATACATTTGTTTTTTTTATATATTTTTTTGGATATATATTTTAGGATGTGATCAGCACAGGGGCAATCAGCACTGTCCAGACAGAGGGTCAGGGCATGCTGCATTCATCTTGCCATCAATTTTGACCAAGTTTCCTGTACCTTTTGTAGCTCACACATCCCCAAAACATTAGCGATCCACCTCCGGGTTTCACAGGCCTTGTTGACTCCTCTCCAAATGTAGCGTTTATGGTTGTGGCCAAAAAGCTCAATTTTGGTATCATCACTCTAAATTACTTTGTGTCAGAAAATTTGAGGCTTGTCTCTGTGCTGTTTGGTGTATTGTAAGCGGGATACTTTGTGGCATTTGCGCAGTAATGGCTTTCTTCTGGCGACTCGACCATGCAGCTCATCTTTCTTCAAGTGCCTCCTTATTGTGCATCTTGAAACAGCCATACCACATGTTTTCAGAGAGTCCTGTATTTCACCTGAAGTTATTTGTGGGGTTTTTTTTGCATCCCGCACAATTTCCTGGCAGTTGTGGCTGAAATTTTAGTTGGTCTACCTGACCGTGGTTTGGTTTCAACAGAACTCCTCATTTTCCACTTCTTGATTAGAGTTTGAACGCTGCTGATTGGCATTCTCAATTCACTGGATATCTTTTTATATCCCTTTCCTGTTTTATACAGTTCAACTACCCTTTTCCGCAATTTGACAGTTCTTTTGCTTTCCCTATGACTCAGAATCCAGAAACGTCAGTGCAGCACTGGATGAAAGATGCAAGGGCCTGTCAGGAGTCCAGAAACTCATTGACCTTTTATACACACACACTAATTACAAGCAAACAGATCACCGGTGAGGATGGTTACCTTTAATAGCCATTCAAACCCATTTGTGTCAACTTGTGTGCATGTTATCAGGCCAAAATCACCAGGGTATGTAAACTTTTGGGTAATTTCTGTTGTCATTATAATTTAAAAAGAGTAAACACAGTTGACTGATAATAAATAGCTTCAGCCAAACACTAACCATGAGTGAAAGAAAAGTTTTTGTGTTATCATTCATATTCTCTGAAAAATGGCCAAGAAATCATAAATTCTGCCAGGGTGTGTAAACTTATGAACACAACTGTATATAGCCCATAGTTCCAAAGACATCTCAGAAACAAGCAAGAATGGGTGACTATGTTCTTACATACAATGGGACCATGAAGAGCAAATGTAGCCACCCTCTTATAGTAAATCAGGTCACCGCAACAAAAATAAGTACTTAAAATAAACAGGTCTTTAACCTGGACAACTGACACTGAGAATATGCTAGAAAATACATACACAGATATTGTCAGTGATGATGGCATTTCAGAATGAGATCCAGAGGCAAACCTAGCTTGTAATATGCTTTACTTTATCTTTATTATTATAACCTGTATTGTTTTCTATGACTTACAGATGCACTCTGAAATTTTCTTTCATATGTTGGAAACATTTGTACGGGTCATACTATGTATCTTACAAAACTTCAGTAAAGACTTCTTGAAAGTGAAAATGAGATCCTGAAATTTAGGCATCTGAAATGATATATAAATTTGAACGTTTTCTGTAACCTTAGAGCTTGGCCCCATTTATCCAACTGAATTTCCACATTGGTCCTTTTGGCCATAGACCACTTGAATTTCATGCTGAAATCTGTTGCACTTGGAGCTGTGAGAGGCCCTGTTGGCACCATCCAGCTCAACAAACTTCAACGGACAAACTGAAGGAGTCAGGTAGAAAATTGTCAAGTTGCAGTCACTGTTTGGGTATTCATGCATCTGCAGTTACAATATGGTGGTTTTCTTCAATACAGTAGCTGGCAGTGCAAATTCCTCCATCCATGCTGTTAAGGATTGATGAAGGATTTCTCTCGTTCAGCTGTCATGCATGTAAGGCTAGACAGTTGTTGTGTGACAGTTTTCAGATAAGTTATACTGAACATTATTTTTTTCTTTTATCATACAGTGCCTTCAAAAAGTTTTCATCACCCTTAAAAGTTTCCACATTTTGTCATCGTACAACCAAAAAAAGTAAATGTGTTTTTATTGGGATTTTATGTGATAGACCCAAACAAAAGTGGCACATAATTGTGAAGTAGAAGGAAAATGTTAAATGCTTTTCCAAATTTTTTGCAAATGTCTGAAAAGTGTGGCATGCATTTGTATTCAGCCCTATTTTACTCTGATACCTAACTAACAACTAGTGGATCCAACTGCCTTCAGAAGTCACCTAATTAGTAAATAGAGTCCACC
Source organism: Glandirana rugosa (assembly GCA_018402905.1). Lineage (NCBI taxonomy): Eukaryota > Metazoa > Chordata > Amphibia > Anura > Ranidae > Glandirana > Glandirana rugosa. Next base: position 7,467 of record BLSH010082182.1, read on the forward strand.
TGTGTGTAATTGAATCTCAGTATAAATACAGCTGTTCTGTGAAGCCCTGTTTTGTTAGAGAACCTTTGTGAACAAACAACATCATGAAGACCAAGGAACAAACCAGACAGGTCAGGGATAAAGTTGTGCAGAAGTTTAAAGCAGGGTTAAGTTATAAAAGAATATCCCAAGCTTTGAACATCTCACGCAGCACTGTTCAATCCATCATCGGAAAATGGAAAGAGTATGGCACAACTACAAACCTACCAAGACATGGCCGTCCACCTAAACTGACAGACTGGGCAAGGAGAGCATTAATCAGAGAAGCAGCCAATAAGCCCATGGTAATTCTGGAGGAGCTGCAGAGATTCCCAGCTCAGGTGGGAGAATCTGTCCACAGGACAACTATTAGTTGTGCATTCCACAAATCTGGCCCTTATGGAAGAGTGCCAAGAAGAAAGCCATTGTAGAAAGAAAGCCATAAGAAGTGTAGTTTGCAGTTTGCGAGAAGCCATGTGGGGGACACAGCAAACATATGGAAGAAGGTGCTCTGGTCAGAGGAGACCAAAATTGAACTTTTTGGTCTAAAAGCAAAATGCTATGTGTGGCAGAAAAATAACACTGCACATCACCCTGAATACATCATCCCCACTGTGAAACATGGCGATGGCAGCATCATGTTGTGGGGATGCTTTTCTTCAGCAGGGACAGGGGAGCTGGTCAGAGTTGATGAGGAAAAAGGATTAAGCCAAACACAGAAAACCTTAGAAGAAAGCTGTTAGCCTGCAAAAGACTTGAGATGGGGCAGAGGTTCACCTTCCAGCAGGGCAACGACCCTAAACAAACAGCCAAAGCTACAATGGAATGGTTTAGATCTAAGCATATTTGTGTTAGAATGGCCCAGTCAAAATCCAGACCTAAATCCAATAGAGAATCTGTTGCAAGACTTGAAAATTGCTGTTCAGATGCTCTCCATCCAATCTGACAGAGCTTGAGCTATTTTGCAAAGAAGAATGGGCAAAAATGTCACTCTCTAGATGTGCAAAGCTGGTAGAGACATCCCCAAAAAGACTTGCAGCTGTAATTGCAGGGATAGGCGGTTCTACAAAGTATTGACTTGGGGGGGCTGAATACAAATCCATGCCACATTTATCATTTTCCTTCCACTTCACAATTATGTGACACTTTGTGTTGGTCTATCACATAAAATCCCAATAAAATACTAATGTTTTTAGTTGTAACATGCCAAAATGTGGAAAATTTTGAGGGGTATGAATATATTTTCACAGTACTGTATATTCATAGTCTGTTAATCAGGTTTGTGATAGGGTTTTCTTTAGATTTAAAAGAGAAAACATATGTACGGTATGTTTCAAAAAGATGTCGATTAAGTCTTTTTTTTTTTCTTTTAGCAGTGCATTCTCTTTGTTGACGTCATTGCGTTTGACACAGAAAAGACAACAAATATGTCAAATATGTACTCTAGCTTTATTACACCTTTTTGGACAATACATTTCGGTGTGCGCCTGTGAACCAGTAATGGAGAGGGTTTATATAACACAGTAGAAGTAAAAGAAAACATATGAAATAAAAAGGAGTTCAAATGCTACTTCCTGAAAATAAAAGGAAGCCAAGCATCAGAAGGACACAGGATATCGGAGCAGCTTGAAAAATGGCAGATTTGCTGCTTTTATCTGCTGTTTCATCTCCTGTGTATCCAAGGCACTCAAAACTGACAGGTAGAGTACTGTTCTATCCAGCCACTAATGCAGCTGCTGATCACATCATTTTTCCTTTAACATGATATGTTGAGTTGGTTCACTTATGGACTGCAAATAGTCGATGCTGCATTCCAAGCACGCCTGTAAAACATAAACACCTATTTGGATGACGTTTTCTTTAAACTGATATTTTTTTTTATTCTGTACTTTGCTGATGAATGCATGACAGTTAAAATAGATAATTAGTTCTTTCTGGAGCTGCTTTTGGTGATTGCACTCTAAACACAGCCCACGTAGGGCAAAATAACTGGTCTGTTTTAGAGCAGGGAGGGAAAGTAGTATATACTAAACGTCCACTCACCTTCTACCACCCTAACAGTGACCCTCTCCCCTCCGCACAGTGGGCGCTCAGTACCAGAGCCAAGAAATGCCACATAAGGGTTTGGGGGTGTGTTGTTCCATTACAACCTTTTTGAGAAGAAAAGAGACACAAACTGCTGTAGGGAGTTCTCATCTTTGGAGTCTCAAAGAATTCTAAGAAACCTTTGGATGATAAAACCATTGTGCCCACCCAAAACTGAAATACCCTTGTTTTAGGATAACATTGAGGTACATATTAAAAATAATCACGAGGCACAAGAAAAAAAACCTTACATATAGTTTTTAGACCAGGCTGACTGAATATGATAAGTTGACGCTTGAGGAATAACATTTATAAAGCAGTTAAATGAGTTCTATGGTCACAGCATCCATATTCATTCTTTAACATCAGCATTGTAATAGCAATACAAAGATAGTTATTTCATTCTCCTATTCTTTACTGCATTATCAATAGGTATTCATTCCTATAGATGTTATTTGTGCTAGAAACACATTTCCTTTTGCCTTTTTATCGTAGGGGTTATCTCTATGGATGATGGCTAGATATGCTGCCTTTTTTTACACACACTTGTTTCCAGCAAAACGCATTTTCCATAGAAATAAACGGTAATGAATATAAATGTGTCTAAAGCAGCCCATAGATTACTCAATTTTCTTTCCTTTCGCCATTAGTGGAAGGAAAGAAAATTGCTTGATTTTCCCCTTTAACACTGTAAGTGTGGATGGGTGAATTCCTCCCACAGCGCTATTGTGTTCTCCCAGCAGGGGGTGCAGAGAGCCTTCCTGGCCAGCAGAACATAGTGATCACTACAAGCAGCTATATCCACTGGCAGTAATCAAATGTAAAAAAATCTGACACAGTTGTACCCAAGTTGATCAATTGGTTCACTTTGGTACAACCAGCTTGCCCCTACATGGATCAAATCTTGGCCAATCCCTGCTGAACTGGCTGATTTCCTTTCCATGTATGGCCGCCTATCCCTAAAACACACTACATCCTTCATGTAGAAGTTTGATATAGATCAGAGGTGTTCAATCAGAATCACCCTAGTTTTCCAGTGCAGGTTACAAAATGACAGAACGTTTTTTTTTTTTTGTTTTTTTTCTGGCATCCATGAATTTTATGAACGAGGTGGACAGAATGAATAGTTGATAGTAAATGTCAACATTTCTTTTGGTTTTTGTATCCTAACTTTTTTTTTTTTTTGAGCAGCATGGGGGCCTTATTATGACCAGTATAAATGCATTCTTTGGTGAGGAGGCTTAACATTAGTCTTGTTTGTCTGGAGATTCTCTGTACAATGACTAGATTATACATGCAGCACATAACTACCCACTTTGGTAAAGATCGCCTTAGGGGCCAAACTCAGGAAACCTAGAAATTAATTTCCAGTACAGTTCCTTAACCACTTCAATACCGGGCACTTAGAACACTTCCTGCCCAGACCAATTTTCAGCTTTCAGTGCTGTTGCGATTTGAATGAGAATTGCGCGGTCGTGCGACGCTGTACCCAAACAAAATTTTTATCATTTTGTTCCAACAAATAGAGCTTTCTTTTGGTGGTATTTGATCGCCTCTGCGTCATTTCTGATCACCGCTATCAACAAAAAAAGACCGAAAATTTTGAAAAAAAAATAACCTTTTTCTTTGTTTCTGTCACAAAAATTTGTATAAAGTACATTTTCTCCTTCACTGACGGGCACTGATGTGACTACACTGATGGGCACTGATGAGGCTACACTGACGGGCATTGTTGAGGCAGTACAGATTGGCACTGATGAGGTGGCACTGATAAGGTTGCACTGATGATGGGGCACATATGCAGCACTGATGGGCGGCACTGACAAGCAACACTGACGGACACTGATACGTGGCACTGATATGTGGCACTGATGGACACTCCTAGGCGGCACTGATAAGTGGCACTGGGCACTGATAGGGGGCACTTTTAGGTGGCACAGGTGGGCACTTTTAGGTGGCACAGGTGGGCACTTATAGGTGGCAGTGGTGGGCACTGGTGTAACAAGCACTGTTAGGGATGGCACTGGCAGGCATCATACATGGGCACAGTGCCATCCCTACAGTGCATAATAATGCCCTTACCTGGTGGTCTAGTGGGGGCTCCCTGGTGGTCCTGGGCGGCCTCTTTGTAATTCCCC
>BLSH010082182.1:42656-53783 GCA_018402905.1 Glandirana rugosa
GTGACAATATGTTGGACATGTGAGTGATGAAATGTAACCTCGTTTCACAGTAAAGAAGTCACAACAGTGTACTTTTCTATATTTTATAAATGTTTTTACACTCCCTACATGAGTTAAAACACTCTATGACATGTGTTAGTCATAACTAACGAGGGACCAAAAATTTTGATCGAGTATCTAGACCTACTCAAAACAGGTCCAGACTGGAATTCTCCAACATTTCCTTTACAAAAAGATAATTTTACAGCCCAGGAGTGAAGCCACTTCCTATAGGAATGTACAGAGGAAAGGAGGAGCTGAGAGCGGCGGACCCCAGAAGTGGAGGTTTGGTGCCGTTCTGTGCAATACCAAGTATAACATGTTTATTATTTTAATAGAAAAACATTTCCTTTACAACCTCTTAAGGTCAGACCTGGACAAAACTCATCCAGATCTATGAGCTAGTTTTAAAAACCAGGGAGCAATCAATACTGATTGTGTACAGTATCTCACAAAATTGAGTACATCCCTCACATTTTTGTAAATATTTTATATCTTTTCATGTGACAACACTGAAGAAATGACACTTTGCTCCAATGTAAAGTAGTGAGTGTACAGGTTGTATAACAGTGTAAATTTGCTATCCCCTCAAAATATCTCAACACACAGCCATTAATGTCTAAACCACTGGCAACAAAAGTGAGTACACTCCTAAGTTAAAATGTTCAAATTGGGCTCAATTAGTCATTTTCCCTCCCCGTTGTCTCATTAGTGTTACAAGGTCTCAGGTGTGAATGGGGAGCAGAGGTGTTAAATTTGGTGTTATCGCTCTCACTCTCTCATACTGGTCACTAGAAGTTCAATATGGCACCTCATGGCAAAGAACTCTCTGAGGATCTGAAAAAAAGAATTGTTGCTCTACATAAAGGTGGCCTAGGCTATAAGAAGATTGCCAAGACCCTCAAACTGAGCTGCAGCATGGTGGCCAAGACCATACAGCGGTTTAACGGGACAGGTTCCACTCAGAACAGGCCTCGCGATGAGAAGTTGAGTGCACGTGCTCAGCCTCATATCCAGAGGTTGTCTTTGGGAAATAGATGTATGAGTGCTGCCAGCATTGCTGCAGAGGTTGAAGGGGGGGGGTCAGCCTGTCAGTGCTCAAACCATACGCCGCACACTGCATCATATTGGTCTGCATGGCTGTCGTCCCAGAAGGAAGCCTCTTCTAAAGAAGAAGCACAAGAAAGCCCGTAAACAGTTTGCTGAAGACAAGAAGACTAAGGACATGGATTACCAGAACCATGCCCTGTGGTCTGATGAGACCAAAATAAACCTATTTGGTTCAGATGGTGTCAAGCATGTGTGGCGGCAACCAGGTGAGGAGTACAAAGACAAGTGCGTCTTACCTAAAGTCAAGCATGGTGGTGGGAGTGTCATGGTCTGGGGCTGCATCAGTGCTGCCAACACTGGGGAGCTACAGTTCATTGAGGGAACCATGAATGGCAACATGTACTGTCACATACTGAAGCAGAACATGATCCCCTCCTTCAGAGACAGTGCCCTAGGGCAATATTCCAACATAACAACCCCAAACACACCTCCAAGACGACCACTGCCTTGCTAAAGAAGCTGAGAGTAAAGGTGATGGACTGGCCAAGCATGTCTCCAGACCTAAACCCTATTGAGCACCTGTGGGGCATCCTCAAATGGAAGATGGAGGAGCGCAAGGTCTCTAACATCCACCAACTCTGTGATGTCATCATGGAGGAGTGAAAGAGGGTCAAGGCAGTGCTGGAAAATAATGGTGGCCACACAAAATATTGACACTTTGGGCCCAATTTGTACATTTCCACTTAGGGGTGTACTCACTTTTGTTGCCAGCGATTTAGACATTAATGGCTGTGTGTTGAGTTATTTTGAGGGGACAGCAAATTTACACTGTTATACAAGCTGTACACTCACTACTTTACATTTTAGCAAAGTGTCATTTCTTCAGCGTTGTCACATGAAAAGATAGAATAAAATATTTACAAAAATTTGAGGGGTGTACTCACTTTTGTGAGATACTGTACATTGTCAATAAGTAGGGAAACAGGAAGGTAAAAATACTTTATTGCATATGAAAAAAAGTGTCTCTTGTGCACTAAAAAGCTGGCCTGGTTACATTTTCTAATTTCCACATAAAGTTCCTCTTCAAGTTGTTTTTTGTTAGAACCATGCCTTTGTTAGAACAGTTCCAATATTTTGAAATATCTAACCCACACTCCTTGATATACAGCAGGTAAAATAAGCATTGAACACATCACCAGTTTTCTAGGTAAATATATTTCTAAAGGTACTATTGACATGAAATTGTCACCAAATGTCGGTAACAACCCATGCAATCCATACATACATAGAAACCAAAATAAATAAGTACAGAAATTAAGTTATGTGTAATAAAATGGAATGACACAGGGAAAAAGTATTGAACACATGAAGAAAGGGAGGTGCAAAAAGGCATGGAAAGCCAAGACACCAGCTGAAATCTATCAGTAGTTGGAAAGCAATCCTGCCCCTTGTCAGTGCAAATTAATATCAGCTGGTTCAGTCTCAACTGATGGCCTATAAAAGGTGGCTTATTACCAAGGTGTCACATAAGAAACATCTCATGATGGGTAAAAGCAAAGAGCTTTCTCAAGAACTTTGCAAACCTTATTGTTGCAAAACATACTAATGGCATTGGTTACAGAAGGATTTCTAAACTTCTGAATGTTCCAGTGACCACTGTTGAGGCCATAATCCGGAAGTGAAAAGAACATCATTTCACCGTAAACCGGCCACGACCAGGTGCTCTGACAGAGGAGTGAAAAGAATTATCAGTTGTTCAAGAGCCAAGGACCACTTGTGGAGAGCTTCAGAAAGACCTGGAATTAACAGGTACAATTGTTTCAAAGAAAACAATAAGTAATGCACTCAATCGCCATGGCCTGTGTGCACGCTCACCACGCAAGACTCCATTGCTGAAGAAAAAGCATGTTGAAGCTCATTTAACGTTTGCTGCACAACATTTAGACAAGCCTGTGAAATACTGGGAGAATATAGTCTGGTCAGATGGGACCAAAATTAAACTCTTTTGAAGCCAGAATACAGGTCAAATGGCACTGCACATCACCCCAAAACACCATACCAACAGTGAAGCTTGGAGGCAGGAACATCATGGTGTGGGGCGGTTTTTCAGCATACGGTACTGGCAAACTTCATATCATGGAAAAATGTACCAAGACATTCTTGATAAAAAATCCATCTACTAGGATGATGAAGATGAAACAAGGGTGGACATTTCAGCAAAACAATAATCCCAAACACAAAGCCACGGAAACTCTCAATCGGTTTCAAAGAAAATAAAGCTGCTAGAATGGCCCAGCCAATCATCTGACTTGAATCCAATAGAAAATCTATGGAAAGAACTAAAGATCTGAGCTCATATAAGAGGCCTATGGAACCTTCAAGATTTAAAGACTGTGTGGAAGAATGGACCAAAATCACACCTGGGCAATGCATGCAACTAATTTCTCCATACAGGAGACGTCTTGAAGCTGCCTTTACCAACAAAGGATTTTGTACAAAGTATTAAATAAATGTCAGTTACGTGTTCAATAGTTTCTCTGTGTCATTCCATTTTATTACACATAACTTAATTTCTGAACTTATTTGTTTTGGTTTCTTGTATGTATGGATTGCATGGGTTGTTACTGGCATGTGAACATTCCATGTCAATGGCACATTTAGAAATATATTTACCTAGAAAAATGGTGATGTGTTCAATACTTTTTTTACCCGCTGTAAGTAATTTTATGACAACATTATATGACTGTCTGCAGTCTTAAGCCTCGTACACATGATCAGATTTTCGGATGACCGTCCAGTTTTTTGTTGCATGCTAGTCTCATGTCGAAAGTGAAGAGGCTACTCACCATACGGAAATTCTCGCACGACAGAATACAACTTCAGAAGTGACGTAATGTGTTGAATAGTTTTTTATGTATTTTTTTGCTTCTGAGCATGCGTAGTCTTGCTCTTACAATTTTTTTTCAAACAAAAACTGTACTACTTAACCACTTTAGCCCCGGAAGGATTTTCCCCCTTCTTGACCAGAGCACTTTTTGCGATTCGGCACTGCATCGCTTTAACTGACAATTGCGCGGGTGTGTGAAAAAGGACGTACCCAAAGGAAAATTGACTTTTTTCCCCTCACAGAGCTTTCTTTTGGTGGTATTTGATCACCTCTGCAATTATTTTTTGCGCTATAAACAAAAAAAGAGCCACAATGTTTCAAAAAAAAAAAAAATTTTTTTACTATAATACACAGCCAAAAAAAATATAAAAAAAACAAATGTATTCATCAGTTTAGGCCAAAATGTATTCTACATTTTTTTTGGTAAAAAAAATTGCAAAAAGTTTGATTGGTTTGCACAAAATTTATCTTGTCTACAAACTATGAGAATTGATTTATGGCGTTTTTATTTATTTATTTTTTTTACCGACTTTATGACTTTATGACTTTGTTGCATATAGTGAATATCTCCTAAACTGTGCAAGTTTAGGAGATATTCACGGTACCTACAGGTAAGCCTTATTATAGGCTTACCTGTAGGTACAAGTGGTGTAACAGAGTTTACAACCACTGTGCTACCAAATATAGTGTGTGCTGTAAATTGCCTACAGCATTTTTCGTGTATCTTCTTGCTGGAGGCTGCCATTTTGCTGAAGCCCAGAGCAGCACTAAATATTTAGCTGTCAGCAGATCGGCCTCTAGTGGCTCTAATTTTTGGCACAATGCCAAAAATGGAGAGCAACTGAGCATGTACAGAGCAGGGTGAGACAGTGTATTACTGGATTTTAAACAGTAAACACTTACTTTTAATGTTTTACATAGCTATACCTGCAAATGGGGCCAACCTGAAGGGACCTAGCAGGACTTCATTTTCTGACTTTCTGATCCCTGTTGTCAGAATACAATAGCACAGTAGAAGGAATGCCTCCATCCACCTTGCTTATGTGGATTGGGAATTTGTTCAGTTTTTCGATCAGCCCTCTGGTGTGTGTATATGTACATATACACCGATCAGCCATAACCTAATGACCACCCACCTTATATTGAGCAGCTCCCCCTTTTGCTGCCCAAATAGCTTTTACCCTTTGTGGCATGGTCTCTACTAGACCTCTAAAGGTATGCTGTGGAATCTGGAACCAAGCCGTCGGTAGCAGATCCTTTAAGTCCTGTAAGCTGCAAGATTTTCGATGGATTGAGATTTGGTGGCCAAGACAACACCTCAAACTCATTGTGTTCCTCACTCAAACCATTCATGTACCATTTTTCTAGTGTGGCATTGTGCATTATCCCGCTGAAAGAGGCCACTGCCATCAGGAAATACTGTTTCCATGAAGTGTACTTGGTTTGCAACATTGTTTAGATAGGTGGAACATAGCAGGACCCAAGGTTTCCGAGAATAATGCCCAAAGCATCATATTGCTTCTGCTTGTTTGCCTTCTTCCCATACTGAATCGCCAGGTAAGCGACTCACTTGCACCTGGCTAGGTTGCACCTTGCACCACATGACGTAAAAGAAAACTTGATATATCAGACCAGCCACCTTCTTCCATTGCTCCATGGACCAGTTCAGATGCTCATGTGCCCATTTTTATATACATTTTAGTTGGCCGATTTATTGTTTTGATTAATTGGATAATAACCGTAAAAAAGTGTGGTGTATAATTTAGTTAATATGTAAAGTTTTAAAAAAAATGGCAATTTATTCTTAAATATCTCTATGCAGTGGTAAATATAAATAACCAACTATATGGTTAGGGAGCAAAATATCTAATCCACTCTGAGAATAACAGACAGAAGAGATATACTGTATATACTATTAGAGGTTGAATCTGGTAACGATCATTAGACTTGGACATCAAATTTTTTATTTAAAAAAAAAAATAAATAAATAAAGTTTTGGGGATTTTCAGACAGAACTGTAATAGATTATGCATGACAGACTCCCTTGTCATAGGCAGGTGGCTTGATAAAAGCTCCCTGCACCTGCTGTCTTTTATGCTGGTCATACAAAAACAACGTCTTCCTTCAAAAAAATTTTCATTTTTAAGAACGCTTGTTCCATTTTCTAATCGTTAGCGGTGTCAAATCATTTTCAACCACAGTTACTGGGAAATTCGACGGCGCAGAATAGAAAACTTCTTGGTCAAAGGAATTTTCAGAGAGTGTATGTGGTTTTCATTCAGAAATTACATTCATTTTAATAGTGAATGTTAAAAGCAAGTGAAATTTTCAAAGGAGACATTCTTTCATTCAGCGAAAGTACAAAGATTTTTCATATGAATATTCTCGTCCGAAAATCGATACGTCTATGGTCAGCATGAGGCTCGGTTCACACCTATGCAGTTTTGCTTTTGATCTGTTTCTGCAGTGCTTTTTGCTTTGCATTTTGTGTTTTTTTTTTTGCACACGCGCTGCAATTTGCGTTTTCATATTTTATACTTTTTTGGACAATTTTATGTTGGGTGGATTGTTAACAAAGAGAGGGAAAGGGGAAAAAATTGCCAACCCAACAGTGTGGGCCTGGGGTAGGCTAATGGGTAAAGCCATGCCACATCCTGAAAGGTTATAGAAACACTAAAGACAAGAGAGATGGGCTTTGTAGGCATGCAAGTATAAGTAAAACAATTCTTTATTTGTTACATAAAAGGCACAATGCCTATTGCACATGTCATACAGAAAATATTAATTTAAAAGACAGTAGTGAAGAATGAGAGTAGACACATGATGCTTATTAGTGCTGGTCTCATCTGCCACCCGCCATATAATAAAAATAGGGCGGGGAGATATAAGCACAGGCTGGTATATTTATATCCATTCATATGGATATTTATATGTTGGGTGGATTTAAAAAACGCACTACGTGCTGCTCCATTGATGTCTATTGAACCAAACACGCAAAAAAAAGCAGTTTTGCATTGAAAAAAGTCCTTGACCCTTTTCAAATACGCAGTGGCTGAAAAAAGCATAGATGTGACCGTATCCCACATATGTCATATATATATATATATATATATATATATATATATATATATATATATATATAAAAAATAAATACACCCTGAAGTAGGATATATGGGCATTCTAATTAGGAGTCAGATGTGAAGGGTGGAAGGGAGATAGAAATCTTTTATATTAAGTAATACTAAAAGCTGAGACCCTTTTTTCCATGGGTATGATCATTTTAAATGTAATGCACAGTACTGGTAAAAAGTTTACTTAAAATGTAATTTTAATGCCTTCTATTACCTCCAGTCTATCAGTCTCTACCTTCTCTGGGTTCAGATGCTGATCTTCCCTGCACACAGTCTATTCAACTGATTTTTTTTTTTTTAAACAAACAAGTTATACTTACCTGCTCTGTGTAATAGTTTTGCACAGAACAGCCCTGATTCTACTATTCTGGGGTCCCCCATTGACGCTTCTGTCTCCTCCTGCCTTCAGAGTGCCCCAATAGCAAGCTGCCAAGTATAGTAATATAGAGAGCCCCTATAGCAAGGTTAAAAAAAACTGCTGACTTTAGAACCACCACTTCCTGCCCAGGACTACATGTCCCATGAGGCATTGCTCCTCACACGTTCTCAGGCACTTACTGGCATGTATGGACGGTGTACTGAGCTGTATGTGCGCTGCACTGTATTTTCTGATTTGTAAACAAATAATGCATTCTATATGCAGGCTGACTGATTAATCGATTGTGAAAATAGTTGACAACTATTTTCATAATCGATTAGTTGTCGATTCATCGATTAGTTGTTTTGGCCCTAGTTTATTGTGCTGTATTTCAACACACATACAGTGTAAATAAAGTAACATTCCTTCAGGGAACCACAACGCCTGTCGTCTGTCATGTCACATCCCATGCACTATATTACTGTCGCAAGTCATACTTGTCATATCTCATTGTGCATGGCCAGCCAGGGGTTATCTTTCAGGGTTGTTGCATTTTGAACACATTTTATCCAAAGCCTGAATTGGATATGCAGATATCGTAGTGTTAATTGATATTTATATGATTTGTGTGGCTCGGGCTCATAAAAACAGTCCTGCGCAAAGAATACACTTTTTTTTTTTTTTTTACACAATTTTTTTTTTCTTAAGAAGTATGATCTAGACAGGAGCACAGCTTATCTGTTCTGATCTGCCATACACGCTTAACTTCAGAAATGTTGCATGTCCGGTTATATGGTTGCATGAGCAAAAATGTTCCTGTTTGTTCGAACAAAGCTTTATCCTTTGCTGCCTGCCTGCATTTTTAAAAGGTACTGCAAAAACCCTCCATGTTTTCTGAGAATTTCAAAACCTTATCTAGGAGCATTCGAGTAAAGCCCTGAGCCCTTTCATATCCCAGGGATTGTCTTTTTTGAGGCTAAGAATATTTCCAGCAAGTGCATAAAATAACTGATCTTGCCAGAAATGCAGTGTCCTTGTCCCTTCATGTGAGCTGACCTGGAGCTATAAAACAATGTTATCTTATTTGTGTAAACTACTTATCTGGTTGCAATAAGAGATGGACAGAGCAGGCATGTTTGAAGTTCAGACTGTGAAGGAATGAGCATAGCCACCCAGAATAGGGAATGTGTAATTCTCAGGATTACCAGGTGTAGCGCTAGTCCTGTAGGAGCCGCAGGAATTTTGTCCAGCAGCTAGGCACACAGTAGTTTACACAGCCAGGTGCCCACAACACTTTTGCCTGTTTCTTCAATGACCAGTCTAGGGGATGTTTTTGTTTTTAGAGAGCTTGGATAGGGATGTGGGATACTCCAAGAATTAAAAAAATGTACATTGAGGACTTAGGCTTCATACACACGGACGTTTTTTGACGCCGGCGTTTTCTGGCGTTTTTTGCAGCTCTCCATGTTAGTCAATGGCCCCATAAAAACGTCTGCGTTTTTGAGCTGTAGATGACGTCGGCGTTAGTGAGCTGAAACTAGAACCCACAGCCATCGCGTTCTGAGGCTGTAACGTTTTGGCATTTTTTGACGCCGACGCCACAATATGCCAACAAACGCCACCTAATATTATATCGGCGTTTTCTGACGCCAACGTTTTTAGGTTGAAAAATAGCAGAGGGATGATTTTTTTTTAAAAACGCCTATTGACGCCGACGCTCACTAACGCTCAAAAACGCCTATACATAACGCCGAAAAACGCCGACTTTTTTTCCTTGACGTCGGGCCCGACGTTTTGTTTATTTTTTTAGAAACGTCCGTGTGTATGAGGCCTTAATCTTCCTTCCTGCTTTAAGTAGTAGTAGAGCAAAGTCCCTTTTTCTTTAGTGGACATTATCTGGACAAAGCTCTTCAGGACTACCAGCTGGTGTCCTCCTTAACCACTTCCGGACTGCCTGCCGTTGAAATATGTTGGTACTACTTTGATGTTAAATACTGTTATTATGGCAGCAGATAGCAGTCATAACCCTGGTATTTTCACAATGGCAGACAGTGCACTTTAAGATAAGTGATCTCTGCGGCGGATTCGCCGCAAGATCACATTGATTGGCGGCGGAAGAGCTCCCCCCTCCCTCTGTGTCCCAGTCGCGTCCACTGCTTACCGGATCCGGTAGCAGCGGAGACAATCTGATCCTTTTCCCTGGTAGGCAGGAAGCCGAGTGAGGGCATGATAGCCCCCTCTCGACTCTATGCCCTTGTAGGACCGGAGCGACGTCAAACGTCACTTCTGCCCTCAGGCCTTAAAGGGACCATTCTTTTTTTAAGAGGGAAAAAAAAAAAGACTTTTTTTTTTGCTTTTAAGTGTTAAGCCCTGGTGTAAATCGCAAAAAGTAGTAAAATAACTTTTTGAAAACGGTCACACCGATTAAGGCGGTGCTATTGCCGCCGATTTGGCATGCGATTTGACATGTCAAATCACATGCCAAATCATGTCAGTGTGAACCAGAGCTAAATGTTAGATCTAAGGTCTTTGTGACCCCAGATCTCACATTAAAAAGGTCCTGTCATGCTTTTTTTCTATTACAAGGGATGTTTACATTCCTTGTAATAGGAATAAAAGTGATCCAAAAATTTTTTTTAAAGGGACAGTGCTCGCACGCAGAAGTGAACGCATACGCAAGTCGTGCCCACATATGTAAACTGTGTTCAAACCACACGTGTGAGGTATCGATAATTCTAGCAAAAGACTTCCTCTATAACTCAAAACTGGTATCCTGTAGACATTTTTAACCACTTGACAACTGGGCACTTAAACCCCCTTAACCACTTCCTTACTGGGCACTTAAACCCCCCTCCTGCCCAGACCAATTTTCAGGTTTCAGCGCTGTCGCATTTTGAATGACAATTGCGCGGTCGTGCGACGTTGTACCCAAATAAAATTGATGTCCTTTTTTCCCCACAAATAGAGCTTTCTTTTGGTGGTATTTGATCACATCTGCGGTTTTTATTTTTTGCGCTATGAACAAAACCAAGAGCGACAATTTTGAAAAAAGAACAATATTTTTTACTTTTTGCTCTAATATATATCCCAAAATAAAAAAATAAAAAAAATTATTTATTGGGTTTGGCCGATTTTATATTCTTCTACATATTTTTGGTAAAAAAAATCGCAATCGGCGTTTATTGATTGGTTTGCGCAAAAGTTATCGCGTCTACAAACTATGGGAATTGATTTATGGCGTTTTTATTATTATTATTTTTTTTACTAGTAATGGCGACGATCTGCGATTTTTATCGGGACTTTGATATCCGGGCGGACATGTCGGACATTTTTGACACTTTTTTGGGACCAATGACATTTATTCAGCGATCAGAAATTTAAATGTCCACTGATTACTGTATAAATGTCATTGGCAGTGAAGGGGTTAACCAGCAGGGGGCAGTGAAGGGGTTAACAATGTTCCCTGGGTGTGTTCTAACTGTGGGGGGGATGGGCTGGTCGGGACATAACAGATCTAACTGATCCCAGTGACAGGGATCAGTAGATCTGTTTGTCCCCTGTCACAGAACGGGGAACCGCCGTGTTTACATCGGCGGTTCCCCGTTCTACTGCTCTGTACGGCGATCGCGGGTCAGGAGCGGACATAGAGCTGTCTCTTATAC
>BLSH010082182.1:65803-76845 GCA_018402905.1 Glandirana rugosa
ACCTCAAGTCTGCACACGAGAAGGCTAGAGTAAAATGACCATATTATACACAAATTACATAATTACCTTTCGGAAAAATTTTACACGGCACTCAAGAACATGTTAACATTTACAATGTTCTTAGGCTTTTTTTACCCAATCAGTTTACGTTCCTAAGATGTCCCACCCGGTAAATATACCTATGTGGAATTATTTTACCCTTACCAACCACTATAATTGAAGGACAAACACCGTGTAATCATATACACTCCCCCCTTTGAAAAGTTCTACCCACCACTGGTACCACCGGTAAAACTTCAACCGGTAAAACTTAGGTTGAAAACAAAAAAGTTATCCTTCTCCCAGTACACAAGTTTCCCCCCTCACATATACTAATGTGCCACAAACAGGAAGTTAATATCACCAACCATTCCCATTTTATTAAGGTGTATCCATATAAATGGCCCACCCTGTAGAATCCTTGCATTTGACTAACCCATTTTTTTCGGATTCTTGTAACATTTACAATTGTACAAGAACTCACGGCACATTTTAAAAAGGCTTTCCATTAATACATTAAACACATATTATACCAGTAAAATGCATATTAGTAATAGTAAATGTCACTTTATATCTTTCCATTAGATGAAATATATGCAGATGAGAACAACATCAATTAGCAGCTGAGTAATTTGAGCTCTAATGACAGATTGCTTGAAATGCACATCATTGTAAAAGAGAAAACTAAAAGGCTATTTAATTGCTATGCATATTAGTATGTCACAGTTGTGTTCAATATTTTAGCTTGTCAGATGATCTCTTGGAGTGAGAACATTAAATCTGTATGCTTTCTGTTACTAGAAAGTTTGTTCTATCTCCTTAGGTCAAACAGGTAATCTGGAGCTAATGACATTCATAAAGATGTGTAAATGCTTCTGTTTGCTATAGCAAGTTGAATAGAAGCAATTAACAAAGCGACTAGTACTGTAGTCCTTTTCCTTTTTTTCTTAATAATAATCGACTACTCTCTTTGTTTCAACAGATAAGCTTTTTGGAAAGCGCCTCCTCCAAGCTGGCAGGTACATTACATCACATAAATCCTGGATGAGAACTGTGCCCACTGAAAATTGTGATGTGGTCATGACATTTGCAGGTATGTTCTACAATTGTTCTACAAAGCTTTTTAACATCAGGATATTTTCATGAAGTCATGATGTGATTCTGCTGGTTACTTTTTATGTGCTTCCAGACACAACAGATGATCACACACTGCTCTGGCTGCTGAATCATGTGCGACTGGGAATCCCTGAGCTAATAATGCAGATCCGTCATCACCGACATACCCGAATCTATGCCTTTTTTGTTACAGCAACATATGAAAAGTATGTTTTTTTAAAAATATCCACTATGGCAAGTTAAAAATTGCTTTTTGGCAAAGCTGCTGCCTTCAGTTATAAAGGGTGTTTATTGTAAAATCTATGTTGCTGAAAAGAGAAGCTTCTGGATGAGACCAGTGTTAAAACCCAAAAGCTAAGCTAGTTGACTTCTAGTTGTGGACCTTTTTATTCTTTCTTCATTAAATCTGATATTCCGGTCCAGAAACTGTACAGTGCAAAAAGTAAAAACTTTTTCAAAGGGTTGTGCAGGCATTGTGTGGTAAAAGTTGATTGTCCCTTTTATTTTTTATTTTATTTATTTTTAGCATTATACTTAATGCTAAATCTACATAGCTATTGGTAATACAAAAAATACATAAAACCAGGTGATTGCAAGATATTATTCGAGCTACTGGAAAACCTTTTCTCTATATTTAGCCTATCCATCTTCAAACCTACTTTTCTGTTTTAGAGCCTTAAAACCCAAGGCCACATTTAAAAAATCTGGAAATATGATTTGTGATATTACTAATTAGAGGCACCTTTTCTGGGAAGTAGATAGAAACACAATCTGTTTTTTTTTTTTAATGATGATTTTATGTCTCCCCATTAAACCACTTACCCAACCAACAATTCTATTCCAAAGCCTTTTAATCTTTCTACAGTCAAAGAGCACATGGTTTTAATTTGGAGTAGGGCCCAACACATAAATAGCGACAGGTATAGTCACCCTTCTACCTTCAGAGCAACTGGCTGTAGAAATAAAGGCCCTATTGATAAATTTAAGATGTACTTTTTGGAGATCAGGTCCTCTTGTCATTTTAAAAACCTTTATAGCCTTCCTCTTATCAGTTCCAGTAAGTGTCTCTTCTCGAGAAACGTAGTCCTCTGCTTTACACATACCAGTCAATATACACTTAGTAGGATTTTTTTTACCAAAGACATATAGCAGAATACATTTTGGCAAAGAGATTTGATTTTCTACACTTTTTTATTGGATATGTTTTATAGCAGAAAGTAAAAAATTTAGTTTTTTTTTTTTTTTTTAAATTGTCAGTCTTTTTTCGCTTATATAATAAAACACCCAGAGGTGATCAAATACCAACAAAAGAAATCTCAATTTGAGTGAAAAAAAGAATACAAATTTCATTTGGGTACAGCATTGCATGACTGCACAATTGTAATGCCACAAGCAAAAGATGGCCTGGTCATGCAAATCTTTTGCCTAAAATCTAATTGTACAATCTTTTTAAAGCGGAGTTCCACCCAGAAAAAAATGTTTACATCATTCAAGTCCTTTGCCTATATAGACTTCCCTTTGAAGGAAAAAAAAGTTATACTCACCCTAAGTCGCTTGTTGCTAGGTGGTCTCTGTAATCTGCCTCTATTAGGTCCTAGGCTCTTCTCCTCACTTCCTGCTTCCCCTGGCCTCCTGGGAGACGTGACTCATCATTTCCCAGGAATCAGTGGGCTTCCCTGTACTGTAAAATCATGTTATTTCCAGACAGGAAATGACACGATTTAAGGCGTATCAAGATTGAGGAGTGCAAGATGGTTACCCACCGTGCACTTCTTTCAGGAAGAGATGCCAGTAGACTATGGATGGGATTCAGATGTCCTCACCTAAAATGGAAAAGTCCAGCAGTGAGAGAAACAAAATTGTGAGTAAAAAATACATGTAATTACTAGGCGGTTTGAAATTAAGGAAAAAAAAGGTTACATCTATTTAGTATTAAGAGTGGATGCCAAAAATAAATACATTTCTGGGTGGAACTCCGCTTTAACTCCTTTAGAATTACGAAAACTGTGTAATATGAGGACAAATCTAAACAACCAATTCAATGTGTATCAAATCAGACAGGCCTTTGCACTATATAGTTGATGTTAGATCTAAACGAGATCTACCAGCAAGTGCACCATGGCGTGCTACTATTCAAAAAATGTTACAATGTTATGGGGGAGAGGAAGGACTTTGTTTATGCTGAAAATTCTAATATGTATTCAACATAAAAATGCATGTACACTTCCATTGAGGCCTATTGACTCAAAATTGCACTATCCAGCACCAAAAAAAATACCTGCAGCTCTTCCAATATTGAACTGCAGGAACGTGCATAGATGTGACCAGGGCGTCATAGAATAGAATGAAAAACGACATCTTGTGCGTTGTGTTTCAGTAAACACAAAACAAAATGCACAGGTGTGAACGGAGCCTGCAGTTTGACCACTCGCCTAAAGCCAAAAAAATGCAACAATAAAGGCTACCTATCAGCTTTCTTTCTTTTCAAGTGGGCACTGAGCACATTATGGCTCAAGCACTTGGGGTCCCCAAAATTTGTGTGGGGTTTAGTTCTGCTTTAAAGGGGAATCATAGCCCCCTTTTTTCTTATTTTATACAGGTGAAAGAGATGTATAGGTTTAAAAAAAGACTATAGACATTTGCATGAACAATGCTGTAAATGTGTGTAATATGATTTTGTACCTGCTAAGCTCTGCCCAAGTCATCAGTATGCAAATAAAGTCCCCTGGCAAACTTGAAAATAGAATTAGTTGCCCTATGAGTGTTATGTCTGCTCCTTATGGAGATAATAGAACAGAGTTGCCTTAGTTCTGCTATCCCCAGCATGTTTTTAGTTTTACTGCAGATCTTATGCATGCTGTATGCAGAGCACCTACTTCAAGTCTATAAGAAGCCAAGGGATGCATGGTTTATTCATTTTTGTGTGACTCCCGCCAGCTTTCAGTGACATGCAGGAAATGGGGAGCTAGAAAGAACGAATGTTACATTTTTTTCTGCATCTCCAGGACTATTACAGCCACACGTGGACCCGGAAAACCATAATCATTTTCACAAAAAGGGGGTTGCTGCTTTGAAATAAGGGGCAGTGTAGATATAATTAGCCTTTCCTAGAATTTTACTTAATATAAACCTTGTTTTCGTGTGAAAAGTGTGCTGGTGTGGCATCTGTGCTGGCTCCAGTATCTTTTTGCTTTCCACTGTCTGTGACATCTGCTATAAGAGGTTGATTTGAAAGGCGGTTTGCTAGGCATATTTTACTTGCAACATAGAAATCTGGTAAATCAGATGCTTGCTTTTTGTAATTTTCCTTTCTTCCACAATTTACCCCTTTTCTACATGAATATTGACCACACCAATCCCATTTCTATATACAGTTCATTTCCTATGTCTTCATCCCCCTTTACTTCATTTTGACATGATGCTTTTGTAACATTATGTGCTAGAATTTACATGTACATACAGTGAATATAAAAAGTCTACACACCTCTGTTAAAATGTCAGGTATCTGTGATGTAAAAAATGAGACAAAGATAAATAATTTCAGAACTTTTTCCACCTTTAATGTGACCTATAAACTGTACAACTCAGTTGAACAACAAACTGAAATCTTTTAGGTGGAGGGAAGTAAAAATAAAAAAACTAAAATAATATGGTTGCATAAGTGTGCACACCCTTAAACTAATACTTTGTTGAAGCACCTTTTGATTTTATTACAGCACTCAGTATTTTTGGGTATGAGTTTATCAGCATGGCACATCTTTACTTGGCAATATTTGCCCACTCTTCTTTGCAAAAACACTCCAAATCTGTCAGATTGTGAGGGCATCTCCTGTGCACAGCCCTCTTCAGATCGCCTCACAGATTTTCAATCAGATTCAGGTCTGGGCTCTGGCTGGGCCAGTCCAAATATTTAATCTTCTTCTGGTGAAGCCATTCCTTTGTTGATTTGGATGTCTTTGGGTCGTTGTCATGCTGAAAGATGAAGTTTCTCTTCATGTTCAGCTTTCTAGCAGAAGCCTGAAGGTTTTGTGCCAGTATTGACTGGTATTTGGAACTGTTCATAATTCCCTCTACCTTGACTAAGGCCCCTTTCACACTGAGGCATTTGAAAAACGCGTGCAAAACATCAAGCGTTATTACCGCGTTTTTCCCGCATTAGCACTATAATGAACGCTAACGCCCAGGCGTTTTTCAAGCGCTTTTGAAGCGCTATCATTAAATAAATAGCACATCTCCCTACATTACATCCTGTTTACTTCCTGGTATTTTGACCTTTCAACAACCTCTGGGCGTTTTGCTGGAGATTTTAAAGCGCTTTTAAAGTGCTTTACATTCATTTCAATGTGTATGGGCGTTTTTATTTCTAGCACTCAGTATAAGCACAAAAAATCATGCTTGCAGGACTTTTTTAACCACTTGCCGTCCGCCAACCACAGGTTGATGGAGACAAGATGGCTCTATTAGGCAAATCGCCGTCATATGACGGCGGCTGCCAGATCACGCACTGTTGGGGGGTCCTGGGGGGGGGGCAGGGAGCAGGTAGGGCGGACTCGATCTCCGCCGGCTACCCGCGATGCCCCCCCCCCCTGCAGTGAAAGAACGGAGATCCGGGCATGTAAACACGGATCTCCGTTTTGTGAGAGGGGGAAGGACTGTGATCCTCTGTCAGTGGTTCTCAACTCCGGTCCTCGGGACCCACCAACAGGCCAGATTTTAAGTAGTACCTTGGGGAGATGCAGACTAGAATACTGCAATCACTGAGCAGCAAATTATATCACCTGTGATGTATTTCAGTTATCCTGCAAACCTGGCCTGTTAGTGGGTCCTGAGGATAGGAGTTGAGAACCACTGCTCTATATCCTCTTCCTCTATATGGAAGCTGTGATCACCTCCTTCCCCCAGCCAGGGCAGCCCACACACAGTTAGAACATGCCCAGGGAACACAGTTAACCCGTAGAGCGCCCCCTGCAGGTTAACCCCTTCACTGCCAATGGCATTTACACAGTAATCAGTGCATTTTTATAGCACTGATCGCTGTATAAATGCCAATGGTCCCAAAAAACGCAACCACTTTTGCGCAAACCAATCAATAAACGCCGATTGCGATTTTTTTTTTTTATCACAAATATGAGGAAGAATATAAATCGGCCAAAACCGTTGAAAAAAAAAATGTGTTTTTATATATTTTTTCTTTTTTGGATTTGTATTTTAGCAAAAAGTAAGAAATTTTGGGTTTTTTTGCAAAATTGTCGCTCTTCTTTTGTTTATAGCTGCGATCAGAAGTGATGCAGCGGTGATCAAATACCACCAAAAGAAAGCTCTATTTGTGGGAAAAAAAGGACGCACATTTTGTTTGGGTACAACGTCGCACGACCGCACAATTGTCAGTTAAAGCGACGCAGTGCCAAATCGCAAAAAGTGCTCTGGTCCTAAAGTTTGAAATCCTTCCGAGGCTGAAGTGGTTAAATGCGGTGCCAGTGCGACGCCCCAGTGTGAATAGGTACATTGGAATTAATGGGCAGCGTTTTAGAAGCGTTTTGGAAGCTATATTTTTAGCACAAAAACGCTAGGAAAGCGCCTCAGTGTGAAAGTAGCCTAAGGCATGATGCTGCCACCACCATGCTTCACTGTGGGTATGGTGTTCTTTTAGTGATGTGCAGTTATGTTTTGCGCCAAACATATCTTTTGGAATTATGGCCAAAAAGTTCAACCTTGGTTTCATCAGACCAGAACACATTTTCCCACATGCTTTTGGGAGACTTCAGATGTGTTTTTGCAAAATTTAGCCAGGCTTGGATGTTTTTCTTCGTAAGGAAAGGCTTCCGTCGTGCCACTCTACCTCATAGCCCAGATGAAGAATACGGGAGATTGTTGTCACATGTACCCCACAGCCAGTACTTGCCAGATATTCCTGCAGCTCCTTTAACCACTTGCCGACTGCCGATCGGCATTTGACGGCGGCAAAGTGGCTCTGTAAGGCGAATCGCCGTCATATGACGGTGACCGCCAGATCGCGCACAGTGCGCTCACTGTGTCCGGGGAGGGCCAGGGAGCGGGTGCGGCGGAGTCGATCTCCGCCGGCCACCCGCAATGCCCCCCCCGGAGTGAAAGAACTGAGGTCCGTGTATGTAAACACGGACCTCCGTTCTGTGAAGGGGGAAGGGCTGTGATCACAGCCTTCCTGTACATGGAGGCTGTGACCACTTCCTTTCCCCAGCTAGGGCAGTCCCCCCACAGTTAGAACACGCCCAGGGAACATAGTTAACCCTTAGAGCGCCCCCTGCAGGTTAACCCCTTCACTGCCAATGGCATTTACACAGTAATCAGTGCATTTTTATAGCACTGATCGCTGTATAAATGCCAATGGTCCCAAAAAAGTGTCAAAATGGTCCGACATGTCCGCTGAACTATCGCAGTACCGCTAAAAATCGCAGATCGCCGCCACTAATAATAAAAAATAAATAAAAACCCCAAAAATGAATTAACATCCGTAAACGCGACCACTTTTGCGCAAACCAATCAATAAACGCCAATTGCGATTTTTTTTTTTTTATCACAAATATGAGGAAGAATATAAATCGGCCAAAACCGATGAAAAAAAATGTTTTTTTATATATTTTTTTTGGATTTGTATTTTAGCAAAAAGTAAGAAATTTGGGTTTTTTTGCAAAATTGTCGCTCTTCTTTTGTTTATAGCGGCGATCAGAAATGACGCAGAGGTGATCAAATACCACCAAAAGAAAGCTCTGTTTGTGTGAAAAAAAGGACGCAAATTTCGTTTGGGTACAACGTCGCACGACCGCGCAATTTTCAGTTAAAGCGACACAGTGCCGAATCGCAAAAAGGGCTCCGGTCCTAAAGCTGGAATTCCTTCCGGGGCTGAAGTGGTTAATGTTGCTGTGGGCCTCTTGGCAGCCTCCCTGACCAGTTTTCTTCTCGTCTTTTCATCAATTTTGGAGGAACGTCCAGTTCTTGGTGATGTCACTGTTGTGCCATATTTTCTTCACTTGATTTTGACTGTCTTCACTGTGTTCCACGGTATATATAATGCCTAGGAACTTCTTTTGTACCCTTCTCCTGATTGATACCTTTTAACAATGAGATCCCTCTGATGGTTTGGAAGCTCTCTGCGGACCATGGATTTTGCTGTAGGATGCAACTAAGAAAATGTCAGGAAAGACCTACTAGAACAGCTGAACTTTATTTGGAGTATAGACAGCTAAAGCATGGGCCTAAATCGCCGGTAGGGCATCCATGTACGTCCTCCAGTGCATGTGCTGCCTGCGCGTCCCCTGCACGTGATCAGCTGTTAGCCAATGACAGCTGATCATGTGATGTAAACAAAAGCTGGTAATTGGCTTTTTTTCCCCTGACACTGACAGCATGAGGAGAAAAAAAAAAAAAGCTTGTGTAAATGGGACATCGGTCCCGCAAACTCCACACCCACTGCTGCTAAGGAGTGCCACCTACCAGTGCCCACCAGTGACACCTATCAGTGTCTATTAGTGCTCATCAGAGCCACCTATAAGTGCCCATCAGTGCCACCACTTAGTACCCGTCAGTGCCGCCTATCAGTGCCCATCTGTGCAGCCTATCAGTGCAGCCTCAACAGTGCACATCAATGAAGGAGAAAAATTAACTGTTTGCAAAATTTTATAGGAAACTATGAACATTTTTAAATTTTTTTTTCAAAATTTTTTTTTTTTTTTGTATGTTTAGCAAAAAATAAAAACCCCAACAGTGATTAAATACCACCAAAAGAAAGCTGTAATTATGGGTACAGTGTAAAATTGGCCTGGGCAGGAAGGTGGTTTAAGTGCTCAGTAAGGAAATGGTTAATCAGAGGCAGTTTAACAGCTTAAGGAGTGCCCCACATACATATACTGCGGCAGGGCGGCCCTTAAGTGCAAAAACATGTACCTGTACGTGATTTTCTACTTTGGCTCTCAGATTTGTCTGCCGCAATGTCACAGTCCCGCTAAAAATCGCTGATCGCCGCCATTATTAGTAAATAATATATTAAAAAAATAAAAAGCCCCTAAATCTATCCCATAGATTGTAGACGCTATAACTTTTGCGTAAACCAATCAATATACGCTTATTGGGATTTTTTTACCAAAAATATGTAGCAGAATACATATTGGCATCAATTAATGAAGAAATTCGATTTTTTACATTTTTTTATTGGATACGTTTTATAGCAGAAAGTAAAAAATATTGTGTTTTTTTTTTCAAAGTTGTTGGTCTTTTTTTATAGCGCAAAAAATAAAAACCGCAGAGGTGACCAAATGCCACCAAATGAAAGCTCTATTTGTGGACAGAAAGGACATCAATTTTATTTGGGTACAGCATCGCACGACTGCGCAATTGTCAGTTAAATTAAAGCGGTGCCATGTTGCAAAAAATGGCCTGGTCAGGAAAGGGGTAAAACCTTCCGGAGCTGAATTGGTTAAATGATGGCAGGTGTGTACTGACTCCTATTTAACATGAGTTTGAATGTGACTGCTTAATTATGAACAGAGCTACATCCCCATTTATAAGAGGGTGTGCACATTTATGTAACCCCATAAAAGATTTCACTTTTTTTTCAATTGAGTTGTACAGTTTATAGGTCACTTTAAGCGCTTAACGATCGCCCGCTGTCATTATACGGCGATATTTTACCGTTGAATATCGTTGTTATGGCAGCACATAGCTCTCATAACTCCGGTATCGTTTTAACGGGTGGGTGATCCTCTTTCGGATAAAAGTGGTCTATACAGCGGAGTCACTGCAAGTTCACTTTTATCGGGGTTGGGAGAGGGCCCCCCGCCGCTTTGCGGTTGTCTCCGCCACTTACCGGGGCCTTCGGTAGCGGTGGAGACGATCGCGTCCTCTCCCCTCTGAGGTATGGAGCTGAGTGAGGGAAAGATCGCCCCCGCTCAGCTCCATAACATTGCAAGACAGAAGCGACGTCAAACGTCCCTTCCATCCAATGCTCTTCTAGGGGGAATTTTTTTTTTTTTTTTCAAATGACATTCATTTTTTTTATTTTTTTCATTGAATTATAGTGTAAATACGAGATCTGAGGTTTTTTTTTATCTCCAGATCTCACGTTTAAAGTGGTTGTCAAGAGAGGGAAAAAAAAAACCCACCTGCAAGACAAAGACGTAATGAGCTAGTATGCATAGCATACTAGCTCATTATGAAATACTTGTGTTAGAACGACGCAGTTGCAGCAGTCCCCGATCACCGCTGTGACCAGCATCATGTTGATTATGTTGTCTTCCGTGAGCACTGGAGTCCGTGCTGTGATTGGCCGGGGCCGTGCTGACATCACTCCTGTGCATGTGCACGGGAGCCGTCATTTACAGCACACTTTGTGAAGAAACGGCCCAGTCGGGCTGTTTCTTTACTGCGAATGTGCCCGATGCATGTACACTGTATATCTCCTAAACTGTGCAGGTTTAGGAGATATGCAGGGAACCTACAGGTAAGCCTTAACCACTTCCGGACCGCCGTACGTCGTTTGACGGCGGTACTTTGAAGTGGGATACCGTTGTTATGGTAGCAGATAGCTACCATAACCCCGGTATCGTTTTTTTCAGGAGGCGATTCCGCGTCGGATAAAGGTGATCTCCGCGGCGGATTCGCCGCGAGATCACTTTTATCAGCGGCGGGAGAGGTGCCCCCCCCCCCTCCCGCCGCTTTCCGGTCATCTCCGCCGCTTACCGGACCCGCCGGCAGCGGCGGAGATGATCGCATCCTCTCAGGCTGGTGTCCGTGTGCCGAGTGAGCGGCTGAAGCCGCTCACCCGGCTCCATAACAATGCTGGGTGGAAGCGACGTCACAAGTCGCTTCCGCCCAATGCTCTTAAAGGGGACATTTTTTTTTTTTCCCCTGCCACT
>BLSH010082182.1:108476-127290 GCA_018402905.1 Glandirana rugosa
TCTATCAAGAAGCCGGTCGGGGCATAGAGAGTCTCAGTGCTCTGTACTTTCCCCGACCTGGCCAACATGATGCGAAGCCAGTCCCGCCACAGGGACCCGCCGCATCTGGCCCGTTCCGTGCGGGCGGCCCGGGGTGCAATCCCCCCACTGGTCCCCCTCACCGATGTAATACACGGCAGGGCGACTTGGGCCTGCAGCATACCGCCTTTACGGCGCACAGTCTGCTTCGGTGGCTACCGCGGATGGGTAAGTGAGCGTCCCCCCTGCCAGGGGCACGGGGGGGCCCGACTACCGCCGCACAGTGGGTTACTAGTAACGCCCAGGACTGCCACCGTTGGGACACTAGAGCTCCCTGCCCCCCGCCACACGTCCCCGCCGCCCCCCGCAGCAACGCTGCAAATTTTTCCGGCCTTCTCATCCGGATCTCCATGCGGCGATCGGCCGTCATTTTGCGGCGGATCGCCGCCATTTTGCCGTAGCCGCGGACATTTCCGGCCTATGGGGCTTTCCCTCTAGCGCTCGGAGCGGCCATAGATGGTACTGCACGTTTCCTGAAAGGGTGTGTCGGCCTCTAGTGTTTCACAGCGGCCATTTTGACTGCATGCTTTGCTATCTACACGTGGCTGCAGCCTCTCTCCCTCTCAGAAACGGCGGTGACAACGCAGACAGCTCTTCAGGAACGATCTGCAAAAACTGGCAGCGGACTGCAAGTATAGCTGGGCTCCCCTTGAGTGCTGGTGGTGGTGGGCACTGTCCTCTGTATAGGCCTGTGGGTGTGTGGCTGGGTGTGGGCGCCCCTTCTCAGTCCTTTTAGGTGTCATTTTTTTCTGTAAAAAAGAAAGGGGTATGTTTGCTGACCCTGCTGACAAGGGACCTTCTGGACCTGCTGCGGGCGGTCCTCAGTGAGTTTTGCCTCGTTCGAACGCCACTCTGTGGGTCCCCAGACAACGTCCCCCTCCCCCTCAATTATCATTTGGGGAGGCATCCCAACTAGAACTGGCATCCGGGGTCTCTGGGACCCCTGCAGACCTTTCTTATGTGGGATAGGAGGTGTTAGTGCACGGAACAAGGGCTTGCAGCTGCACAAGAAGCAGCTCTTATGGCCACATTGTCGCATTAAGTCGCAGCTGCATCAAAGATGATCTGCTGCGCATGTGTGTGATCTCCTAGGCCCCCCAAGGCCCAAGTCTTATCCCTTAACACAAATTTTGACCATTACCTGTCGTGAATGGCGTTTGCCTTTACCAATGACACGCTGTTTTCACTATCCCTTTGAGGAGAGTTTCTAAGTAGTGGTAGTCCCCTGCAGTGGACCCACCGATTGCACGCCTTACTAGGGCGGCTGTTATCCCTAGGGAAGGCTCCCTTCTTTTATAAAAAAAAAAAAAAAAGTTCCCGCTGACAGAAAGACAGAAGCACCTTGAAGTCTCTGTTCTGAGTGCGGGCCTTGCTGTACGACCGACACTGGCCTCGGCCATGGTGGTACAGCGCCTTTATGAATGCATTATCTGGGAACCTAAAAATGGCACTGTAAAAAGGCTGCGTTTTTACTCCAGAGGATCATATATCTCTGTGAGGCGGCCATTGACATTTTGCCCTTATTGTCCAGAACACTGATCTCGGCCGTTAGGCCTTACCGAATTCCTTGGCTGCGTTCCTAGTCGGATGACCATGCTCCCAGTGGAGGTTTGACTAACTTCCCCTTTCAGGCTGAATGTCTCTTTGCCCACGGCTTGTTGTAGTCCTCAAGGTTTTCAGGGAGGGGGGGCATTTCTTCCTCAGGAGGCCGCAGGTGTAAATTTCGTCGCAGGCGGGAGCCTCCCTTCCCCCCAGGTCAGTGGATAAGGACCCGCTCTGGTAAGCCTGCTGCAGGGGCCGGACGACGGCAATGGCAGCGCAACAGAACAGACGGAGGACAAGTTTTCCTCAGCCTGATGGGTTGCCCCCGCCCGGGGGTCTCGCAAAGCGGTGATTTTCCCGTTTTCCAGACCGCTGGGTCCGGGTAGTGGTGCCCACCGGCTACTGGATAGAGTTCCCCTGGTTCTCTCTACCCCCAGACTGGTTCTTCCTTTTTTTTTTTTTTCAATATTACATTTCCGTGGCAGCATGGCCCTATCCGAGCCAGCACAGGCCCCTCGGACTAAAGGGCGTTCGTTCTGGTCCCCTCAGGGAGAGGTTCCGGGTTTTTGCTCACACCTGTTGTGGTTCCCCACAAATGGGGAGGACTCTCGGTCCATCCTGGCTTTGAAGGCTATGAAATGTGAGCATCACGGCCAGTATGTCAGGACGCAAAAATTCCGGATGGAGTCGGTTGGGTCGGTTGTGGCCGCCCTCCGCCCAGGAGTATGGTTGGCGTCTTTAGACATAGGAGGCGCGTACCTCCTTGTAACCCTTCATTCCCGTCTCCGACTTTTCCTGCAGTTCGCGGTGGGGGATCACCGTTTCTGATTCGTGCTCCTTCCTTCGGCCTGACCTCCGCACCCCGGGTTGTTACATCGTGTAGCTCCGGTGTTGGCATTACTACGTCTGGCAGGCATGGCCCTAGCGGCATACCTGGACGATTTGCCCCTGTGAGCGGACTCGGTCTCGGCTTTGGGGGAGAATGTGAGCATCAAGCATGGGATGTAGCTCATGGTAGAGCGCATGCCTTGCAGGTATGAGGCCCTGGGTTAAACCCCCGGCATCTCTAACCTTTTAAAAATTCTTTTGATGGCATCCCTGCTCGACTTCGGTTGGTTATAAAACCTGACCTGACAACTTTCCGCCGTCTAGAGTATCTGAGAGTCATTCTGGACTCTGAACAGTTGCCGGTGCGTACCCTCTTGTCACTCCGTCAGTTCTCACTACGGCGCTGTATGAGGGTGCGGGGGCTTATGATCTCGGCCTTTGAGGCGATACCCTTTTTTGCCCGGAGTTACCCTCATTGTTCTTAACGTGCACTCCTGACTCTGTGAGACATGTCCCATAGGTCGTTGGCTCTTCCTATCCAGTTGAGCCCCCAGACCAGGGCGTCTCTGAGCCGGTGTTGTCGGGGCTCGGCCCCAATACCGGGGTTTTCGTTTTTCAGTGGATGATTTTTGCCACAGATGCCAGCCTGACGGACTGGAGCGGAGTCCTGGGGCAGTTACCGCTCCAGGACCGCTGTTTGCCTTAGGAGGCTCGCCTGTCCATCACCGTGCTGGAGCTGGAGCGATCAGACTATGTATCCTCCATTGGTCAATGAGATTGCAAGGCCGCCCGATCCGAATTTGCTTCGGACAATGCCACAGCGGTAGTGTGGGTGAATCTCCAGGGCGACAAGAGGAGCCCAGCGGAAGCAGCAGAGGCTGCTCTGATGCTGCGTGGGCAACATTCCAATGTTTTGGCTGGCGGACTTTCAGTCACCAGACACTGGTCCGAAGGGTGTGGTCTTCCACCCGGTGGTGTTCGGTCAGATCTGTCTCAGATGGGGGACGCCGGATGTAGTTCTCATGGCGTCCCGGTTCAACACAAGGTGAGGACCTTTGTGTCCAGAACGAGGGTTCTGTTGGCAGTGGCCACGGACGCTCTAGTGGTTCCCTGGAGCCATTATCGTCTCCTGTTCGCCTTCCCTCCGATTCAGCTGCTTCCAAAATTGGTATGCAGGATAATGACGGAGGGGATTCCAACAATTCTGGTGGCCCCAGATTGGCCCCGGCGCACGTGGTACGCCGACGTGGTGCAAATGGAGGCGGACACCCCTTGGCGGCTCCCCGGGCGGGAGGACTTTCTGTCGCAAGGACCCATCTTGCACCCTGCTTTACCCTCGCTGGTTTTGACGGCTTGGCTATTCCCAGTCCCAGGTGCTGAAGGATAGGGGAGTCGCCGGTTCCGTGATCCCTACCTTGCTGAAAGCTCGCAAGTGTACCTATCGCAAGATTTATCACCGCACCTGGAAGGCATACATTGCTTGGTGAGGCGGAGGGTTTTTACCCCCGTTCTTATGTTGTGTCCAGGGTCCTGACCTCTTTTTCTGGTAGGCCTGAATAGAACTTGGCCTTGGGTATTATCAAGGGTCAGATTTTGGCCTTAGCCATTCTCTTCCAGGAGCCTTTGGCTTCACACCCTTTGATTCGTACTTTTGTGCAAGGTGTGTGACATGTGGCTCCTCGGGTAAGATTCCCGATGGCTCCGTGGGATTAGAATCTGGTGCTCTATGTGCTTCAGAAACCACCTTCTGAGAAGATCAGGGAGTTTTCTCTTCAGCTTCTGTCGCAGAAGGTGGCCTTCTTGGTAGCCATCACTTCTGCTAGACGGGTGTCGGAATTAGCTGCACTATCGTGCAAGTCCCCCCATTTTGTTCTGCGTAGGGATAAGACGGTCTTGCGACCTCATCCCTCTTTTCTTCCGAAGGTAGTCTCTTCCTTTCACATCAATTGAAGATATTGTCCTGCCTTCATTGTGCCCTCGTCCTTCGCACCCAAGGGAGTTTGAGTTGCATGCCTTGGACATAGTGAGGGCCTTACGGGTGTATTTGGCGGCTACAGTCCCTTTCGGAAAACTGATGCCTTGTTTGTGCTGCCAGAAGGGCCGCGAAAAGGCCGGCTACTATTTATCATTGGTTTAGAAAAACCGTGACTCATGCGTATTCTGTTCGGGGCAAGAGTTCCCCCTTTTCCAGTCATGGCTTACTTTACCCGGGCGGTTAGTACACCAGGCTTCGGTGTCCCAGGTGTGCAAGGCGGCCACGTGGGCCTCTGTTCACACTTTTACTAAGTTTTACAAAGTTGATGTGTTCGCATCCTCAGATGCTGCTTTTGGCCACATAGTTTTACAGGCGTCAGCGTTGGCGCGGCTGGCGCCTCTTCAGAGGTTCACTTGGGTACAGTTGTTAGCGTTTACCCACCCCTCTTTTTGACACAGCTTTGGGACGTCCCCACATAGTCATGAAGAGCTGCGTCTGTCAGTGAACATAAGGAGAAAAAGGGATTTTATTATAACTTACCGTAAAATCCTTTTCTCCGAGTTGACAGACGTAGCACCCACCCCTCTGGGCTCTGTGTTTTTACGGCTTTTGTACGAACTGAAGGGGGTTTAATGTAAGAAAGGAGGACGGCCCCCAGGGGAGGGGTCAGCTGTTTTCTTTCCCTGCCTAGTTAACTCCTAGTAGTAACTGACATAAAACCCCACATAGTCATGAAGAGCTGCGTCTGTCAGTGAACTCGGAGAAAAGGATTTTACGGTAAGTTATAATAAAATCCCTTTATTATATCTTTTCATGTGACAACAATGACACTTTGCTACAATGTAAAGTAGTGAGTGTACAGCTTGTATAATTTCTTGTCCCCACAAAATAACTCAGCACGCAGCCATTAATGCCTTAACTGCTGGCAACAAAAGTGAGTACACCCCTAAGTGCAAATGTCCAAATTGGGCCCAAATTGACAATATTTTGTGTGGTCACCATTATTTTCCAGCACTGCCTTAACCCTCTTCCACTCCTTCATGACGACATCACTGAGCTGGTGGATGTTAGAGGCCTTGCGCTCCTCCACCTTCCGTTTCAGGATGCCCCACAGATGCTCAATAGAGTTTAGGTCTGGAGACATGCTTGGCCAGTCCATCACCTTTACCCTCAGCTTGTTTAGCAAGGCAGTGGTCATCTTGGAGGTGTGTTTGAGGTCATTATCATTTTTGAATTCTGCCCTGCGGCCCAGTCTTTGAAGGGAGGGGATCATGCTCTGCTGCAGTATGTCACAGTACATGTTGGTGCTCATGGTTCCCTCAATGAACTGTAGCTCCCTTATATGCCTTACATGTTGTTTAATGTCGTTGTTACCCCTGTCAGGGGAAGCACATATCCACCGAACCACACTACCTGGCTCGTTCCGACAGGTGATAGCCGGGAGGACCCTTTGGGATACGCGGGGGGCGAAATTTTTTTTGCTTTTTTTTATACTGAACTGGCCAATGCCACATAGACGTGGCCCGTGCTCCACGGCCTGTACAATGTCCCACTGTATCTGCGCCTGCACGCGTCCCCCCGGCTCCCAGTGGGCTCCGGTCGTAGTCTGCTGAATCAGCGCTTACCTCAGGAAAAAGTTAACAGACTCCCTTGTTGGGAAACTAAACAATAACAGACTATAGAGTATGTATTACTTTCATAGTTGGGTTGGCTGGAACAGGCTCGGTGTGGCCAGACGAAGCCCATCCAGTCACTCCCTCACTTAGGCCGACGCACCCGCCAACCCCCCTAGGGTTCAGGAGTGCAACTGCAAGCTTAGAGCTTGCTCTCACTAGGAACCACTTGCTTCTTTCTATCTTCTATTTCCTTCTACTCCCTCTTTCCCTTCCCTCTCCTCCCTAACCCCCTTCACCCCTCCCCCCCCCCCCTTTTTTTTTTTTTTTTCTCTTCCCCTTCCTCCCTCCCTCCCTCCCCCACACACGAAGATGGATAATCTACACCTATACTCGTTAAATGCGAAAGGGCTCAACACGCCCGAAAAAAGACGCATGCTTATGAACGATTTAAAACAAGCCCACGTAGACATTGCGTTTATCCAGGAAACCCATTTTAAAGATACGAAATTACCCATTCTCAAAAACAGGTTCTTTCCTCTTTCATATCACTCTACTAATAAGACCAAATCTAGGGGAGTATCCATCTTAATTTCTAGCAAGCTACCGTGGTCCTGTCGTGATGCAATGATAGATTCAGAGGGACGATACCTGTTCCTCAAGGGCCTTCTGGGTGACGTACAGCTGACCTTGGCGTCTATCTATGCACCAAATGAACACCAAGACTCCTTTCTCCGACAAATGGTGGATAAGCTGATGGCATTCCAAGTGGGACAACTGATCCTAGGAGGAGACCTTAACATCCCTCTGGCCCCCGCTGTGGACACTTCCTCGGGATCGTCCTCCATTCCAGTGAGCACTCGTAAGCGAATCACACAGACCCTTCACAGGGCGCAATTGATAGACATATGGCGACTACAACACCTAGGAGAACGGGATTACTCCTTCTACTCCCCCCACATAAGGTCCACTCCCGAATAGATTACTTCCTTATCCCCCACAACCAACTCCACGCAGTACGTAATTCCCACATAGGCGATAGGACATGGTCAGATCATGCACCCATCTCTATTACCTACACACTCTCGGAGGTCCCCTCACACAAATCCCGATTCTGGAGACTCAATGAGTCCCTCCTACAGATACCAGAGGTAATAGAAGAGGTATCCAGAGAACTTGCACACTACTTTCAAGTTAACTCGCCCACAGACTGTGACCCCGGCGTGATATGGGAGGCTCACAAAACCGTGATCAGGGGAATATTCATTAAACATGGTGCCCGTATCAAAAGAGATAGGGAAAAACAACTAGCCACGCTCCTCGACAAACTCCGAATTGTGGAGGCTAGACACAAACACACACCAACACCCGCACTGGAAACAGAGTAATAAACTCTGTGCCCAAATTAACGGCCTCCTTCAATACAGAGCCAAAGCTGCACTGCAGAAATGTCGTCAGGTCGTCTACGAGTCAGGAGATAAATGCGGAAGATTGCTGGCTAGGTCAATCGGGGAGCAAAAACAACTAGCTTATATCCCACAAATCACTACAGCGCAGACCCCGAGAGCGGTAATGCCTCGCGACATTACTAAGGCCTTTCAGGACTTCTATGGCTCTCTATACGCTTTACCACCAACAGCACGTTCCCCCAACCAAATTGGGGACTATATTACCTCCTCCCAGATGCCTGCTCTGCCATCTGAGGTTGGAGCGGAGCTGGAGTCCCCAATGACACTAGAGGATGTAGAGGCAGCCATAGGCGCGACGAAGCCGGGGAAAGCACCAGGCCCAGACGGCTTGGCCCTACAATACTATAAGTCCCTACTCCCAATTCTAGGCCCTCGTATGATCGACCTTTTCAAAGCCTTAGGGAAGACAGCCACGTTCACCAGAGACACCCTAAGCGCACATATATCAGTAATCCCGAAAGAAGGTAAAGACCTGACGCTCTGTGGTAGCTACCGGCCCATCTCTCTTTTAAACGCGGATCTTAAGATCTTTACAAAGATCTTATCCACTCGCTTAGCTCAACATCTACCAAATTTAGCCCACTTAGACCAAGTAGGGTTCGTCCCCTCTAGAGAAGCTAGAGACAATACAACTAAGGTCATAAACTTAATTTACGTCGCCAAACAGACCCATACACCTAGTGTTTTCCTAAGTACGGATGCCGAAAAAGCATTCGATAGGGTGGATTGGAACTTCATGATGGCAGTCCTCCGCCACATTGGATTAGGAGATAATATGCTTAGATGGATAGGCCAGATCTATTCCAACCCCACGGCTCGCGTTAAGGCAAATGGACTCCTCTCCGAACCATTCTCCATAAGAAATGGGACTAGACAGGGATGCCCATTATCCCCCCTCTTGTTCGCCCTAACCTTAGAACCTTTCCTCTGCAGAATTAGACGAAACCCTGACATCCTGGGAGTAACCATCGGGACCGCTCAACATAAAGTGTCAGCTTATGCGGACGACCTGTTATTCTCCCTCTCGAAATCCACAATTTCGCTACCAAATCTACTGAAGGAATTCAATACCTATGGCGCCCTCTCGAATCTTAAGATCAATTATAGCAAATCAGAAGCCATGGGGGTAGAATTGCCGCCTAAGCTCTCATCGACTCTAGAGGCCAGCTTTAAATTTAAATGGACACGCTCTGCTTTGAAATATTTAGGTACCCTAATACCCTCAGACCTCACACGTATCTTTGCACTTAACTTCATACCCCTTTTACAAAAGACACGGCTCTTACTAGAGTCCTGGCATATGGGTCTCCACTCGTGGTTTGGAAGATGCAACTTAATTAAAATGTGCATACTCCCCAAATTCCTCTACCTGCTTCAAGCGCTCCCAATTAAGATTCCCCCACAATATTTTAAGAAAACACACGCCTTATTTGTCAAGTTTATCTGGGCACATAATTAGCATTCCCTGAAGTAAGTAAATACTACCATGCGATTCACCTCACCAGGGTTATTGATTGGTGTTGCCACCTAGATCTCAAACTTTGGGCCCAAATAGAGCAAGCACAAACTAATATCCCCCTAGGGAGTGCACTATGGTGCTATGACCACCTTCCGCCACAACTGAAAAACCACCCCACTATTGGCACAACCCTCCACGTTAGCCCGCAGATAAGAAATCAGCAGTCTTTAACCACCTCAGACTTGCCGCTATATCCTATTATAGGGAACCCACTTTTCCCTCCTGGTATAGAAACACACCATTGCAGAAGTTTACGTGAACGGGGACGAGTTCGGGCCTCACAATTTATCTCGCCAGAAGGCTGGCCTACGATAGACGCACTACAGAGAACCTCGGGCCCCTTTGGCCTCCCGTTTTGGACGGCCCTCCAGCTGCGACATTTCCTCAACTCCCTACCCCCCCCCCCCCCCAACGTTTTAACCGCCCTTTGACGCCATTTGAAACATAGTGTGCGGACGATGGTCCCCTCACACAAGTTCTCTCTAAAACTTACGCTCTCTTGATCTCGCCAACCGACCAACCAACACTTCCATCTATAAAGAAATGGGAGAGAGACCTGGACCGCACATTTACCACAGATCAAACTCGCAAAATTATCCTGTTTTCGTTGAAATCTTCTATCTGCACAAAGATGCAGGAAACGAATTATAAAATACTCACGAGGTGGTACCACACACCCCACATGCTGCAGAAATTCTTCCCAGGTACATCAACTACCTGCTGGCGATGTCAGGGAGACAGGGGAACTTTTACACGTTTTCTGGACATGCCCGAAGCTCACCCAATTCTGGGACTCAGTGAGAGACCTAGTTCAGAAATTCACCGACTACGATATCCCCAATGACCCATCTTTCTTTTTGCTACACGTTTCCTCTATCCCTACCAAAACATACAAAAGGTCAGTTGTGCGTCACCTACTGAACGCCGCAAAATCATGCATCCCCCCACTCTGGAAAAAGCAGACACCCCCAACGATTGCGGAATGGCTTAGAAGTGTGGAAGACATTAATAAAATGGAAGACCTAGTCCTCGCTTCACGATCCCAAAGAGAAAAATACTCTAAAATATGGGGACTATGGAACCTGTTTATTGTATCCACAGAGGGCGCCTCGCTCTTGAGGTCATAGGCATTGTTCTATTTGATAAAACCCGTAAGGGACTAACACTCAATACTAGATGGTCCAATACACTCCGTATCCTCCTCCCCTTCCCCCCCTCCCCCTTATCCCCCCCATTTTTTTTTCCCCTCTCTCTCCCTCTCTCTCTCCCCTTCCTCCCTCTTCTCCTTTCTTCTCCTCCGTTCTCCACCTAAATTCCATTTCTTACTCTCTTCACCCTTATGGGTCTTATAGCTTTTTGACCTGTTCTATAAAGTTAAATGAGTTAAGGAAAATGGAAATGGCAAGGAATAGTTTACAAAATGCACACCATTTATTCATGTATCTGAAATAATGGAAATATTTTCTGACTGATCTGTATGATGTGTTTATATGCCATTATTGTACATGTCCTTGCCTGTTATAGGCCACAGGACATGGTTCCAATAATCCATGTCCTTAGTCTGTTTGTCTTCAGCAAACTGTTTGCGGGCTTTCTTGTGCACCATCTTTAGAAGAGGCTTCCTTCTGGGACGACAGCCATGCAGACCAATTTGATGCAGTGTGCGGCGTATGATCTGAGCACTGACAGGCTGACCCCCCCCACCCTTTCAACCTCTGCAGCAATTCTGGCAACACTCATCATACGTCTATTTCCCAAAGACAAGCTCTGGATATCATGCCGAGCATGTGCACTCAACTTCTTTGGTCAACCATGGCGAGGCCTGTTCTAAGTGGAACCTGTCTTGTTAAACCGCTGTCTTGGCCACCATGCTGGAGCTCAGTTTCAGGGTCTTGGCAATCTTCTTATAGCCTAGGTCATCTTTATGTAGAGTAACAATTCTTTTTTGGGCCCAATTTGGACATTTTCACTTAGGGGTGTACTCACTTTTGTTGCCAGCGGTTTTAGGCATTAATGGCTGTGTGTTGAGTTATTTTGAGGGGACAACAAATTTACACTGTTATACAAGCTGTACACTAACTACTTTACATTGTAGCAAAGCGTCATTTCTTCAGTGTTGTCACATGAAAAGATATAAAAAAATATTTTCAAAAATGTGAGGGGTGTACTGTATATGAACAGGCACAATAGAGAGCAGTGTTCTTTCACATGTCATGCAAATTGTATGCGCATACATGTAATCTTGGCCTTAGTAAATTCCCGCCGAATAGTTCTAGAGTAAAGCCCTGTACACACGAGCAAAATGTCGGGAGACATTTGCTGGTTCAAAAAAAAAAAAACTGCCAACATTCTGCCCGTTTGGCTTCTGGCGGATGAGCATGCTGGAATACCAGCAGCCGACTGCCTCCCGATCAGTGCTCTCAGCCAATGGCAGAGAGCGCTGACCGGATTGTTCTGGCGGCGGGCGTCCCCCTGGCAGAACACAACAGGTCAGCGGGGAAGATGGCTAATCTAACCTTGCATGGTTAGTACAGCGGCTCCAACCGGAGCTGACAAGTTTTTTTTCGGTCCAAAAATAAAACTAATAGTGTGTATCCGGCTTAAAGAGTTCATCTTCCTGGTTCAGCAATAAAGCTTCCTATGCCACCTCTCTGCCTAAAGCCTTCTCATCAGATTAAAAAGCAGCAGCATCAGTACTCTGCAATGGGGATCCAGCTGACCTACAAACCACATAGCCCAGGAATCCGCAATGTTAAACCAGGAAATAGCTAAATATTTACTGACTAATAAAGGTGTGTATCACAAGAATGGCTGACCAAAATTACAAATCTATTGGCATGTAAAAGGGCAAATATTAGCATATAAATATCTGTTTGGCTGGAGTTTCACCTTAAAACAAGTCACATCCTGAGAGCAAAAGTAAGCTTTTTTTAACACAAAATTAATTTTTTTATCTGCTGTGCTCATGTTCTTCACTTTGCATTGTTTTTCATTTTGAATTTCTTTCCTCAGACCAGTCGAGATATTTGCTGTGTGGTGTTCGCTCTCTTCAATGTTATTTGGGCTACCTTGTTTTTGGAAGGCTGGAAACGTAGGGGGGCTGAACTGGCATACAAGTGGGGGACTTTAGATACCCCTGCTGAGTTTATTGAAGAGCCCCGACCACAGTTTAGGGTAAGGGATGATGCGTTTATAAATAAAAGTTTATCTGCTTCATGATTTGTAATGATGTGTTTTAGGTTAAAAAGTCTATTTATTACCTTGTTTGCTTTCTGTAATGGATGATTTTTTCCCCCTTTTTATCATACATAGGGCGTCAAAAGAATCAGTCCAGTGACAAACTGTGAAGAGTTTCACTACCCTCCATGGAAGCGTCTTCTATTCCAGTCCTGTGTCAGTCTACCTATCTGCATGTCGTGCCTCTGCTTCGTCTTTATTGTGATGCTTGCTTGCTTTGAGCTGCAGGTTAGCAAAATCCTTTCCATCAGAAATTGTTTGATAACTATGTTATTGCAGATATTTTTCATGATCTTATATGTAAACCCAAGAACATACCCATCATATATTGCAGTTTATCAATCCACAGATGTGGTGGCTGCATTAGTTTCCTTTTTTCCAGGCTAAGTACAGAAAAATATCTGTTGATCCTGTCAGAAATCTTGTGTTTGCATTACTTTTCTGAGTGTGAACTGAAATCTCAACGTATATCAGCTTTCTCAACTACACAAAGCAATGTCCCTCTATGTAATGGAGATAAGGAGAGCAGAAGGCGTTTGTAGTCTATATCAGGAGTGCCACCTAGAGTGCCAATGTTGCTCCTCCATAGATACAATGAGCGTTGTCAGCCAGTACAGGAAGTGTGGTATTGGGAAATTCACAAGGAGAAGAAAGTCTGAAAAATGGGAGATGATGCAACCACCACATCTAAGTACTGAGGTGCTGTAATATATGCATTCTTTTTTTTTTCCTTTTATTTTTGCTATTGGGTTTAGATAAGCGTTAAATTATACATCCAGCCAAGTTGTGGATAAACTCAGGAATGATCCTCTGGTCTGGCTTTTACTGTCTGGTTTTCACTGCTTTCTGGGGCTCTGTTAGATAGATTTCCCCTAACTGTAACAAAAAATTCTAAATTGCTGACAAAAAAAAAAAAAATGTGTTTTTTAAATCTCCCCTTAGTGTAGGGAAAGGGAACTATATAAATACGTAAAATACTTGCTTTATACTTTAGGATCTGGATTAACCAACTTTTTAGTTTCCCAGTCATGATGCTCTTAACATTGTTATAATGATAGAGTGGATATTTGCACTTCTCATGTTTTTTTCTTTTGCAGGAGTTTGTCCTTAGTATAAGAGAGCTCCCACGGCTCGTTCGCTTCTTCCCCAAGATCCTCTTGGCCATTATAGTTAGTTCCTGTGATGAGGCGTACAGGAAGATTGCGTACTGGTTAAATGATATGGGTATATTAACTTTTATTAATACATTTCCTTTTCATTACCTTAACTTTGTATACAGTACTGTATATGATCTCACCATTTCAAGTAAATGTATATATTTGGGGAAAAACAGTGTTTACTCTCCAGTGCAGCAGTCAAGCTGTCCCTATTCTGCAACTGCTACCTCCACATAAACTTGGTGTCATACCTCATTCCCCACTGTGGACTTACCTGAACTAGCCCCTGCTCTTTTTGAGTATTTCATTAGTAATGCCTTGTACACACATTCAGATTATCGCACAACTAATTGTTTGCTTTTAGTTGTATAATGCATAAATCAAATTAGTTGAATTATTAGTTGAAGCACTGTGCTAAAACTACTATTTTTTTCGTACGATTCTTGAAAAACTTCCTGTTTGCGTAGTTATGTATCTGAAATGATCCTGTTTGCGTAGCTACGTTCATGTGTAGTGTTTGTCTATCGATTTTAAGTGGACGCATACTGTACTGATTATAGGATTGTCGTTTGATAGGCTATCATCCGAGGCAAGTTCTCATCTTTGTCCCTTCGAATATTGTTGGACGGACTGTCGTGATCGGCTGTCGAAAACTCTGTACTAACGATCAGACTATAGTACGACTGTTCCGAAAGCGATTTTATCATCCGATAATCTGAACGCGTGTACGAGGCATTAGAATGATTCATGCTTCTGTGAATGTCTGTATACTTGGATGTTAAGATTCACAGAGCAAAATTTGTTTAAAGGTTAAATTCACATTTTACATAAACTGGCCACAGCAAACAAGGGCCCCTGTAGTTTAAAACACACTGTGTTGTTTGTAAAAATATTGTTTACTGCCAATGCCATACCTGTCCTTTTCTGCCATCCTAAAAGCCTGACTGAAATACTCCCAATGTGGACAGTCCTATGTTCTAGCTTATTTCCAGACTCAGCAGTCATTGGGTGCTCACCCCCAGCATTGCAGGAGAGAGCATGTTTTCAGAATCATTTGCAGATACATACGCAGTGTGCTTTCTCCCTTCATAGCAGAGATTCTCTGGTTGCGCATCATTCACCAAGATTCTCACACTTTAATCTCATACTCTGGACTACAACAAAATGACCACCTAGCTGCCGCCTTTGAGGACAAATAGAGAGATTATCTCTTTAGTTGTCCTCAAAGAAGCTGAGCAGCAATTTTGTTGCATCCCATGTCTTTGAAATAAGCATATGGTACAGTGTCTTTTAAACTACTGGGACCCCTTGTCTGCATGGGGCTGTGTATGTAAAACGTGAACTTGGCCTTAAGTGCACATTCCTTGGCAGTTTGGTTAGATTGTTTGTCAACTTCGATGGACAGCGTATAATTTCTTCAACTCTAGTAAGCTATAAAAATATTTTTTTACCTGGCTTTGGCAGTTCTTCTAACAGAGTTTAATTCTGCTGCATAGTAAACCTACTGGCCTGCCAATTGTGCCATGATTATAGAAAAATAATTGGCTTACATTTATCTTGGAATAAGTGAAGTAGGTATATTGTGTGGGTAGGGTGGGGGGCAAACGTGGAAGAGTGTTGGACTCA
Organism: Glandirana rugosa; assembly: GCA_018402905.1. Classification (NCBI taxonomy): domain Eukaryota; kingdom Metazoa; phylum Chordata; class Amphibia; order Anura; family Ranidae; genus Glandirana; species Glandirana rugosa. Next base: position 123,521 of record BLSH010082182.1, read on the forward strand.
GCCATACACAGAGCAAATTTCTTTCCTTTGCAGAAAAGAAATCCACTCACATCAACACAGACAGTGGCCTTTCTACCGGGCCATTGTCTTCTCCGGGCAGGAGATGTCAATGGCCCGGCAAAAGGCAAGGAATCACAAGCAAATCTGGCAGGCTGGTTGTACCCAAGTTGATCGATTGATCAACTTGGTACATTTAGCCTGCCCATTAATGATTTGAAACATGTATGGGTGGCCTTAGCCTTTTAATGCTTACCACTAGAGACAAACTCCCCTTGTCAGCTTGGCGTCTGGTTACTCCACCAAATGATGCAGCTTTTTAACCACTTCAGCCCTGGAAGGATTTCCCAGTTTAGGACCAGAGCACTTTTTGTGATTCGACACTGCGTCGCTTTAACTGACAATTGCGCGGTCATGTGACGTTGTACCCAAAGGAAATTTGCGTCCTTTTTTTTCCCACAAATAGAGCTTTCTTTTGGTGGTATTTGATCACCTCTGCATCATTTCTGATAACCACTATAAACAATAAAAGAGCGACAATTTTGCAAAGAAAACCAATATTTCTTACTTTTTGCTAAAATGCTAATCCAAAAAAATGTTTTTCTCATCGGTTTTGGCCGATTTATATTCTTCCTCATATTTTTGGTAAAAAAAATCGCAATTGGCGCTCATTGATTGGTTTGCGCAAAAGTTGCCGCATTTACAAATGATGAGAATTAATTTATGGGGTTTTTATTTTATTTTTTTATATATTTTACTAGTAACGGCGGTGATCTGCGATTTTTAGCGGTACTGTGATATTGCATTTATGTCAGACCATTTTGACACTTTTTTGGGACCATTGGCATTTATACAGCGATCAGTGCTATGAAAATGCACTGATTACTGTGTAAATGCCATTGGTAGTGAAGGGGTTAACCTGGAGGGGGCGCTCTAAGGGTTAACTGTGTTCCCTCAGTGTGTTCTAACTGTATGGGGGCTGGGCTGGCAGGGGGAGGGGAGTGATCACGGCTCCCATATACATCCCTTCCCCCTCTTGTCAGAACGGGGATCCGTGTTTACAGCTATCATGGGTAGCCGGCAGAGATCGAGACTGCCCTACCCGCTCCCTGGCCCCCCGGAACACAGTGAGCGCGCCTCCGGCAGCTGGCGCGCTCGCAATACTTATTATCGCGGGCGCCGTTGGGTGACGGCGTTTAGCGATAATGAACCATGTTGCCGCCATCAAGCTATGGCGGGCGGTCGACAACTGGTTAAGTAAGCTAGAACATTATATATGTGTGTGTGTGTGTGTATATATATATATATATATATATATATATATATATATTTTTTCTCACAAAGTGAGTACACCCCTCACATTTTTGTAAATATTCTATTATATATTTTCATGTGACAACACTAAAGAACTGACACTTTGCTACAATGTAAAGTAGTGAGTGTACAGTTTGTATAACAGTGTAAATTTGCTGTCACCTCAAAATAACTCAACACACAGCCATTAATGTCTAAACCACATGCAAAAATAGTGAGTACACCCTTAAGTGAAAATGTCCAAATTGGGCCCAATTAGCCATTTTCCCTCCCCGGTGTCACGTGACTTATTAGTGTTACAAGGTCTCAGGTGTGAATGGGGAGCAGGTGTGTTAAATTTGGTGTTATCACTCACACTCTCTCATACTGTTCACTGGAAGTTCAACATGGCACTTCACGGCAAAGCACTCTCTGAGGATCTGAAAAAAAGAATTGTTGCTCTACATAAAGTTGGCCTAGGCTATGAGAAGATTTCCAAGACCCTGAAACTGAGCTGCAGCACAGTGGCCAAAACCATACAGCCGTTTAACAGGACAGGTCCCACCCAGAACAGGCCTCACCATGGTCGACCAAAGAATTTGAGTGCATGTGCTCAGCATCATATCCAGAGGTTGTCTTTGGGAAATAGACCTATGAACACTGCCAGCATTGCTGCAGAGGTTGAAGGGGTAGGGGGTCAACCTGTCAGTGTTCAGACCATACGCCGCACAATGCATCAAATTGGCCTGCATGACTGTCGTCCCAGAAGGTAGCCTCTTCTAAAGATGGTGCACAAGAAAGCCTGTAAACAGTTTGTTGAAGACAAGCAGACTAAGGACATGGATTACTGGAACCATGTCCCGTGGTCTGATTAGACCAAGATAAACTTATTTGGTTCAGGTGGTGTCAAGCGTGTGTGGTGGCAACCAGGTGAGGAGTACAAAAACAAATGTGTCTTGCCTACAGTCAAGCATGGTGGTGGGAGTGTCATGGTCTGGGGCTGCATGAGTGCTGTCGGCATTGGGGAGTTACAATTCATTAACGGAGCCATGAATGCCAACATGTACTGTGACATACTGAAACAGAGCATGATCCCCTCACTTCAGAGACTGGGCTGCAGGTCAGTAGTCCAACATAATAACGACCCCAAACACACCTCCAAGAGGACCACTCCCTTGCTAAAGAAGCTGAGGGTAAAGGTGATGGACTGGCAAAGCATGTCTCCAGACCTAAACCCTATTGAGCATCTGTGAGGCATCCTCAAACGGAAGGTGGAGCATCACCTTTACTCTCAGCTTCTTTAGAAAGGCAGTGGTTGTCTTGGAGGTGTGTTTGGGGTCGATATCTTGTTGGAATACTGCCCTGCAGCCCAGTCTCCGAAGGGAGAGGATCATACTCTGCTTCAGTATGTCACAGTACATGTTGGCATTCATGGTTCTCTCAATGAACTGTAGCTCCTCAGTGCCGGCAGCACTCATGCAGCCCCAGACCATGACACTCCCACCACCATGCTTGACTGTAGGCAAGACACATTTGTCTTTGTACTCCTCACCTAGTTGCCACCACACATGTTTGACACCATCTGAACCAAATAGGTTTATCTTGGTCTCATCAGACCACAGGACATGGTTCCAGTAACCCATGTCCTTAGTCTGCTTCTTCAGCAAACTGTTTGCAGCCTTTCTTGTGCATCATCTTTAGAAGAGGCTTCCTTCTGGGATGACAGCCATGCAGAACAATTTGATGCAGTGTGCGGCATATGGTCTGAGCACCCACAGGCTGACCCTCACCCCTTCAACCTCTGTAGCAATACTGGCAGCACTCATGCGTCTATTTCCCAAAGACAACCTCTGGATATGATGCTGAGCATGTGCACTCAACTTCTTTGGTCCACCATGGCAAGGCCTGTTCTGAGTGGAACCTGTTCTGTTAAACCGCTGTATGGTCTTGGCCACCGTGCTGCAGCTCAGTTCCAGGGTCTTGGCAATCTTCTTATAGCCTAGGCCATCTTTATGTAGAGCAACAATTCTTTTTTTTCAGATCCTCAGAGAGTTCTTTGCCGTGAGGTGCCATGCTGAACTTCCAGTGACCAGGATGAGAGAGTGAGAGCAATAACACCAAATTTAAAACACCTGCTCCCCATTCACACCTGAGACCTTGTAACACTAATGAGTCACATGACGCCGGGGAGGGAAAATGGCTAATTGGGCCCAATTTGGACATTTTCACTTAGGGGTGTACTCACTTTTGTTTCCAGTGGTTTAGACATTAAGGGCTGTGTGTTGAGTCATTTTGAGGGGACAGCAAATTTACACTATTATACAAGCTGTACTCACTACTTTACATTGTAGCAAAGTGTCATTTAATAAATGTTACATGAAAAGATAGAATAAAATATTTACAAAAATGTGAGGGGTGTACTCACTTTTGTGAGATACTGTGTATGTATGTGTGTAGATATAGATATATATATATATATA
>BLSH010082182.1:154866-194638 GCA_018402905.1 Glandirana rugosa
TTGTCGTCGTTGACGATTGTCCAGGTTGTTTTTTTTTCTTGGGTTCACGTTGGACTTCGTAGCTGAAGATTTAGACTGTTGTTTACTCCGTCTTGGGGGACGGACTATCCTCTTGGACGATTGTACTGGTCTCCCTCTTGTCCCTCCCTATTGGAATACGGGTTATGGTTCGTTTCTTACCAGTGGTTGATCTGTCCTTACTGAGGTGTGTCTTCCCTCGTGATTTGGTGCCTGATCCGCTCTTCGACCAGTTGGATTTGAGTGTATTTTTTCACTTAGGTTTTGTCCTTCTTCGTGGTCTTACTGGTGGTTCTCCCTCTGGTCATGTTAGCAGGTTCTCCTATCAGGCAGGGGGTTCTGCCTCATTTGTTGTCAGATTTAGAAGTCGATGCTTCAGGTTGCACTTGGGTTCTTTTTTTTTGTTGGACCTGTTAGCAGTTGCTGCTGTTGCCCACCCCTCTGTTGAACTGCTTTTGTACATCCTGACAGTATATGGCTTTCAGTGTCCTTTTAATGGACAAAAAAAAAATATATGTTTGTACTCATCAAAAAATTATTTTCTTGGAGTTCTTTGAGGGTCCCACGTTACCCTTGACTGGCCAACAGTTTTTTTTGTTTAGCAATATCCTCCTGTAGGTGACAGTATAACTCAACAGAACATGACTTCCTGCGTCCCCTAGTATATAATAAACAGTATAGCTAGCCAAGGGATCATTGTTTCATATATATGATTGTGCACTGCATTTCAGGGTATGTGAATAGAATTAGGGCTTACTCCCACTGACTGCATTGCCGTGCCTTATGCAATTATTTTTTTTTCCTTTTGCTACTGCTGAAAAATGTAAAACAAAATAGTGGAAACACTTTTTTTGCAACAGAGTTGCAGTCCTCTGAGAAAAAAAACTTGGCTGCCTGATTTTTCTTCTACACTCCGCCATGAAGCATGCCAGCAGCACATCATGGTAATTTGTAGTACATTTCTTTAATGCATACAGGAATGAGATCTGTTTGAGACATGTACAAAACACTGCATAAATCAGTGCAATACATTTAATAAATGCATGCCTTCTTTACCAGCTCCCTTCATCTGCTCCAGGATGATTTAGAATCCCTGTTGTGCATTGAAGCTTTGGAGAAGCCCCTATATGTGATCTGTAAGGCTTTTTTTCTGTCAGTTCATGTGGGTCTTGACCTACTGCATTCAAAATGGATGGCAGGCGGAGGTGCCAGACCTGGACGGCGAGGACTGGAAAGATGTCTGAGATTACCCAGGAAATTGTATTAGCCTAGAAATCAGAGAAACCTCCCTCCTTAGAGTGTTGGAAGAAATTGGTTAATTTGGTGATACCATTGTGTAAAATGACTTACCTCTCTCACAGATGTCCTGGAAGAAATTCCACAAAGTGTAGGAGTCTCTTTCTACTACCAACGCTAGACGTGCAACTGATAATAATGTAACAACCTGAATTTGCTTTTCTGTCATCTTGAGTGAAGTGGCTGTGTGAGGGTGGAACAGGTCCCTGTCCCTTCCATGCACCCCCACCCCTTCCCCCAGGTGGAGAATTAGCCTTGCACTTTACTTATACTGTACCGGCAATTTTTTTGGATTTCTACCCATGGTGTCAAGGTCTTTAAATGATCATTCATATCGCGATCAGTTCTAAATTGGCTGTTCTTATCCATTTTTGACTGTAATACCCTTCTTGTTGATGGAGAGGTCTACCTGAGCTGCTATTGTTTGTTGGGTTATTGTTATGGTTTGCACTATTCTTAGCCAGGGAATGCACAGAGGCTCTGATTTATAACTATATATAAAACTTTTAATAAGTATAAATAAATGCATGTCAAAATGCACACTATAGGGTCTATTTATCATATTTTTACCCAAGATTCATCCATTTTTCCAAAGGAATTTTGTGTGGACGTTATATGAAGTTTGGGTGATAACGATATAGACCCATATATTTTGGTGCATGTAGTAAATCTTTTTTAAAGCTGAACTCCAGGTATGATTATAGCAAATGGGATTCACAGTCTTTAGAGCAAAAACGTATAGACCAGGAATGTATATTTCAAATTTTAGCAGTAACTTGGGAAAATAATTTTCAGTTGTGCCTTAGGTCTGTTATGGGCAGACTCATAACATTTTATGTGTGCGTTCTCAGGCATTACAAGTGGGTTCTGCTTTCTCTGTTGGATATTTCATTTCATTTAGGTAGACTGCAGCAGGACAGACAAGATTCTGTCAGTGGGAGCTAAGCCAGGAACTTGAGCAAGATATCACAAAAAAGCATTGTTTAGATTGACATTTTTATTCTTCTTTCAACCATTGTTTTGTCTTAAAAAAAAAACAGGGTGCATTCTTTTTGATCAGATCAGTTTCATCCTCCTAGTAGAAAAGTGTTTTCCATCAATAAAAAACAGTAGCACATTCTTGCTGGGGTTTATCCTGATATCCTTGATCTTAATACTCATATGTCGTCTTGGTTTTCCACAGGAATCATACAGTAGGTGACAGGTTGGTAAGATCTGAATTTAGGGCCTGAGTAGGAACCAACAATTACATTTGTAGGCGTTTTGGCTCAGAACCTGTAAAAAAAGTGATGATTTTATTTTTGGACATGCTAATTAATTACTGAATAATAGACATTTTAAACTGGTTTGATGCTCTCTGTCCTTTTATACTACTGTATATATTTACTAGTCGGAAACACTAGCCAGTCATTTCTTGATTTTAGACCTGGTTCATCACAGTTCTTACACTCCAATATGTGGATTATGTATATTTCTTAAAAGAAGACCAAACCCTTTTGGGATCAAGCATTTCTAACCTACATCAGTTACCTACAATTTAGTACCTCATTATTGATCTTGCCATCAGGTTTATTGTACACCTGTATGAAAGCCTTTTTTCTGTGCATATGTGCTTTACATTGCTTCCAAGTAGATTTCAACTGGATTGCGTAGTTAATAGACTGCTCATAACATTATCTTTTCCTCTTCACAGCACTTTGCACTGCTCTTGAAGTACATAATACATGTGGTGATTCCAGATATTCCAGGATGGGTGGCGCAAGAGATGGCTAAGTTGGAGTACCAGAGGAGAGAAGCATTTAAGGTACATATTATATCTTCGGATACTTCTACAGTACGTAAAAGCTCAGTTTAATCTGTTATTGTGAACTGTTAAAGTATGGATGTTGCTTGCTAAAATCTAACAAAGTGTTACTGTTCTGTTAGAATGCTGTATGGAAAACCAGATTTTCTAGAGCCAGATAGAAGCCATATGTAATTCTCTTTTAATGACCCTTTACTGCTAAGGGCAAATGGCTAATGTTACCATGTTTACACTAACCAATGCACATGAATATTCATGCACATCATTTTATACCAGTGATGCTGATAATGTGATTTAGGCCCCTTTCACACATACGGACCGTTTGTCCGTTTTTCATGCATCTGTTGATGGATGAAAAACAGACATCAATGCATCTCTATGGAAAAACGGATGACAACTGATGATCATTCATTTGCATCCGTTTTCATCCGCTTCCGTCAGCATCGGTTTTTTTTTTGAACGGATGAAAGTCCTATTTGTCATCCGTCAAAAAAACGGATCAGACGAAAAACGGATGTAAACTGACGAACGGTCAGTTTTTCATCCGTTTTTGGATTGGTAGTGGATGTAAAAAAAAACTGATGACCACAGATGAAAAAATGGATGAAAAACGGATGAACTGATGAACGGTCCGTGTGTGTGAAAGGACCCTTAGACGGTTTTTGGCGATCGATCATAAAATAGCAGATAAAAGAGCCTATTACCTGATTCTGACATTTTAGAACCGTGAGCTTGCCTTCAAACATTCCCAAACTAACAACAGTTTCAGGATTATAACATGCAACTGTTCAGATACAGTCATTTGAACTCTTAGGAAAACTTGAGTCAACACATGTGGTTTTACCATTTAAAATGAACCTACTTCCGTGGTGCTACTGTTCTATATGATATTTACAGTTAAGGAAAAAAAAAAAACCTACAGATATGCTTTTTTTTAAATCTTATTTATTTTTAACAGAAACATGAGCGCCAGGCTCAACATCGTTACCAACAGCAACAACGCAGAAAGCGGGAAGAGGAAGAGAGACAGCGTCATGCAGATTACCATGCACGAAAGGAGCGGGAAAGGGGTGGGGAGGAAGGAAGATCTGGACAGGACTCTCAAACACATGACAAAAACTCAAGTAAAAGTAAGCCATGTGGTCCCCAAGGGGGCAGTACTCACGATAAACCGAAAAGGCCAAGCTCCCTGCTGGCCAGCAATAATGTGATGAAACTCAAGCAAATTATACCCCTGCAGAGCAAATTCTTGTCGGGGACCAATGCCAAATCTCCACAGTCTCCTCCAGGAGGAGATACCAAAATTCCCAGCTTCCTGAGTTTCAAGTTCTTGAAATCCCCTGAAACACGAAGAGAAGCGCAGCCAGAGAGAGCCCACTCACCAACCAAGCCTTTTCATCCTGGCAAGTTGTTTAACTTTGGCAAAGGGGAAGGGCAAGGGCAAATGGGTGGCAATGGTTTAGCAGCACCAATCTCAATACAACCTCGTGGGGCAACAGCTATGACTGCCTCTTCAGATGGAACAGTTCCTGGAAAGTCTCAACTTAATGGAGTTTCAGAAGACATGCCTGTGGATGAGACTGAAGAGGGCCAGGCACGGGTACATAAACAGTGAGCCAGCTTTGTCCTACAGCTGCCTTCATTTGTCTTTTAAAAAAGGGCATGACAGTGCTGTCAGAGGTGCGTTATTGTCAGGGGAAGTATTTTCCCAGAATCTCTTGGAGTCCAGGAAAAGGAGGATTCTCCCGATGTTGAGATACCACCTTATTTTAGCTACACTGGTGCAATATGCTGTGTACAACGGTGCCACCTTGAGATGAAGGTGCTGCGTTGTATCATGATGCTTAGTATCATTATACAGTTCCAGCCTTACTGGATCATGAACAATCTGAGCTGTGTATTGTTACTAGGTATCTATTTACATCTCAAGCTTTTTGATAAGTGGAATTTGTTTTTGCGCTGTACCATGGTCATGATGATTAGTATCATGCACATGCTGGGTCTGGGTCTTCTCATCACAATGACGTCATGGTGTATACGGTAACAGAATATGTCCAATACATATCTGAGCCCTCAACAGAGAGCTTGCCAAGGTGTATAATGATTGTTTCTGTGCTGAAGACTTCCGCTCTGTCCTCCAGGCCAGATAAATTGCAATATACTGTAGTACCTTTTTCAGCATTGGCTAAGGAGTAGAGATGGCATCTGGGGTATTGTAAATGACATCCTCTTTGGCATTGTCTTTTCATAAACCAGTCTGGCAGAGGAGGTGGTTAAAAAATCATTATAACAGTTCACCATGGAGAAGTCAATCTGTGTCTCTGGTAATTTCCCCACTCCTCTGCTTCATTACTTTCAAAGAGACCATTGGTATAATACTCTTCTCTGTAAAATCCCTCTAACATGCTGATTTCTAGTGTTGCTTAAAGATTCCTTCAGTGCTTACTTGATGCAGTCCTGCTTAAATAGATGGATTCAAACATTTAGCTTCTATAAGCATTTGTTGGTGGAGTTTACAGAGAAGCTAAGCAATGCCGTGCAGCCATCTTTGACTCAGACAAACACTGCCTGTATGGCCTATAGAACCCAGCCAGATTCCTTCTCTCATGAAGATGTGCTAGGTATATGACTGCTGGAATAAGGTTACTATGAGCATTATAGACCCTTCACATGTCTTTCTACATTAAGCCCTGTAGTATGTGTATGTGTTTTTTTTATAGCTTTTTATAAGAGCTGGATGGTTATTGACCATGCCAAAAAAACTCTAAACAGCCTCACCAGTTGCTGCTATATACAAAGCATTTTTCTGGTATATATATTTGTGTTATTTTATACATATACACAGAGACAGGCATATTTTAATAAGGTAGTGCAAAATGCAATCTGTATGTGCAAAGGGCTGTAATTGATCGCAACCAATCGTTTTTTATTTTTAACACAGCTCGCTACAGTAACCTGATATGTTTGGCTGGTATAGATTTCTGTCCTTTGCACATATTCATTGCACTGTCTAATTAAATAAGCCTGAAAGGGCTTTCTATGGAAATATAGTATGTGCTACACCAACTAGAAGGCTAAAACAACCAGTTCTTTACACTGAAAACTGACATTGGGTTAATATGAGTTCTAGCATATTTCTGTTGTTTGCACGCTTTTAAACCCCTTCTAGTAATAGCTATACATCCTTATGGGGTGTGCCTCACAATAAAGATTGACATTTCTATCTTAACATGGTATACATCCTTATGGGGTGGGCCTCACAATTAAGATTGATATTATCTACCCATGAATGCACACCTATACCTTGGAGTGTGCACATCCCCAAGCACTGTATCCTTGCTGTGACAGTCGTAGTAAAACATCTTGGCTAGTGATCACTGTCCATAGACCTAAAAAAAATGGCAAGCATATCTCCGGTCATGATGCATCCAACTTAAATAAATTCACATAGACCTGTGAAATAATGTTCCTTTCTCGTAATGCAAGTAAAAGATGATGCTACTGTGAAACTTTCTAGTCATGTATGTACAGAGTTTCCATTCCATCTCCGCTGAAGCCCCAGTTATTTTTTTGGGGGGGTACTGGGGAACAATTTGTGTAAAAACGGAGTGTAAACCCCCCCCCCAGAGTAATAAGATGGCTACAACCTATCCAATCAGTAGATGAGGGACATAGATGTGAGTGTTGTGTACAATTTGTACACATTTTCACCATTCCACCAAACAGCTCTGATAAAAATGCATTTTTTTAAATACACTTTACATGTCTGTTGTGTTAAATGAGAGGCTGTTGAGAAAGATACACAGAGCATTTTAAGAAGTTTAAAGACTGAAGAAGAAAGCAGCTTCATGCTTCAGGTATTCAGTTTTATTTGCACTATAGTCTAGGTGCTGAAGTTCTTTTTATGTTTTTTTCAGCCTCCAAACTGTCTACGGAATCACATCTGATATGCTGTACTTAAAGTGGAACTCCAGCCCAAACTTGTTAGTTTTGGAAAGACTGGAGAAAGGTTAGATTCTCTGTTGGGTATTTATTGTTTTCTGTGTCCATGCCAGGGAGATTTCTCCTCGCTTTCTGTCTCAGTTACCACCAGGGTATAGCTGTAAGTTGAACATCTTGTTTCCCTGCTCAATAAATTCCTAGAGTGTATGCATTAGTAAGGAAGTAAGTACTGAGAAAATATTGAATATTTTGTTTGGCAGGAATAAAGATTAACACCTATTGATGAGGACAAAAGTAGTTTATATGGTCTGCATCATTTGTTGACTTGTAGGTTGGAATTTACAGGTCAGTGAAATAATCTTCTGGCTTCTCATGATGCAAATGAAAGATAATGGTAATATAAACTAAACTAAAAACGTAGTCGTGCATAAGGTTGCTGTTCTACATCCGCTCAAGCAACACTGGATATAGTGTAGATGTTATCAGCATGAAGCAATGTAAAAGTGTAGAGATAGATTGACACATCTGAAGCCTACATAAAGCCGAACGTAGGACAGCACTTTAGTTTTAAATTGCACAATTCTACAAAGTCTTACATGCAGTTTTCCTTTAGTTTAGGGACATTTTAACGTCTCCCTTGCAGCAGCTGGCTGGATCCAGCAGATTTCAGCTGCAAGAATCAAGGATTCTTGCAGCTGGGATCACAAGTGCAAACAGCTGTGACTGCGTAACCTGAACAAAGCAATGACAGACTGATAGGAGCGGTTACTGCTAAAATGTATCCACACACCAGGTACCCCGGTTAGGGACAGATGACCTAGGCGACCCGAGCAGAAGTTCTCCTCTCCCCCTCCCCGCAGTCATCTGGGAAATGTCACAGGTCCCAGAAAACTGCGGGCCATTCACAATGCTCAGTACGACTCACGTACTCACAGTGGGCACCCAGCTGTGAAGCCACAAGCTGTCACAGCCGGTTGCCCACAGTTAAGATGCTCAGCCTATAAGAAGCAGAAGTCTGCTGAGAATAGTGCATGAAAGCAGTCAGAATCTCCTTTCCTTCCACTTGTGGGGAAATGAAAAGGAATGTCTAATTCATTGCTGTGGGCAGTAAAACTGTCCTGCTGTAGCTGTATTAGAGACTTCACTCAGCTGGCTTTAGGAAAGAGTAAGAAGATATGATTGTGATGATGTGAGGATTAAGACACATGGTAATTTTAGGCATTGTTTATGTCAAAAAACTAAGCTTAAGCCGGCCACAGATTGATCAAAATTAGACCGGTTCAGCAAGGACTTGGGTTTAGCCAGCCTGTCGGATTTTTGGCATGGGATTACTGCCGGCGGCTATAACCGCTATCATTAAAGCGGAGTTCCACCGAAAAGCGGAACTTTCGCTTTAAGCACTTCTCCCCCCTTTACATGCCAAATTTGGCATGTAAATTTTTTTTGTGGGGGAGCGGGTGCCTAGTTTTGACAGGTACCCAGCTCCCACTTCCGCTCTTGCCGCCTCCTCGTCACATGTCACAGGTCCTAGAGGATTCCCTGGCCACTGAGAAGGTGCACCCAGCTGTGAAGCCGCAAGCTGTCACAGCCAGGTGCCCACACTTGCAATGCTGGCGCCGAGGAGAGGGAGAGGAGCGAGGCTTCAGGTGGCATCGTTGGACCATGGGACAGCTGAGTGTATGTTTATTAAAAGTCAGCAGCTACACTTTTTGTAGCTGCTGACTTTTAATAAACGTAGCCACTTGCCAACCTCAGTCTGATGGCGATAGAGTGGCTCCATATCACAAACCGCCGTCATATGTTGGCGGCTGCGATATCTCTGAGTGAGCGTGCGCCGCCGAGGGCGCGCTCACTGTGCTCAGGGGGGCCAGGGAGCGTGTAGGGCGGACTTGATACGCCCCCCCCCCCACACCGCAGTGAAGGAACGGAGGTCCGTGTAAGTAAACAAGGATCTCCGTTCTGTTAGAGGGGGAAGGACTGTGATCACAAGCTTCCTGTATATGGAAGCCATGATCACTCCCTTCCCCCAGCCAGGCCAGCCCACATACAGTTAGAACACACCCAGGGAACACAGTTAACCCTTAGAGCACACCCTCCAGGTTAACCCCTTCACTGCCAATGGCATTTACACAGTAATCAGTGCATTTTTATAGCACTGATTGCTGTATAAATGCCAATGGTCCCAAAAAAGTGCCAATATGGACCAACCTGTCCACTGCAATATTGCAGTACCGCTAAAAATCGCAGATCGCCGCCATTACTAGTAAAAAAAAAATAAAAATAAAAACCCCAGAAATTAATTCTCATCATCCGTAAACGCGGCAACTTTTGCGCAAACCAGTCAATAAACACCGATTTGCGATTTTTTTTTTTTTTTTACCAAAAATATGAGGAAGAATATAAATCGGCCAAAACCGATGGAAAAAAATTTTTTTTTATATATTTTTTTGGGATTTGTATTTTAGCAAAAAGTAAGAAATTTGGGTTTTTTTGCAAAATTGTCGCTCTTTTGTTTATAGCGGCGATCAGAAATGACGCAGAGGTGATCAAATACCACCAAAAGAAAGCTCTATTTGTGGGGAAATAAAGGAAGCAAATTTTGTTTGGGTACAATGTCGCACGACCGCGCAATTGTCAGTTAAAGCGACACAGTGCCGAATCGCAAAAAGTACTCTGGTCCTGAAGTGGGAAATCCTTCCGGGGCTGAAGTGGTTAAAAAGGAGTGGAACGCCACTTTAATCATCGTGTTCTGAATGTGTGGGATTTTTCTTTCTGACCATAGATTATGCAATTATCGTTCCTTCAATCACGGGCTGAAGGAAAGAAAATCACTTGATTGTCAGTCAGTGTTGATGGGGGAATTCCTCCTGCTGCACTATTTGTATTCTGACAGCAGGAGGTTTTCATTGCCATCAGAATTCAATGATCACTGCAGCAATCTATAGCCACTGACATTGATTGTACAAAAAAAACTGAACAGGCTGGTTGTACTGAAGTCAATCGAAATTTGTCCGGTTCCTGCTGAGCAAACAAATTTTTCGATCTGGCTATGGCTGGCTTTAGTTATTTTGTAAGTTGGTTGACTAAAGAACCTACTCACTAGAAGAAAGATATACTTATGTTAGGGCTGTTCGTGTGTCAGAATGTTTTATTTTAAGATTTTAAAGAAAGGGCATTGTGCATTATAAGGGTGTGTGTTCAAAGTATTTGGGCTTGTGTTGATGGCATCTGTTTGAGATATTTCTGAGATCTTTCATAATTCACCACCAGGTGCATTTGACCTGCTTCAAGTGGGTTTTGCATTCTGACAGAATTGTACAGATTACAAAACCCATGAAAAGTGAACAAACCTCTGTCAATGTGATTGTCAAAGTTATTCTAAGACCCCTTTCACACCAGGGCATTAGTGGTAAAACACCGCTAATTTGCGGCGCTTTACCGCTGCTATTTGGGCGGCAGCAGTGCGCTTTAAACCCCCCCCCCCCCCACAAGGGGTTAAAAAGGGGTTAAAAGTGCCGGTTAGCAGCGCTTCCAAAGCGGTGTTCAGGCACTTCGGGAGGGCTGCCCCATTGTTTTCAATGGGCAGGAGCGGTAGAGGAGCGGTGAATACACCGCTCCCACACCGCCCGAAAGATGCGGCTTGCAGGACTTATTTTACCATCCCGCAAGCGCACCGCCCCAGTGTGAAAGCATTCAGGTTTTTATACTGGGATGTATTGGGGGTAGTTTTTCAGACACTTTTCAGTCGTCATTTTTAGCACGAAAGCGTCTGAAAAACGTTCTGGTGTGGGATCTTCTTTTTCTGGGTGCCCCTCAGTAAGCTGTGTGCTATGGGGGTAACTGTGTGGGTATGCTCCTGAGCCGGGCTTTGTGCATCCATAGACACACACAGTGCTGGGAAGCCACGCCCCTGCTCCCTCCTCACTGGAGTTTGACAGTAGCAGGAGCCACTTTGTAATTCTTTGTGGAAGTTGTTACATACTATCCATGGGTTTACTTTTAAACCTACTCCTCTATGCAGCTACTTACAGTTGGTTACACAATATGCATCTGCTGATGCCAGTCACAGGAGGGAAAGAATCTATTCTGCTGTCTAAGAACATTATGAATGAGGTAATAATGACTGCAACAGCAAATAAGACATGGAGACGTGCTTGTTTAGTACTTGTCCTTGATGTAAGAACACTTAGTACATAATGGGTCCACTAGTGTATGTATGTGTCTCTATTTGTGACATTGAAGTGTTACTAAACCCACAACAGTAAAATCTGTCTGTATATGCAGAATATCATGTTTGCTATACTTACTGTGTAACTTAAGGGGTTAATCCTCTGTATTGTGTAAAAAGGCTGTTTGATCTTGTATGGCCAGATACTTCCTGCTTGCCCTGTCTACTATATTAGACTCTACTATACTACACTACATGCAGGCAGTGTGGAAAGGTTGCACATGCTCTGTTTGATCTTCCTGTTTCACATGGACACAGACTACAGTGCATTTCTAGAGGCAGTGATTGTTTATTTGTGAACTGAGCATGTCATTGGCTAAGCACCAATCAGCTCTGCCTGGATGGTGGGTGAAGGGTCACTGATGCAAAGGAAGTTGCATCATCAGAGAGTGAAATCTCCTCCCACATGAACACTGGGGAAGTCCTGGCTCCTTGCAGTTTATCACCTGAATTGCTTTTATATTGCTGGGTTTAGTAACACTTTAAGCAGTGCAGTTCAATTAGGCATGTACGAAACTCAACTTAAGTTATCCAAGCCGTGTGTATGAAATTAATGTTCTGAAATAGACTTTCACTGTACAGGCTGGTTCATCTTACAGGTGCATGAATGAAGATAGATGACAGTGTATACAGACTCCAAAGAGGCATGAAATATTGCCTGACAAAAATTTGCTGGTTGCCAGTCTACGATAAATGCCACCCTTCCATTTAAGCCCCATCCCTTTGCCATAAGAAGGTTGTGGTTTGGGTACACAGCTACAACACCATAACACACATAAATCAAAAGGGTATCGGCTGTTATTCTTCTTCAGAGGTGGGAGGCCAACCCATAAAATACAAAGATGAAGTTATAAACGATTGCATCAGCAGTAATATTTCAGTGCAGACCACTAAATACTAAAAGAAAATGTATACTGAAACAGATGAGTGTTAAATATTAGTCATAAATAAAGTAATAAAGTCATTAGATAGTCTTACATAGTTGGTAAGGTTGAATAAAGACAGTGGTCCATCTAGTTCAACCAGAGTGTGTGTGTGTGTGTGTTTGTCACTACTATTTGCCATATCACTGTACATTGTGTTCACTAAGTTACAAATCTGACGGCACCAACTGTGGAAGGGAGTTCCACATCCTTACCGCACTGAATGGTTGTATGTGGTGAGGATGTAAAAGGTATATAACTAGAGGTAGAAGTGGTTGGATTGTCTTGTCTCTCTCCTTGTGTTTTCAGCCATAGTGGCTTTTGAGCCTTTTTAATCGACCCCTCATTTCAATACCATGACTAGATTTAGAAACTATGCAAGTGCTCCTGCTCCTTCTAGAACACAGTCAGCTAAGAAAACCAATACACAGCTAAAGTAGTTAATCACAAAACAGTATGAAGGGAGATCCTATCAGGCTCACTTTAAATATAAGAAATGGCATGCCCTCCTCACCATAGAGACACAAAAGAGAAATTTCTAACAATCCAACTAATGTGTTGAGAAGGCCCATTATAACTAAAATGTGACATATTTAACCAGTACAGAACCGCGCTATAGCCGAAAGACGGCTACAGCGCGGCTCTGAAATTCTGGGAGGACGTCCATGGGCGTCCTGCCTCGTGCGCGCTCCCCGCGCGCACTCGCAGCCTGCGGCGGCGCGCTCTAGCGGCCGCCGCACGCTGCGTGGGTGTGCCCGCGGGTCGGGCGGACATAGAGACCCGTCGATCACTTGTAGCAGCCTTTGAACGGGGAACCGCCGATGTAAACACGTCGGTTCTCCGTTCTGTGAATGGGACAAGACAGATCTACTGATTCCTGTCACTGGAATCAGTTAGATCTGTTCTGTCCCGACCAGCCTATCCCCCCCACAGTTAGAACACACCCAGGGAACACTGTTAACCCCTTCACTGCCCATGACATTTATACAGTAATCAGTGGACATTTAAATTTCTGATCGCTGTATAAATGTCATTGGTCCCAAAAATGTGTCAAAAACGTCCGACATGTCCGCCCCAATATCGCAGTCCCGATAAAAATCGCAGATCGCCGTCATTACTAGTAAAAAAAAAAAAAATAGTAAACACGCCATAAATCTATTCCCATAGTTTGTAGATGCAATTGCTTTTGCGTAAACCAATCAAAATACGCCGGTTGCGATTTTTTTTTTTTACCAGAAATATGTAGAAGAATATATATTGGCCAAAACTGATGAATAATTTTCTTTTTTATATTTTTTTTGGGATATTTATTATAGCAAAAAATTTAAAAATATTGTTCTTTTTTCAAAATCATCGCTCTTTGTTTGTTTATAGCGCAAAAAATAAAAACCGCAGAGGTGATTAAATACCACCAAAAGAAAGCTCTATTTGTGAGAAAAAAATTATAAAAATGTTGTTAGGGTACAACGTTGCACGACCGCAGAATTTGTCATTCAAAATGCGACAGCGCTGAAAGCCTAAAATTGGTCTGGGCAGGAGGGGGGTTTAAGTGCCCAGTAAGGAAGTGGTTAATATAAAAAATGTGTTAGTACATGTAAAAGAATTTCTGTTTTATGCGTCATATTTATTTAGCTTAGTGGAGTTCAATAGAGAACCAATCTGGCTTTAAAGCCAGAAGTTTGCTTTGAGGCAGCTAACATTTTAAATATGGACAGTCATGCTTTAGCTACCCCAAGTATCACATGCAATTTGTATAAACAGCTACAGAAATCAACTCATACTTGACCTCAGCTGGCCTCTCACCAGGAGGGCTACAAATTGGATGTTGTCCATAAGTAAATTGTCATTGTAAGTTAAATACGAGAAGCAAAAATATCACATAAAGGAAGGTTCTCATTTAGCCCTGGTTTACACCGGTGCAATTTGTCATGCGTTTTGACATTTCCAAATCACATGACAAGTCACACCCCACTGTTTGTAATGGAACCGTTCAAATCACCGCAAATTATGTCGCAGTCACTTTGAAAAAGGTTCCTGCACTACTTTTTTCTGATTTCATTGTGACTTGCATTGACTTCTGTTAAATGAAGTTGCAAGCCACAGTGAAATTGGAGGTATAAATCGCACTGATCTGCGACTTTAAGATCACACTGAAGTAGCACGATTTCAGAGCCACACTGGTGTGAACCATGGCTTATCCAAGCCATGTATAGATCCTTTGTGCCCAACCCGAGACCAGGATCCACATTCATCCCTTTGGCACGTATTCTGAGATCCTCCAATCCCCTGCATACTATTGTCTGTGTTTTTCCTTACCCTAGGTGCTTACTCAAGCAAGTGAAATAAAAATTTTCCTTCCACTGGGTTCAAGTAGTTGAATGGTTTGGTTTTCTTCTTTCACGCTCTTACTTTTTCTGAGCTGTCCATCCTTTCTCTAGTTTTGTGGTGTTATAATTTATCCATATCAAATATGGCAGAGCTAATTTTTAAAGGGGCTGTAGGGAGCACAAATGTGGAAACACTGATTTTTTAATAAGGCTGTAAAAGCTGTGATCTCCAGTAGTCTCATGTAATGTGCATCTAGTCTGACTGTCCCCAGCCTCCAACAACACCTATAGCTCCTTCTCCTGTTTCATCTTTGCGGTCTCTAGCCATCTCTTGTTGCACGCTGTATTCTCTGATCATCACCTGGTGTATGTCTGTAATGTCTGAGAGCTTTCCCTCATCTTAACATCACTGAATATAATATGGGACACTTTGTCAGAGGCTGCACTTGAGCCCATCATATCAAGTACGTTGACCAGCACTGGTATAGATAGTAGTAGGTCATTGCATTCAATTGGCTTCCTCCGTTTTAATAAGTGTCGGGAAGGTACATAAAATTGTATATTATTTGTAAAGTTGTTTTTTTTTTTAACCCCTTTGAGTGAATTTTGCTGGCCAATAAATGTACCTCTGAATTATCCATTAAGTATATGTGTACCCAATAGTCAGGAGATGTTTTTCTACTGTAGGCACACAGGCGCAACCTGATACACAGCAGCTGCCAGTGCTTTGACAGTAGAGCATGTAAATGTGTGGGTGCATCACTGTGTAATTTGTGGTGCAGTGTGTAGCAGTACTGACCTCTGCTTTAGGTGCTTAATGGTTTCCCTCCACTATGAAGGTTTACATGGGTTTGACTTGTGTTAGATCTGATGGATATAATGGATATTAACTTGTCTTTTCAGACACATTTATTTGCCTGTGTACGTAGGTCATGAGTTTACTATAACAGAGAGCAGCTATCATTACAGCAAGCGGCAAGCATAGCACTTAGTGGTGGCCAAATCCACTAATGCTTGTTTGAGTTCTGCATTCATTTGATACTTTATTGTGAAAGGATTTCAAGTAGCCAGCTGATATCTACACAATGTTCTGATACAGAATACACAAGCAACTAGGTAAAATGACTTCACCAGAGCATCACATAATGACATCATTTAGAAATCGATGTTGTAAAGAACAGACTAATCTCACCTTTAATAAACTACTGGTTAATCCAAACGTAAGATTCTATAGCACAAGGCTATACCAAGTAAAGAGCAGAGCAAATAACAACATGCCTTTAGCACTCAGAACATGGGTATAGAAGTAAACCTGTAAATTGGTCAAAAGCTTTACAAAACAATTATTTTCAAAATTGAAAAAAAAAATGGCCACGGCAAATGGTCAGATGCTGTTTCCTTCTATAAAATCAACAGCTGGAATCCGGTTTGTTTGTACTGGCAACGCTGACACTCCTGCTTTTATAAACAAGCCCAACTCACCTTTAAAGCTGGAAAGGAAGAATTGCTGAAATGCATGTGTATAGCGGCTTACTCTAAGAATGTAAGGTCAGGAACATTATGACGACCCTGTGTAAGCTCATGTCTATCATTAAGTGGCTTTGACTGGCACACATATCCTTAAGCAGGGATCTACTGAGATGGCCTGCGGCTGACCCTTGAAGTGTGCAGATGTACAGCTCTGTTTGGTAGAGGATTGTCTTCATGAATGAAGCATTCTTCTGGTCATGGTAATTATAGCCAGTTCTCTGTGTTTTCCTACATTTTGCCTTCCGTATGTCATGTTTTCTAATATCTGTTTGTTTACCGATGCCTCCCTTGGGTAAAGTCTTAATGGTTTTTCAAGGACTAGTCATGTTAGCAGATGTATTTTCTATAGGTTATAGTAATTTAGCTTGTGGCTTTATGACAGCAATCATAATGCCATTCAGCTGTCCTCTACCCTTGATGTGAACAGCACGTTTCAAGAAATGCCTCCAACTTCTCACATGTAATGTTATACTGCGTATCAACAGATATATAGATCTATATCTATATATAAAACAAGCTATGCAAAGAGTATAAATAATGTAATTAATATATAAAAAAAACTATATAGGAAAACTGACTTCAGACTAGTAATTCATTGATCCTGAACACTTGTTTACATAGCTAGCATACCCTGAGCCATGTGCTTGACAAAAAAGGGTGATAGATGCAGCGCTGAGCAGGAGTTTGAGAAAATTGTTTTCTAGGAGGCTGAACATTTCTGCTTTCAGTACTGAACCTGGCTTAAAAGATCAGCAGGAATAAGAGAAAAGGGAACGGTGCTTACTGGAGGAAGTCCTACTGTGACATGCATCAAAGCCCAAGATCAAAACCGATAACAAGGACATGACGACCATTTCAATTTGAGTCCCACTTTCTCCATATAAACTCTGCATAAATCTGGAGCATTTTTAAAGCTATTCATAGAAATCAAAAGCCGAAACACGATCACTCCTTCTTATGAAATTTTATTTTGCACTGAAGCAGTTACAACATCTTTGAAATGCTTTTAAAACTATTATACGCAAATATTATTTTAAAGCTATATTTACAGCCCCTGGTATAGAGAAATAAACAGTAATAGAAGGGATTAAATACTAATAGCGTAGGTATACTTTAAACACATAGTTAAAATAAAATTATACTAAAAGCTTGGCCAAGCTTTTAGCATAATTTTATTTTAACTGTTTGTATCAATAAAGTTTGTTATTTTTTATATATAAAATGGAGACTGTTTTCTCTTTTCTGGTGCATTAAACGATATACAGTACAATTGATTTTGCAATTAGGAGTAGTAGTCTAAATTAGATTTTATTTTGGGGTTTATTTGTTACATTTCCAGTGTCTCCTCCTTTCATTCACACATTTTTGGCTTTATAACACATTGGACCTTGAGGAATGTTAATGCTTCGTTGATGTAAAGTACACTTACCAGCCTGCACCGCTATCCTAAACCAAACCCCTTCCACCAGCTGCTTATTTTTTTGAGCAGGACAGCCATGGTCTCAAGCTAATATGCTCTTTGCTGCTGGTTGCACCTGTATAGGTCACCATCATTTACTTGTATTGTGCCATCTTCCAAGACTGGAGACAGTAAGTAAGTAGTTGGAGGGTAGTAGGTTAGTTTAGATCAGGAGCTTTTAACAGGATGGGTAAATGCACTTGCTAGCCTCCTAGTTCCAAATAAATGCTGCTCCAGCCTTACTCAAGTGCTGCTCACATAACCAGAAGCCTAGGCGGCATTTGGTCACATGACCTCTGCTGAGTAAGAATCAGCCAGTCAAAAAGCTGATCTTCCACTTGACTAGATATGAAGGTCACTTGATCACACGACTAGATGTGTAGATAACATGATTGGTGCAGGAGGCTCCCTGGAGAAGTATTTACTCCCAGAAATATATTTCAGGCCTTCTTTTTCAGTTTCCTCTCGTTGACGTTAATTAATAATAAAATGTTAAAGGGTCAGTCCCTCCAAGCTTGAGATTTCAGTTTTTGATTAATGATATAGTGTTAAACCACCTAGCAATTTCTCATACATATTGGGGTCTCCATGCACAAGACTTCTGCACTGGAGTTCTCATATTTGCAAACTAGATTTTGGGAGGGGCGCTCTGTAGGATTTTTACTTAATATGTTACGTCTAGTGAACACACATCAGGGTGGACGGGAATACCCAAAACTCCAAGCTCAGCAAGAATACAGCTAGGACCTGTAGCAACAATATTTTTCCATAAAAGTGACTAGGCCTACAACATTCCATCTACATTAATAATCATTTAACATGCTTATGGAATGGTTCCAACTTAGAGAATATGACCTGTTTTGTTGCCTGGGGACTGGAAATAGGAAATACTACAGTTGATATAAGAACAATCATCTAATATCTGCTCAGAAAGGGGTGACCTATGTAGATTATGGCTGAACCATGCCTTAAGTGACCTTCTTTGCTAATAGAATTATCACACCACAGCAGAATCTCTAAATCAAATACATCACTAATTTAAAAAATGTCAAACATATTTTGAGTCTATGCTTGAACAAGCAACCCAACTATCTGATAATGAATGTGTTCATAAAATGCACCATGGCATGGTATGGAAAAGCCTACAAATCAAAGACAAGCCATTGAGACCACCTCCGGTCATGTATTTACAATATATCTAGTTGTATAGTATATAAGAAAAATTAAACTCAATTAAAAACACATTGCCAGGTTTGATAAAGTAACCGGACATTTTAAAATATCATAGATGGGCATGTTTATAGCCTTTTCAATCATTTCTACATGCTGCAGTTTTCAATAAAGGGAATCCATAGCCCTTTATAGTCCCGTAAATATGAACAGTTTAATGTAAATATATACCCAAAGTTTGAAAATATTTTGAATACCTTTTTGGGTGTATAGTTTGTATATGTACATCCAAGTTTCTCATTGCAAGCTCTGCTTCATAGTGCTGCACAATGCTTGTGCTTTAGTATTCCTCAGTACAAGCCTATCATTTTTGCTTAGTAAAAACAACATGCACTCTGCTGCTTATCTTGTAAATAATTAAAAGCAGCAGCTGTTAAACATAAATACTGAGTATATTCTGAATAGAAAGTCTAAATATAGCAAATTGCTTTCAGATAAACTTTATAGTAAATCTCTGAAAATACTATAGTTTCCCTTTTAATTGAAAATTGTATCATGTCCTCATGCTGAGCTAACAAGGGAGACATCAGCTCTGCAATGGTTTCAGTGAGAATTGCATTCCCATCATAGTAATGTTTTGAAGAAATATCTCTTCTAAGTGTTTCTGTATTGAAAGTTAAGAAAATGTTATGTGTGATGTTTCCTATAGACTCTTAGAAATTCGTTCTCAGTGAACCCATGCTCGGGTGACGATGTGTGCATCAGCTCAGCACAAGAATAGCATGCTGCAGTCTTCAGTGTAAAAAAAAAAGTCAGCATGCAGAATTTATTGCCCTTAACCTGTCGCTGCAATATTGATTTATAGCAGCTATGATTTTCTTTGAGAATTCCATCACCCTGGAAACCCTTGAAACTGGTCTCTAGCAGTGTTGGCAAACCAAGCAATCATTTTTTTCTCCAGCATGCTCAGTATTAGGGTTAAAACATAAAGTCATTGCATGTGTGGGTTATATGAGATCAAATGCAAGCATGGTTACCAACCTGACTTACAAACCTAATTTGGTTTAAAAAAATATTTGCCGTCATTTTCTTTTAACCCTTCTGTATGTATCAATCGAAGCAGCCAATGGAACAATTCAGCAGAATGCATGAGCAAGCATAAATACCAGGTTCTGTCTAATACCTTGGAATACAGACACCTTGATACACTACAACCACTTTTTACATGGGTCCTTAAGCCTTCATTCTACAATATGTAATTCAGCAGAAGACCTCTGTATTAAAAAAATAAAAAAAAATAACCTGCTCACTAGCCACTCTGGATGGACTGGCCTAAGGTCGATTTATTTTCCTTCCTTTTACTGTCGCCAATAAATGTCTGTCCTAGGTGGCACTATACAATGACCATTTCACTCTCATCAATTCAGTAATTATCATTCTGAATCCATTTCCTGTGCATTTTTGGGTAAAAATCATTTTGGGGCAAATATCACACATGGCGCTGTTAGGATTTTTATAGAATGAACTATACAATGATCTAAGCTATGTTAATGTAATCATCATTTGATGGCAAAAACTGGGGACCTTAAAAAAAATATTGGTAGCCCAATCTGAACATATTTGCAAGGGAATGTATGCAAGGTTTTTATTTCTAGCCTCTCCTGCTGCTGGTTTAGCAATAAAGCAGCAATATTTGTCTGCCCCAAGGCAGCTTATCGGTCCTATACAGACAACCTGTGCACTGAGGAGTTCATTGTGCTGAAGGAGCAACAGAGTGCAGATCTTTGCATTTGTTAACAGTGAAAATAAGAGTCATTAAAGCATTGCAAAATAATACTATTGATCAGATATCTGTCCTGTAGAGGTGCATTATAAACATGTCATTATTATTCTGTGTAAGGATAAGTTCCCCTTCCCTGGCCTAGCATCAGTATTTGCCTTATGACATAGAGCAAGGCAAAAATGCAGTCTTTAGTGCCTGCCCTAGTGGAGCCTCCACTCCCATTGTGCTGATTGCCTATCATGCAGGGCTCAGCAATTGACCGGGTCTTGCCACAGAGAAACATTGGAGACCCTGTGTCGGTCCTGGGATGGATGTGTTGCCATTAACCCACAAGCATTGGGCTGTAAACAGAAAAAACAGCAGAGACTAGGCATTGAAATATTGTCCTCCCTTACGTGAGGTGTATTTGGCATTTACTGATGCATAGGCTGTGCCTAGCCTTTTTTATTTAATGGACTACTTATCCTTTAAGGCTTGGTTCACACTTATGCCGGTTGCAGTTTGCATATTCCAGGTGCATTTTGCATTTTTCAATACATGTTTTTGATCCATTGAAGTCTATGGAACCAAAAACCAGAAAAAAGTCCCTGGCCCTTTCCATAAAATGCACAGATGTGAACTACATTCATAGGAAACCACATTAAATGGACTGTAGTGTGTTTGTTTCTGCAAAACTGAAAACACACTAAAAATGCATAGGTGTGAACCAGGCCTATAGGGGAGCTTGTGAGGATATTACAACTGCTGACAGGTTTGTTTTAAAGTTGCAGGTTTTGGCTTTACTGTGAGTGTCTCAGGCCTGGGACAATACAACATGGGAGTTCAGATTTCTCTTGTTGCATGCTGTTCCTGGTCAATCAGTCACAGTGAGCTCTCAAACCATCCTCCTATTTGTATCCTCACAGGTACTCTTCAAAAGCACTAAAAACAAGCGATCAGATGACTTTTCTTCCACTAGAGATCTGCAGAGCTTGGCGTGATAAACTTTATTCATCTGTAGGCAAGATTTAGAACTTACTCAGCTTACCGTCTTTTAAATCAACAGCCTGGGGAAATGGGATATTTATTTCTTTATTTTCTCATATTTTTGTAAAATCAGCAAAAATGCAATAAAAATATATTTCAACAAAATATCTTGTGTTTTTTTCCCACAGTAGATGTTTATTTTCTGTGAAAAAGAATATAGAATATTTAACTGAAGTGACTGGACCATTCACACTATGTGCAGTGACTTCTGTTTATCCACACTGGATAAACGCAGGTCACTGCAAAGGCACATTGAAAATAATGGTGCCTTGTTCACACCATAATGTTGTGTACAAGGCGTTAAAACACAACCTATTGCATTTAAACAAAATGTATGTAAATATGCAATACATTGTTAGTATTTTGAAACATTCAGGGACCTGTTGCTTCACAATGGATGACATGAAAATTCAATGGTGGGTATTTACTAAGGTTGGGTTCAGACCATTGCGAATTGGATGCGGGTTCCCCACATCCAATTCGCAATAGCAGGAGGTTTTGACTGGCTCTCTATGGAGCCGGTTCACATATCTCTGCAGCAGGTCCGGTGAGTTTTGCACAAAAATGCGATTTTTGTTCCGTTTCAGGTCTGAATTCAGCCCAAAATTCCGGCTGAAATTGGACCTGAAACTGTGAACCAGGACGCACTGGACAACTGCGTGTTCTAGTGTGAACCCAGCCTGAAACCAGAGTGAAAAATCTGGTACAACTGTGCATGGTAGCCAATAAGCTTCTAACCTCAGCTTGTTCAATTAAGCTTTAACAATAAAACCTGGAAGCTGGTTTCTATGCGGAACTGCACCAGATCCAGTTTTAGAAACCCCCCCCCTCCATGTGTTAAACCACAATTTTTTTTTAGTTGTAGAGCGGAGAAGGATTAGGTTTTTACTTTAAAATATGGGAATACTAGAACCTCTGTCAACCTTTTATGTCTGTGTCCCTGTTGCAGATTTTTTTCCTCATCCTGTCCAGTGAAAGTGTTGTCACAGTAACAGTAAGTGAGTAAATCTCTTTTAACAGAGACCCAGACAGCAGTCAATATTCAACAGGGCTACTAATGCTTCTCCGCACTATCCAAAACTAAAAAAACTTTTGGCCGAAACTATACTTTAAGCATACCTCCCAACTGTCCCTTATTCTGGGCTAGAGCCCTGGAGCCCAGTGCCAAAACATGTTTCGGCACCGGGCTCCACCCAGTGTGCGTATCATCAGTGGGTGCAATGTGTGCTTTCACACACTGCATCCAGTGAGGATTCCAGCCAGTAGAGCAATTCCTGTGCGCTGAGCTTCTGCACGCCCCCAATCTTCTTTGCAATCATTGATTGCTAGGACCACCAGCATCCTAGTAACCAATGGCATGCTTTGCAGGAGCACATAGCAGGAGGAAACAACCTCCATACAGATCAGCTAGTCCTCCCAGCTCTCTCGCCCGACTCTGGCTCCCGCTTCCTGTCTCCAGCCGCCCCAACTCTGGCTTTCGCACTCTAAGGTAAGAAGGACTCTATATTAGCTGCAATTGTCTGAAACTGACAGTGTGTGGTGCAGGGGCGGACTACAGCTGGCGGAAGCAAAGCAAGGTTGCAGGGAGATCAAGGATTGGTTCTGGGAGGAGAGACAGTCTGCCGCCGGGGAAGGTGTAGAGGAGAGGAACACAGCAGAACCGGGCACTGGGGAGATAAGA
Organism: Glandirana rugosa; assembly: GCA_018402905.1. NCBI lineage: Eukaryota > Metazoa > Chordata > Amphibia > Anura > Ranidae > Glandirana > Glandirana rugosa. Next base: position 178,054 of record BLSH010082182.1, read on the forward strand.
AGCAGAGCCAGTCTCCCCAGACATGCCCCCTGGATCTCAGTGACAGAAGTCCTGTGAAATTCTACCCCTTGACTACACCATCCTTTTATAATAAAAAAAAATCGTCCTCTCTCTGTCTCCAATCAGGTGTGGGAGCTTTTACTGTGAATGTTATCTATTTTATATAATGTAATTCTTTTTTTTTTTTTTTTTTATTCTTTCTTTCTTTCTTTAGGACACAACCCCCATTACATTTGGAAACATATATATATTTTTGGGACAGAGATAAATGAGATGGCATGTGACATAGTACTAAATCATGTAGCAATATTTTCCTCATTGGTAAGCATGGTAATGAATGTCTGTTCAATAGTTCCATTTCTCTTCTACTTTTCCAGAAAAAAACACAGAGCTTTCAATTGTTTGCAATAAAAGAAGAAAGTAATTTCCCATTGAGTTCTCCAGTGTTTTCTCTATTTGAACTCTTACAACAAGTAAAGGGAGTACGAGAGGGCTCACATGTTACTGGGGTTTCAGGACACTTCCAGTAGACTGGAGAAGCCATCTTAAAATAGTATGAGCAGGCACTATTCACTCTGCATTCAATACCAAGGCCTATTAGTACATGACATGTTTACTTTAATGCAGGTCATATTGATTCATGTTATTAGAATATGAAGTATACAAACATGGCAGACTTTTAAGATTCAAATACAATACAAAAGCAAGACCATATAGGACAGTACAATATGTAATGAATCTGACTCCAGTAAATAAAGACTGCTTGCTATGGCTTACTGTCTTTAACCACTACTACTCTTTTGGATTGCTTTATTGAATAAGCTCAGCAGTAATACCTTTAGGCTGGGTTCACACCGCAGCACGCTCCGGCTCACAGCAAGGGTGCGGTGCGTCACCGTTTCAAGTTTGATTTCAGCCCGAATTTTGGGCTGAATTTGGATCTGAAACAGACCAAAAGATGCACAGGACTCATGTGTAAATGGAGGTTTGTGAAACGGCTCCATAGAGAGCCCGTCACAATCTCCTGCTATTGTGAATTGGATGCGCAGAAACCACATCCAATTTGCACTAGTGTGAACCCAGCCTTAGACAAAAGCAAGGAATTCACATTTTGTGCCTGATGAGGTCATCTTGTGTATATTTGCATTTGACATAACACCAGCCAAGCATGGGAAGGGATAAAGAACCTCCATCAGGTTTCCATTGCTCTTTGCGCCCTCTCTTGGGAGATTTACGCTTGCATTCTGGCCTGGTGACAGGAAGTAAGAGGAATCTTACCTAATAGCGCACACAGGTTCTAACCCTTTTTAAGTTTTGGTTGGGAGCTGTCTTAGTGACAAAGAGGCTCCTGTTAATCTATAGAAAATGATGATGAGTGGCATGTATGCTGTCAGTGGGGTGGGCCGGTGGTGACAGGCAGGGAGCAGAGGACAGCAGGGACATTCATAGCTTTCATAATACTACTATCCCAGCCCTGGAACTGCTCAGGTTGTCACCACCTCCCTCCCTGACTAGTCCTGATCACTGTTTGCTTAACTCACTCACAGAGAGCAGATGAGACATGGGGCACTGAGTCCACTAATAAGGGGATCTGACGTCAACCATAGAGGGATATGATTCTGATAATTGGGGTCTCTGACCCTGGGAATAGGGTAATGGTACAGACAAGGGGGCTCTGCTGGGCTGGAGGTGACTGGGACAGAAGGTGAACTCATTACCTTCAGGAGTACAAGGAGCTAGATACTATTTAGGAGTACAGGGGGTCAGGTGGGGGGCATTGGGGTCTGGTGTTATCTAGAAGTACAGGGGTTATAGGGGGGGTCTGGTTTTATCTAGGAGTGGGGGAGTACAGAAGATCAGGTGTTATCTAGGAGGGGGGAGGGGATGTGTCTCTGAGACTATTGCTTGTGGCACAGCAATCACAGCATATTTTATTGGTACAAGGAACCCCAGGATTTGTTAAACCGGCCTCTTTAACCCCTCCCACTGTTAACAGTTTGGTCGCACACCCACTTTTTGCCGCAGGTCACAATCTCCCTAAAGTGTCCATCATTCTCAAGTTCTAAAGTAGCGAGGTATGCTTTAAAGTGGATGTAAACCCACCACCCACCCAGTATAAGCGAATGGTACCGTATTAATGTATATGTACATGCAAGCCTCCTGCATGTATCCCTACCTTGCAAATGTCACCCACTTCAGCAGTAGCAGCCTTGCAAAACTCTAGAATCAGTGGGTGTCTCTCTTTGCTGGAGCTTGGTGGGTGGAGTTGTGATGTCACAAGACTCCCCACCCAGCTCTATGCTGAGAGCTGGAGGAGATAGGAGGGGGAGTGTGAAGCTCTGTATGCTCCTGAGATAAGAAAATGATCTGTTGCTCACAAAGCATGGGATGAAACCACTCCTTTTTCTCCCTTAGTCTGTCTCTTACTGAAAAAAGATAAGATCGGTGGTCATAAGGAAGCCATAGAGAAATTGTAAGATTTCAGTATCTAAATCTGGTTGCGTTTTTTTTTTTAAATGTAATGCCTATATATGAATTGAGGTGCTAGGCCCTTGCACTACCCTAGTTTGTAAATATAATAGGGATCATACAAAGAGATCATACATGGCCATCTAGCTTGCCAACCGATTATTGAAAAAAGCAAACAAAAAACTGTAAACCAGCCCATGATAATCCCTCCAGCCAGCATGCTTCAGTTTGTAGCAAGCATTACCAAGAGCAACATCAAAAACACAGAGGAGTAGTAGGCCCTGTGTCCTGCAATGGACTCCCAAGTACTATACACCAGTTTCTTAATAGTACATTACAGGACATAGGATCTTAGTCTTAGATGGCTGGGTTATATGCTGCCTTCAGGTGATTGGATGCTGACTAAGCTGTATGGACAGCCCCAATATAGCCCCTCCCACTCCCAGTAAACCACAGTTTTTGCTAGTGTCCTTAGGTGTATGGATGTCTTCTCTCTGCTTCTTAAAGGGCAGACCCTTTCCTTTTATTTCTCTTCTATCACGTTTCCAAGCTGTTATATAGACACTACAGCTTCCTCTTTGCAGCTTTCTGAATCGGTTGACCACTTGACTGAGCATTGGGGGACCTTACCTAGACCCTGTCAGGAGGAAGAAGGGGGGAGGGGTGGTGGCCTGTAATGTTGCTTCGGGCACTGAATCTTGCATTAGGTGTTCACCTAGGCATGTTGTGCAACCCATTGAGTTAGCCACAGGGTGCTATACAGGTCTGGGGCCATGGTAATACGGCCTGGTGTAACCCTGATCCTGAAGACTGAGTATGCCCGCCAGAAGGGCAAAGACAGCCTATATGTCGGAATGTTAATCCTGCATAGGCACCTCTTTAGTACTGCACTGTTGGTCCGTTGTTGAATCACAATAATAAGTTATTTGTTTGGCCCTATTCTAGGGAGCTTGTGTTTCCTCTTTCAGGGTTGGTGGAAACAGGGGATACTTTGTGTTGCAGACTGCTTTTTGCTTCCGTTGCGCACCTTTAAGGCCTGGCCAAAATCGTTTTTAAAATCTGTCACATTACTGAATGGCAGGACTGCAACATTTTTTATGTACTGGGCTTTGCACCTCTCTGGCCTGCGCTTTTCCAATGGCCACTGATCCATCAAAGACACAGCATGGACAACCCTCCTCTGTCTTACTTGCTAGGAGACACATGTACCAATTCCTTGGAAGGCTTGCTTTCTATCCTTGCTGAGGACCCCAGTGGCTGGTCACAGATGGCTATAAACCCCTCCTACCCAGCAACATGTAAGTAAAACCCTTGTGGTACTTGTCTTACTTGCACATGGCGGTATGGCAGCCTAACGTCCCCTCGTCACAAAATGGCTATTAACCCTTTTTTCTCTGCAGTTGGTCAGTGAGTAACCCTTCAGAGGTACTGTCTACCTTGCATACTATATGTATGATGATCTTCATTGGCTTGAGTTGAAAAACTGCTATTAACCCCTTCTACTCCACAATTGGTCAGTGGCTAGCCTTGCTGGTATTGGCTTACTTGCATACTGTTGTATGGCAGCCTATTGGTCTTTAGATGCTTCTGTTCTGCAGTTGGTGCTGACTCACTCACATACAGTTGCTATTGGTGCTTAAGGCGCCCTAGCCAAATCAGCAATTAACCCTTCCTTCTCTGCAGTAAGTCTAACTCTTTAAAGGTGTCCCACTTGAATAATGTTGTGTGACAGCCTACATGCCATTAACCCTTTCTGCTCAGCACGTGTTTTCCCTGAGTAACGTCTCACATACTGTATGTATGGCGGCCTGGACTTGGATCCCTCCTGCCCCTGCTGTACTTTGCATACAGGCCTAGGGTGACCCTATACCAAATTGCCATGTATTCCTTGCTGGTACTGTCTCACTTGCATGTTTTATGGCAAGCTAAGGTGGCCTAATTACAATCAGCCATTAACCTCTCCTGCTCTGCGGCTGGGAGCAGCCCTTGATACAGAGCAGACTTCTTTGTCTTCTCAGTTAAAGTGATTGGAAACCCCCTTTCACACCAGTGCGGCTTTGAAATTGCGCTACATTAGCATGATTTCACAGCCACAGATCAGTGCGATTGAGCGGCTTGTGATGTAATTTAAAAGTCACTATGAAATTGGTAAAAAGTAGTGCAGGAATCTTTTTCATAATCACTGCGACAGTTCCATAGAACTGTCAAATCGGATGACAAATCGCACCGGTGTGAATAGGGGCTAACAGAAATATTTTCTTAAAAATAACAAACGTTACACTTACCTGCTCTGTGCTATGGTCCTCCTCTTCTGGGCTCTTCCCCCCTTCCGAGTTCCAACATTGCAAGTGCTTGCTATAGGGGCACTTGTGCAGGCTCAATCCCTACCCGGGCTCTGTGTGTCCAGGCTCAGGCTCACTCCCCGCTCTCTGGCTGAAATTGAGAGCAGCTGGAGCCAATGACACCCGCTGCTTCCTCCATCTCCAGTGAGGAGAGAGTTAGGAGAGCTGCTGCTCTTGAGCATAGAGCTGGATCACAATTGGGCTCAGGTAAGTATTTGGGGGGGCTGTGAGGGAAATGAACACACAAGGTTTTTTACCTTAATGCAGAGAATGCGTTAAAGTGTAATTCCACCCAAAAGTGGAATTGCCGCTTTAAGGACTTCTGACCCCCTGACATGCCACATTTGGTATGTCATTTTCTTTGAGGGGGGGGGGGAGTGGGTACCTAGTTTTGATAGGTACTCAGCTCCCACTTCTGCTTGGCCCGCTTAGGCAACTCGAGCAGAAGTTCTCCTCTCCCCCTCCCTCCCTGCAACCATCTGGGACATGTCACAGGTCCCAGAAGATTGCCCAGCCATTCTGGAGGCGCAGCGCACATGGGGCTGTATAGCCGCAAGCTGTCACAGCCGGGTACCCACACTAGTAATGTCGGCGGGGGGTGGAACTGAGGCTTCAGGCAATCGCATCATTGGATCGTGGGACTTTTTGTAGCTGCTGACTTAATAAACACAGAGACGGCAGGAACTTCGCTATAGGATAGAAAAAAACCTTCTACCTTTACAGCCACTCTAGTCTCTGAACTTTCGATAGCATCTGTTCACTCAGCTTGGGATGCTGAGGAGAGTCCATGCAGGGGGAGACTCAGTCTGTGGACGTGCATGCATGTCTCTGACCTGTTCATTTTTCAGTGCTTTTGCAAATGGAGCTCATGCTAATGGTGCCGGGAAAGGGGATTTTATTTAGCTATAATCCACACAAGGTCTCTTAACAGTGCACACGTGGGAGACCAGTAGGCCCTAAATTGCTCTGCCGATTCTCTGGACATTTGCGTATGTCTTTCTATGGAGGATGCTTTTTTTGGCACACCCTGGAAGATTTTTCTAAGCACATTGCTGTTAGGGGTCAGGACATGGTATATTCAGTGGCTACAAGTTGGAGCTTCAGTCCCTGCGGAATTAGGAGACCTTCCCATGCTCTGTGTAGATCTTCTCTCAGGCAGTCATGGTCCTTGTTCTGGAAGAGTGGTTTCTCAGTTTCTGCTCAAATCTTTTCACTGTCCCCATGCTAGATTTGAAGGTTCTGCATATGTTCCTTGGGGGGCAAAGTTTCCTATGGAATCTTCACAATCTGTCAACGCCTTTCGTCATCTGGGTGACCTGGCCACTGTTGACATTAATTGGTATAATTTTGATATCAATGATGCCTGCATTTCACTATGGGTACAAGTGTTTTTTTTTTTCTTTCCTTTGGCCTGTCCACTGCACTTTGGGTGTTCCCCAAGGTGCTGGGCCCTACTCTGTGCCCCACGTTGTTTTCATGGCATTCCCACAGTGGGATATCAGCACAATCCCTTTTTGGGGGAATAGTTGTTTGAACGCTGCCAGCCAACATCAACTGTGCTGACTGCAGTGCTTCGGGTGGATCCTCGATCTCTAGAAACCAGCACTGCAAAGGTCTCATTGCTGAGTGTATAGACAGCCTTTCTTGATCAACCCTCAGCTTTCTGATCTCATATTTTCACTCTATAGTGCAGGAGCCCACTGATCCTTAGCTTTGCAGCTGGGTCTTGGACCTAATGTTGTCCTCCCTCACGGTAGTTGCATTGATGTGCCCATTTGTGAGACAAGAGGGTGTAGTCTCTGGATCATTCTATACGCCTGACAAGCAGGAGCAGGCTTGCCCTGGCATGGCGGGGGTACAAGCTTGATGCTGGAATTTGGGGAAATCTTCCTGTTATTCATTTAAAGGGTACTCTCGATGGATGGCAGCCTTATTGGCTTGAGGAGTGCTCCTAGGTACCCTCTCGGTCACTGGGTTGTTTGTGGAATCCTGTTCTCCTGTAATAAACACACATAAAAGTATATTCTGGAACTCAGGGCACTTAGATTGTCCCTACAGCAGTGGACCAGTCATCTGCCCTGGATTTGGGTGGACACACACAAGCCATCAGGGTAAAACCATTGGTCTTGCAGTGTGTGGAGTAAATTGGCAGGTGGACTTTCACAGCCATTGGCATCTGGATTCCAGAGCATGGTCCCTTCAGACAGAAGTGTTTCTAGACCTGGTTCTGCCCACCTCAATAGATTGTTTTAGAAAAGACCTGGATTTTTCCTAAATGCACATAACATAACTGGATACTAATCTTATTAGGTAAAGTTGATCCAGGGAATATAAGATTGCCTCTTGGGGGACCAGTAGGATTTTTCCCCCCATTGGAGCAAACTGGATCATGCTTTATTGGGGTTTTTTTTTTTTTTGCCTTCCTCTGGATCAACTGTGAGTACGGGATAGTGTGTAATCATGGGTGCTCAACCTCTGGCCCTCCAGGTGTTGCAGAACTACAAGTCCCATCATGCCTCTGTCTTTGGGAGCCATGCTTGTAACTGTCAGCCTTGCAATGCCTCATGGGACTTGTAGCTCTGCAACAGCTGGAGGACCACAGGCTAAGCACCCAGAGTGGATATGGAGGTTTTCTATTTGAGTGTGTTGGTTTTCCTTTTTTTCCTTTTCTTTGTTGGTTGAACTGGATGGACTTTTTTTTTTTTTATTCAACCAGATTAAGTATGTAACTGGTTGGGGCGTGGCCAAGAGCCTGATGTAGAAGGAAGTTTCTGAGTGAGCTCGGCCGTCCATCCTGCAGAATCCTGCTGATATCTTTGCCATCCTACTCTGCATCGCCTTGAAAGCACCATAGATCATCTACCCTCCTGCTACAGTTTGCTGCTAGCATCGCCGCCATCTGACATGGCTAAACAGTCGCAAGGCCTACACTTCCAGCCAGACATACCGGGCCACAATGTCTGCCTTCCACCCTGCTCTTTTAAAGGGGCCGCACAAAAGCTGTTCTCCAAGGGCCTTAGCAACACACCGAGGCCTCCACTCCTGGACATGGAGGAGCCCGACCCAGCTAAGGACTGGGGAGACCTGGATGATACTCCATGTGCCTTTGTAGCAACTGCGGGCTCCACAACTGTGAGTACCCACACCACATGTTCCCAGGCTTCCAACATGGCGGCGGCTGGGATTCATGCTGACACTGATACTGAGCCTACGCTTACAGATATCCTAACTGCAGTAACAACATGTAGTACCTCAATAGCTGACCTTACTGGGGAGGTGAAGGGTATGAAGATGGAGATGCGAGACAGGACATGCAGAAGCTGAGGGAGAGCATGGCTGCAGTGGAGGGCAGAGTGAGCACACTGGAAGACGAATGGCAGCCTTTACAAAGAGATGTGGAATATGTTCACTCCATTGCATCTGCCTCCGCTGCGCGCCTGGAGGATATGGAGAACCGCCTTCGTGTGCGCAGTAGGCATCCCGGAGAGAGCGGAGGGTAAAAACCCTGTTGTGTTTATAGAGGCATGGCTGACAGACCGATTTGGAAGGATGCTGTCTTCAATATGTTTGCTGTGAAAAGGGTGCACAGGTTCCCAGCAAGGCCTCCACCTCAAGGTGCCCCACGTAGACCCTTCCTATTCCGCCTTCTTAATTACAGAAATAGAGATGCCATTCTAGCACAGGCCAGGAAAGCTGAGTTGCCCAAAGTGGACAACGCTAAAGTTTCATTGTTCCCTGATTTCTTGGCTGAGATACAGAGGCAGAGAGCAAAATTTCTGGATATCAAAGAGGCTACTTGCACTTGATGTGAAGTATTTCATGCTGCACCCTGCAAAATTGAAAGTAATAGCTAATGGAACATCACCCTTCTTTGAAAATCCTACTGCAGCAATGAAATGGTTGGACAGAGAGATACGCAGCTTGGCGCGTAGACCGGATTGATGCAAGAGAATAAATTTCCTTTCTATTTTTTTTTTTTTTTTGCTATAGTTCTTCAGTTTAGTTTATATTTTAATAAGCGGCGGAGCGGATTTTGAAAGTGCTACTAAACCTTAGCAAACTCTACCATCGGAAAAACTTTTGGCTTCTGCATGGTACATGTGCCGCTACCCTATGCACATTACTGAATAAATGCGAAGCATTTGGCACATCTGCCTACCAGTGCACTCTGTAACCCTTATAAGTTAGTCCTAAGAGGACTTGGCCCCCCGTTCCCCAAGGGGCACGCTCTAATCTGTTGAGTCCTGTTGACCCTGGATATCGGGTACTGTTCTGTTATTCATATCTGTGTACACACATGCTTCCCTTCCCCCTTTCTTATCTTACAGGTGGATTTACAATATGTTCTTCCTAGACTGAATGTTACAGACTTCACCACTAGACGGTGCTCTGACCACACATTGATACTGCTGGAGGATCTGGTACAGGTGGTCCCCGGGTTACAAACAAGATAGGGACTGTAGGTTTGTTCTTAAGTTGAATTTGTTTGTAAGTCGGTACAGGTACATTTTTTTGTGTAGCTTCAGCCAAAAAAAACATTTTTAAGCTTTTTGGATAGCATAGGGAAGGGTTAACACCCCTGTAATGTTTGTTTTTCTGTCTTATGTTTCTGTTCAGAAGATTTCACCTCACTTCCGGTCCCAATGATAATTGGATTTTGAAAATTTTGAGTTGTTGTGGAAACAAGGATTGGTGATAAAACATCAGTGGAGACACCCTTTTCCTATGATAACTCTTACAGGAGTGAATTTCCCTTTCTAGGGGGAGATTTCCTCTCACTTCCTGTTGTCTCCCTCCGTTTGTAAGTAGGAGTCGTTTGTAACTAGGGGACCACCTGTATTATGTTCAATTGCTTTTCATGTAGGATGGTTGTCTGTCTTATATACATTGCCGCAGCTTATGCATAGAGTCGTGTGGATGTCCTCGGGCACTCACGAACCATTCAACAACATGCTAAGATGGCTGTAGCTTCCGCTAGAGGTTTGCTCCTCCTCTCTTGGAACATAAGGGGGATGAGTAATCTCAATAAGCGAGGGGTCATCTTTCACTACTTTACTAATAAAAAAAACACATCTGGTGTGCCTCCAGGAAATGCACTTGAGCCCGGACACTGTACCTCTGCTGCGATCCCGTAAATTTCCCACGCAAATTCATGCTACTCACTCCTCCTATTCCACGGGAGTTAGTGTGCTAATATTTTGTGATGTACCATATGTTTGCTTTCAGCAGCGAGTGGACAGGGAAGGGCACTACATTTTTTTTATTCTGTGAACTGAAAGGTTTTGTAGGTATTGCAGCAGCTATGTATATCCCACCGCCCTTTTCCTCAGACCCGCTAAAGAAACTAGCTCAATTTATGGCATTGCACCCTGGGATACCTGTACTGGCTATGGGGGACGTTAATAATGTCCTGGATCCCCAGCTATAGACAGACTGATGACTCGGCGGAGTAATATTTCCCACATACCTAGTAAAACTCCATTTGCCGCCTTGGTCAGTGAGTTGGGTCTGAGGGATGTGTGGCACACCCGCAGTACCAATGTTAAATGTTATTCATGTTACTCAGCCACTTATGGGGGGCTATCGCAAATTGATATGGGACTGGGAAATCAGGCCCAAAACCCATATGTGGCAGACTCTGCCTATGAGCCCAGGCTGCTATCAGATCACTCGCCCTTCTGGGTATGCCTGGATATTGCAGACAAGCCCCTTGCACCCATTGTGGCGAGTAAACCCAATTTGGTTGACACTGTTCCCAGTCCCAGATATTATCTCTAAAGCTTTGGGAGACTATTTGCAATTCAAGGAACACTCCTCCAGCAGGGCCTTTGTCTGGGATTCCCTGAAGGCCTACCTTAGGGGTCTCATCATAAGGGAAATTACAGGCATTAAGCGGAGAGCACGTGAATGGGAAGACACAGTACTCTCCGATTTACAGAATAGAGAGGCAGCATATGTTATTAACCCTACCCCGGTCAATTATGCTAATTGAACAGAAGCCCAATCCCTATACAATACGGTGTTAATGTCAGCGGCAGAGGAGATAAGGTATTTCCTTCAGCAAAATTACTTTGAAGAGTGAGAGAATACAGGACACCTCTTGGCCATGGTAGCAAAAGCACAACAGGAAGATAGCAACATCACTGCCATTAAGTCCATGAGCGGAACAATCTGCACTACTAGGGAGGATATGTTGGGTACATTCCAACACTTTTATACAGATTTGTATGCCTCTAGGTCAGATGTGTCTCCAGTTGCACTGACGGACCTACTACAGGACTGTGCGTTCCCCCAATTATCAGCGGGAGAACGTACAGCCTTGGACTCCTCTCTCACACTGGAGGAGCTGAGTGAAGCCTTAGCTATGGCCCCTAGGCAAAAAATCACCAGGTTCTGATGGCCTTCCTGCAGAAGTTTACCTTAAATATGGGAATGTTCTCCTCCCACCACTGCTTCGGGCACTTCAAGAGGCAGCTGACACAGGCAAATTGCCCGATTCCATGCAGGAAGCCATAGTGGTGCTCCCCAAACCTTGCCCGGGTACTGGCCAATAGATTATCTAAATTTATTAGCAAACTTATTCACCAAGACCAATCAGGTTTCATCCCTGCCTGGTCCACAGCAGACAACATAACACGTCTATTTTTAAATCTGCAGATTCCTGCGGATAATCCTGGAGGTAGGGCCATCTTCTCCTTAGACGCGGCAAAAGCATTTGATAGTGTTGAATGGCCCTACCTCCTGGATATCCTGTCTAGGTTTGGCATAGGAGACAGGTATATTAATTGGATTAGAGTCCTTTACTTGGCTCCAAGCGCTAGATTAAGTATAAATAATGCCCTTTCCTCCTCTTTTTCCTTACATAGAGGCACTCGGCAGGGGTTGCCACTGCTGTTTGCGATGGCAGTGGAGCCTCTGGCAATGCTCATTCATAATCACCCATCTATAGTTGGATTCCACAGAGGCCCCATGGTAGATAAGGTGTCCCTTTATGTGGATGACACGCTACTATATCTGGGTGACACGGGGAATTTGTTAACCGCAGTCATGAAACTCATTTCAGACTTCGGCAGTATCTCAGGATTTGCCATCAACTGGTCCAAATCGGTGCTTATGCCGCAAGGCCCACTTGTGACACCTCTCCCAGACAGGGCAGCACAATTTGCCATAGTGGACTCCTTTAAGTACCTGGGGGTAATGGTGTCTAAAGATCCAGCAGACTATCTGTCACTTAATTTAGCTCCCCTATTAAATAAAAACTCAAAGGTAATAGGTGGTGCAAACTGCCACTATCGGTGATAGGTCATGTAAACCTTATAGGGATGGTGTGGGCCCCGCAGCTGTTATATATTTTTCATAATACACCCATTTGGATTTCGAACAAATGGTTTAAACGTATAGATTCCCAATTTCAGGATCTTATATGAAGAAGGGGGCAGGCCCATATAAGTCTAAATACCCTCCAATATGGTAAAGATCGAGGGGGTCTGGCGGTCCCTGACCCCAAGATTTATTTCCTGGCCTCCCGGCTGCAACAGTATGTGGGCTGGGGCGCTGAAGATAAGTTGGATCCAGCTGCTCGGTTGGTAATGGACCTCCCGGGCATACCTCACTCTTCACCTACAGGGAACTTGCTTAAAACAGTGTGGGAAAACAACTAAACAGGCACTGTCTATTTCTGGTATGATGGAGTTTACTCCACTATGGCACAATCCCTATTTCACAGAAGTTAATAAGCTACAGGGGTTCTCCTTATGGAAGAAACGGGGGATACGGTTCCTCCATCAACTGTACTCCAATGGCACCTTAAAAACTTTTGAACAGTTGCGTAATGAATTCTTGCTCACTAATGGCCAATTTTATCAATACCTCCAGTCTTGCAAGTCCAAGCGACACCCCTCTCTATATCCTCCTCCCCCACGATACAAAATCTTATACGGGCTACTTCCTGTAAGGGTCTAATTTCCCACATGTACTCTGTCCTTATGTCAACCATCCAAAATCCCTCCTTACTTAAATGCAGGTCTTCATGGGTCACAGACAGGAGAGATAGACGATGAGCAGTGGAACATGGCATTAGAATCCCGCCCAGTAGTCTGTTTCTGCCTCCCAAAAACTTTCTCAACTCTTCATCCTCCATAGGTCATATCGTACTCCAGCCAAACTGTTTGCTTGGGGCAGAAGAGACACTCCTCTCTGCCCAAAGTGTGTAGCTCACACAGGTGACTTTATATATAGGACCTGGAGATGTCCCAAACTGGCAAGATACTGGGCTGAGGACATTCAAACCATTACTGAAGTAGCTCACCTTCCTATCCCCTTTACCCCACTGGTGTGTCGGGAGCTATAGATGAGGAGATGTTCCCTAGAAGCATATACTACATGATCACAAGACTGCTATATCTAGCCAGGAAGTTGATAGCAAGATTATGTATATCGCATTCCTCGCCTACTAAAGCCCAATGGATACATTGCGTCAACAACACCCTCCTTAGAGAACAGCTGGCTTACTGTCATCTCAAAAGTTTGATCTTATATGGCAAAACTGGCTAATACCTCAGTAGCCCCAGTACAACTGATTAGAGACAGATTGCTGCTGATGTAAGTCTAACAGGAAGTCTTGAGCATGAACTCCTAGGTTTAGGGCATAGTATGTTTGACACATATGAGCAAAAAGGATTTAGGTATCCTAGTAAGCCCAATAATAAACCTAGGTAGTCTACAAAGTTTATCCACCTTATAATACTTTATGGAAATCCCAGGGAATGGGGGAAAAGGAGGGAACAAGCACAGATTGGAAATCATGTATTTTCTTTTATCTTTTCTCATTCCTTAAATGCCACCATTCTTGAGATGTATTACAATGACTATACCCATTTGATGCCTATTACTTTGCTATTCTGGACAAATCAGTTGTAATGCTGTACACTCTACTATGGATACTGTAATAAGTGCATGTGCATTCTTGTTTGACAGCAATAAAATATTTTGATTTAAAACAAAAAAAAAAGTATGTAACTGGTTAAAAAAACGAAGCGACCGTGTATCTCTTTCCCTGACGTGTTCATTCCCCGACTTGTTCAGGGTAGGCGGTACACTTTGCCAGGGGTCGGTCACGCCTCTTGACCTTTGGGGACCTGCCTCCTGACCTTTGGGGGCGGTCCCTGTTCCAATCCCTAAGTCCTAGCCTTTTTCTTAAAAGGAAAACCCTAACCCTAAAAACAAAAATATGAATGTATGCCTGCCTTTCTTCCTATAGTGTTTTACCTTCCACCTACCAAGCACTGTTCTTCCTGCTCTGTTCCAAACCCCTCTGCTTTCCTGTTCCAACACAATTCAGGAAATTCTCTCCAGTCTGGATGTGGCATGTGCTGAGTCTACCTCCTCAATAACAACTGGCTTAACTTTGTCATTCCTGAGAGTCCCTATAGGGGGGATATCCTGCCTCTCATTCCAGTATTGCCAAGTAAATTAAACAAGTCATCATTAAGGCCTAGTGTGCAGGAGAGATATATTGGGCAGGGGGGGGGGGGGGTGTCAATGTTAAAAAAAAAAAAAAGGACCTAGGTGTTTGAATCACAGTTTTTCCTACCCCTATAACCTGTTGAAGACATGCTGTGGCCTTGGTGCGTTGCTTCACAGCAAGGAGAAAATTATACCCTGGAATTTCAGGCATCGATCAGAGTTTTTGGAGGTCTCCATTTAGCAATTTGTTACAGGATTTTTAACTTGCCCGTAAAATACTTTTCTTGAAGTACCATACAGAACATCCCCTCTGTTAATGGTTCACGCTTTATTGCTTGCTGGGATTGCGAGGTTATATTGGGGCTGGCCTTACAATTTTGGCAATATCAAAGCACTTGAGGGTAGCATGTAACCCAATCTTCTAACATCATGTGTTCTGTAATGCACCCCAAGAAAAATAATTTTATAGGTAACTCAACAAGCCTATGTTAATTTCTTGCCCATTAAGGGACACATGAATCCTTATAATGTTGAGATATCCAAAATCAGCTAGACTGAGGAGTGGGTAAATAGAAATAACTGATAACAGGCCCAAAAGAACTGGGTACAGCCTGCAGCCCAAAAGGCAAAAACAATATTGTCACTAACTAGACAGGAGAGATTCAACATAAAAGGGAGCAACAAACCATAGCCCAAGTGAAAAGTTGGGCAATCTGAGCGCATCAGGAGGAACCTGGGGGAAAAGTCCTTATAAAAGGAAAGACCAGCTAGACAAAGTAGGGTGGCCCTAATCCTCTACTTGCCTAACCACATAAGGCTCAAGAAACTTCAAACCATCAAAGATTGTTTGAACAAACCACCCCCTCATGAAGGCAAGATTTTTTTTAGGGAAAAATCCTGAAACAGACTACAAACAGCAATCTGCAAACTGTGAAAATGACTCCCGAGTCCACCAGTGAAGGAAGAATTCAATTTCAAGAGTGCATTGCACACCAAACACCAAGAGGCACTTCTGGGATGAGCTCTAAGATGGATCCTGCTGAAAAAATAATTGTGTCTATTCTTGACTTTAAGGGCCATGGTGCTAAAAATGCTCCTGGCTCCCCAGATCCAAGATGGCAACATCTATGGAACAAGGTACAGGAGACTTATCAGGTCAGTGAAAAATATTCGCCTTGGTTAACTGCCATAAAGTCTGTCCTCAATTCTGTGAATCAACCAAGGAAAAGGGGTCTAACGCCAGGTCCGACAAAGTCCTTAAGGCATTCCTTGTTCCCGTTAGAGGATACCTGCTGCAGGAGATCTGCTTGTTCTGCTCAGAAACAGCCCAGGGTGACATAGGGCAGGGTCTGATAAACACCTAGGTGCATGAACCTCTCCTCCATGTCTAGAAACTACCAGTTGGTAAGAACAAGACAATCAGTGCAGTAAAGCCTACAAACCATTGTGCTCTGTACAACTCAAACCTAACTCTCCTCTCTTGAGGCAAGGACTCCAAGAAAGTTCATCCCTTGTGGTGAAGACACACCAGTACTTTAATATTGTCTCCAAATCATGAGACCTAAGCACATATCCCAGGATGTAGAAGGAAGAATCTAAAATATAGCCTTTTAGACAAGAAGGGGAACTTTGATAGGGAAGTTGACAGAGCAGACCAGGAAATAGCGAATTCTTAAAGGCCAGGAAGCTAAATCTGCTTAGACACAAAATTCACAACAGCAGAGTATGGTGGTGATGTGAGTAAGCGCCCTTAGGGTGGCATGAAACGCGTTAGAAGCATTTTATATCTCTTGTCTGTATCGCATGGACTTGGGTCAATAAAAGCATTGAAAAGGAGTGCGGCCATCCGGAGTCTTTCTTCTCTCATTTTGGTCAAGCATCTTGAGCCTGCACCCTCTGGGACTGTGTTATCTTTGGAAGAGTCAGGTGTTCTGGAGCTGTCTACTCCCTCTTCATTATGGTGGTGATGTGAACTGAAAAGATAGGCGAAGAGAAGTAGCTCAGACCTGGACACTTCCGCAAGGGTAGAGACACAGGTAGACCTCCAGCCAATGGTGGCAGACATGAGGTCATATATGCATGCATGCCCCCCTCCCCCCACCTCCACTGAACAGCCATGCTAGTTATGTTCTCCTACGGGAGACCGTTTTCAGCACAGCACCAATAACTGATGAAATTAGAGCCATTTGGATTGTGTAGAGCAGGGGTACTGAATTAAAATTCACAGCGGTCCAGTCAGTGAAAATATTTCCCTGCCGAGGTCCAAATCTAATTTTGTTCTAGGATTCAAATCTTCACATCGCAGCCCC
>BLSH010082182.1:222092-240018 GCA_018402905.1 Glandirana rugosa
CGTAGTCCCTATCCGACCGGGGAGGGTACCCCCGGCAGGAGTGGACTCGGATATTTTGGGGAACGACCGGTTACCGTAAGTCAAAACAAACGGATCACGTTTCCTCAACTGACCCCCTGGGGAGGGGGCGGGAATCCTGCACCCCCCCCCCGCTGTAGGCCCCGTCCTTAATAAATAACCACCATCGAAGAAAGGGACACGGGGGGAGGAAGGGGGGGGGTGGAGGGGGGGGGGGCCAGACGTCGCAAACGCGTAATAGCGCAACACAGAAAATTCCGGGACCCTGGATATGACGTAGTGACCCCTTGCAAGCAAGCGTGTGAAACAGCATAAACCAGCCCCACAAAATGGCGGTGGTTAATTTTTTAAAAGTGTGCGAACGAACGTTCCCCAGTGATGCAGTATAGGTCCCAGGGCCTTAAAAGACACAACGCGATAATGCGCAAACGCTGCAGACCGGGGGGGGGGGAGGTGGGGGGGGGAAGGAGGGGGGCACAGGGAAAGAAGCTACCACCAATAAATAATTCCTGCCCCGGATGTCGCCCCCCCCCCACGTCCTAAGGGCGGGGGAGGGGTCCCCCAGTCAACTCCTTTGCACTAGGCAAACAAAACTGAATGCCATTGGCCAGCAAGGGGTTTTATAGGCTCAGGTGAGGACGGCCCCCATGGGAGGGGCCAGCCTATCCCTGATGCTTTTGCATCTGTTTTGCCTAGTCACTCCTGATAGGACGACATAAAACCCACGTGTCAATTAAGAAGAGCTGCGTCTGTCAGTGAACGTAAGAGAAAGCTATTTGTGGGGAAAAAAGGACGCAAATTTCTTTTGGGTACAACGTCGCACGACCGCGCAATTTTCAGTTAAAGCGACGCAGTGCCGAATCGCAAAAAGGGCTCTGGTCAGGAAGGGGGCAAATCCTTCCGGGGCTGAAGTGGTTAAGCTAGTCCTGATAGGAAAAAAAATGTATATCTCAGCTGATTACAAGAGCATCAAAAGCTCATTTACTTCAGGGCCAAGTGGGGCATCTTGAGACAAAAAAATTAATGGTCGCCCTTTACACAAAAAAATAAATAAATAAAAATGTATATCTTATAGAAAACAAACAGAAAGAATAGAAAAAAAATCCTTACCTTTTTGTCCCATTGTTGGTGTAGGTAACGCAAGAGTATATTTGTTTTTTCTGTTACTATGACTGAAAACAAAAGAAACTATGAAGGAAATGTTTTTTCCCCTCCTTGCAGAGAAAAGAAACGTTATTACAACAAATATATTACCCATACAGAGTAACATGGATGGACATCTCAGCAATAAGGAAAATCTTAATATAAAAACGTAATCAACAATTTCGTTCTGCTAAAAACCAACAAACTAACCATCCAATCACCATACATGTGTAACATTGGGGCTGATTTACTAAAACTGGAGCATGCAAAATCTGGTGAAGCTGTGCATAAAAACCAATCAGCTTCCAGGTTGTATAATCAAAGCTTAACTGAACAATCTGAAGTTAGAAGAGGATTGGCTACCATACACAGCTGCACCAGATACGGATTTTGCACCACTTTTTTTTTTTTTTTTTAGTAAATCTCCCCCATAGCATCTACATGGAAGAGGTAAATAACCAAAATAAAAAACACATTCTCAAATATTTATAAATCAAATAAAGTCTTTCAAATAGTGGAGATCAAAATGTAGTAATGATGTCCCTCCAAGTCCAGTGAGCATACAGTTTATCTCTTTAAAAAGTGGATAATCTCTATATAGAAAATTATCCCAGTAACCACTGTTCGTGTTACACTCATGCTCCACCACTCCGGTGCAACCAGTGCCATCACCTTCCAATTGTCACCCACATCATATAGATCATAAGCTCTTGAGGACACGTCTGATATCACCAATAATCCAGATCTCGCTTTGTCCCTCCCAGTAGTTTCCACAAATCCAGGTATCTGCCCCTTTAAGGGGTCGGGTATCCACTTTATGGACAAATAACCACCTTATAGTGTAGTAGTATTATAACAATATAGTGTAGAAAATGTAATAAATATGCACAGAAAAAAAAAAAAAAAACACTTGTCTCATAGTACATGATCAGGCTCAGGAAAAATGGCGGCACACTCCTATATGAAAGACATTATTGGATGATTCATAAATATTTGAGGTGGTTTTATTTTGGTTATTTACATCTTCTATGAAGACACTATATTACACATGTATGGCGATTGGATGGTTATAGTTGATTTTAGCAGCGCGACACGGTTTGTTGATTAAGTTATCTTATATACAGTATCTCACAAAAGTGAATACACCCCTCACATTTTTGTAAATATTTTATTATATCTTTTCATGTGACAACACTGAAGAAAATGGCACTTTGCTACAATGTAAAGTAGTGAGTGTACAGCTTGTATAACAGTGTAAATGTGCTGTCCCCTCAAAATAACGTAACACACAGCCATCAATGTCTAAACCGCTGGCAACAAAAGTGAGTACATTCCTAAGTGAAAATGTCCAAATTGGGCCCAAAGTGTCAATATTTTGTGTGGCCACCATTATTTTCCAGCACTGCCTTAACCCTCTTGGGCATGGAATTCACCAGAGTTTGACAGTTTGCCACTGCAGTCCTCTTCCACTCCTCCATAACGACATCATGGAGCTGGTGGATGTTAGAGACCTTGCGCTCCTCCACCTTCCGTTTGAGGATGCCCCACAGATGCTCAATAGGGTTTAGGTCTGGAGAAATGCTCACCTTTACACTCAGCTTCTTTAGCAAGGCAGTGGTAGTCTTGGAGGTGTGTTTGGGGTCCTTCTGTTGGATTACTGCCCCACGGTCCAGTCTCCGGATGGAGGGGATCATGCTCTGCTTCAGTATGTCACAGTACATGTTGGCATTCAAGTTTCCCTCAATTAACTGTAGCTCCCCAGTGAAGGCAGCACTCATGCAGTCCCAGACCTTGAACTGCCACCACCATTCTTGACTGTAGGTAAGACACACTTGTCTTTGTACCCCTCACCTGGTTGCCGTCACACATGCTTGATACCATCTGAACCAAATAAGTTTATCTTGGTCTCATCAGACCACAGGACGTGGTTCCAGTAATCCATGTCCTTAGTCTGCTTGTCTTCAGCAAACTATTTGCGGGCTTTCTTGTGCATCATCTTTAGAAGAGGCTTCCTTCTGGGACGACAGCCATGCAGACCAATTTGATGCAGTGTGTGGTGTATGGTCTGAGCACTGACAGGCTGACCCCCCCCCCCCCCACTTCAACCTCTGCAGCAATGCTGGCAGCACACATACATCTTTTTCCCAAAGACAACCTCTGGATATGACACTTAGCATGTGCACTCAACTTCTTTGGTCAACCATGGCAAAGCCTGTTCTGAGTGAAGCCTGTCCTGTTAAATCACTGTATGGTCTTGGCCACTGTGCTGCAGCTCAGTTTCAGGGTCTTGGCAATCTTCTTATAGCCTAGGCCATTTTTATGTAGAGCAACAGTTCTTTTTTTCAGATTCTCCGAGAGTTCTTTGCCATGAGGAGCCATGTTGAACTTCTAGTGATCAGTATGAGTGAGAGAGATAACACCAAATTGAACACACCTGCTCACCATTCACACGAGACCTTGTAACACTAACAAGTCATATGACACCGGGGAGGGAAACTGGCTAATTGGGCCCAATTTGGACATTTTCATTTAGGAGTGTACTCACTTTTGTTGCCATCGGTTTAGACATTAATGGCTGTGTGTTGAGTTATTTTGAGGGGACAACAAATTTACACTTTTATACAAGCTGTACACTCACTACTTTACATTGTAGCAAAGTGTAATTTCTTTAGTGTTGTAACATGAAAAGATAGAATAAAATATTTACAAAAATGTGAGGGGTGTACGTGCTTTTGTGAGATACTGTGTATATGTGGGAACAGACAGTGGTAAAACAGTGTGCTTTGAACAAGTTTTTCTTTTTGCACTGACTGCGCAGGAGGAAAATAAGCTTTATAAACATCAATATGCAAATATCCTTGAAATGGCAAAGTAAAAAGAGAACATGGTAGAACACATTACCACTTACTTTGGTCTGAAGGGTATTCTCTTGTGGGGAGGTAAACTGAGGGCCGTCTGTTCTGTAAAACAATTCACCAATTGTAAAATGCACCAAGCCAGCATTATTTATTAATTACTCTCAAGTGCACTGTCAGAATCTCACAAAACTGACGGATTTAAAAATGGTTAGCTCCATCAAGCGCATATCTTTTCTTCAGTGACCAGCTGACATGAGGACACACCTGATTACTAGACAATACCGTATTTACATTACATTACATGTGAAATCCATTCAAAAGCTAAGATGTTACATACTGGACACCCAACATTGACAGGTGCATATGACCTGCAGTTGACCTTCAGATCTACACTTAAACTGTTTTAACCACTTGCTTACCGGGCATTTGTATCCCCTTCCTACTCAGGCCAATTTTCAGCTTTCAGTGCTGTCATTCTTTGAATGACAATTGCGAGGTCATGCTACACTGTACCCAAATTAAAGGTTTATCTTTTTTTCCCCCAAATAGAGCTTTCTTTTGGAGGTATTTAATCACTGCTGGTTTTTTTTTGCTAAAAAAACAAAACCTTGAAAATTTTGAAAAAAACAAAACAAAAAAACAGTTTTATAATTTTAGATTTGTTATAAAATTTTGCAAACAGGTAATTTTTCTCCTTCATTCATGTGCGCTGATGGGCACTGATAGGTGGCACTGGCAGACGGCAAGGTTCTCCCTGTTCGGGAGCGATATCCCTTTGACAGAAGCTGGCGATCTGCTTTTTTTTTTTCTTCTCACGCTTTCAGCATGAGAAAAAAAAAAAAAAAAAAAAAAGCAGATTACCGATCTTCTGTTTACATCACGTGATAAGCTGTTATTGGCTGACGACAGCTGATCACATGGTAAGGGGCTCTGATCACAGAGCAGGGAGCGCAGGCAGCTAATGCACAGGATATCTACTGACGCCCTCTCAGCAATTAAAGCCTGCGCTGTAGCAGTCTTTCGACTATAGTGCGGAAGGGGTTAAAGCGGTTCTAAAGTCAAAACTTTTTTTTACCTTAAAGTGGAGTTCCAGCCATCTCTGTGTTGTTTATTAAGTTAACTGCTACACTTTTTGTAGCTGCTGACTTTTCAATAAACACACACTCACCTGTCCCACAGTCCAGCGATGTGGCCGCCCCCAAAGCCTCGCTTCTCTCCGTGGCACCAGCATTGCAAGTGCAGGCATCCAGCTGTGACAGCTTGCAGCTTCACAGCCGGGTGCGCACTGAGTGTCCTGAATGGCCAGGCAATCTTCCGAGACCTGTGACGTGTCCCAGAAAATTACAGGGGGGGTAGGGAAGAGGAGAGCTTCCGCTTGTGTTGCTACGAGCGGTAGTGGGAGCTGGGTACCTGTCAAAACTAGGTACCTGCTCCCCGACCCCCATTCCGCCCCCCCACCAAGAAAGCCCTGATAGGTGGCACTGACAGGTGGCACTGATTGGAAGTCCCAATAGGCAGCACTGATTGGTGGCACTGACAGGTGCCACTGAATGGTATTGGCAGGTGGCACTGACAGGCAGCACTGGATGGTACTGGCAGGTGGCACTGGATGGTACTGGCAGGTGGCATTGATTGGCAGCAATGGCAGAAGAGATTAGAAGATTCAGAATGCACAGAGCGTGCTGCTTGTACGAGCCGCTCTGTGCATGAAACTGTTTATATATAATTATACTGAATGCAGAGAGAGAGCTGTCAGATTTTCACGCTGAGATCGGAGGTGGGTGGGACCAAACAGATAACACCCGCCCAGCCTCTGTCCCATTGGCTGGCGTTTGATAGCTGTTCGGTCCCCCCCCACCTCCCGACATCAACTTGAAAATCTGACAGCTCTCTCTCTGCACTCAGTGTAATTAGCTGACTGTTTCATGCACAGAGCGGCTCGTACAAGCAGCGCACTCTGTGCATTGTGAATCTTCTAATCTCCCACATCCATTGTGCGGTACATGATGCACACATACCCCCCGCAATGGACGGTACCTGGGGCGGACCCCGTCCCCTTTTCAGTATAGGCCCATTTTTTTTGTTTCAGCCGATACTGAAAACAGATTTTGCCAGCTGAAATTTCGGTGCATCCGTGACCCGCCCAATGCTTCTTGGAATAACCCCTTTTCTTCTTGCGGACACACTCTTCCACAAAAAAAACAAAAACCTTTTCTGTGGAGGTTTTCTTCCTGTCCGCCGTCCTATATAGAGCTTCATCCAACCCTGACATGAATAGAAGTTCTCCAGAAAACGGAAGGTTACAGTGTCATTTTTGATGCAGGGTCCCCTGACCAAGGCTTCAACCAAATTGCTCGTCTGGCTGCTACTGTTAGACCCCCTGATCTTGCTGCCAGTTTTATGGATTCAGCTGATGCATCCGCTACAGGTAGTTTTCAGAATTTCTTCCCTAGGTGTACCATTCTTGATATGGTTTTGAAGTTGGGAGAGCCAAAATTCGAGATTTCTTGCCACACAAGTGGTGGCAAGTGCAGATAAGCTAGTTTCCCAGGCTCCCTTTCGGACAAGGTCACCCCTCTTGTCCATACAATCCTTCAGATGCCCCATGTCTTTAACCACTTACCAACCGGAAGGTTTTGCAGCTTTAGGACCAGAGCACTTTTTGCGATTCGGCGCTGCGTTGCTTTAACTGACAATTGCGCGGTCGTGCAACGTTGCACTCAAACAAAATTGCCGTCCTTTTTTTCCCACAAATAGAGCTTTCTTTTGGTGGTATTTGATCGCCTCTGTGTCATTTCTTATCACCGCTATAAACAAAAGAAGAGCGACCATTTTGCAAAAAAACCCAAAATTTCTTACTTTTTGCTAAAATTCAAATCCAAAAAAAAAAAAAATATAAAAAAACATTTTTTTTCACCATTTTTGGGCGATTTATATAATTCCTCATATTTGCGATAAAAAAAAATTGCTATCAGCGTTTATTGATTGGTTTGCGCAAAAGTAGCCGTGTTTACGGCTGGTGAGAATTCATTTCTGGGGTTTTTATTTATTTATTTTTTTTTTCACTAGTAATGGCGGCGATCTGAGATTTTTAGCGGTAATGCGATATTGGGGCGGACATGTCGGACATTTTTGACACTTTTTTGGGACCAATGACATTTATTCAGCGATCAGAAATTTAAATGTCCACTGATTACTGTATAAATGTAATTGGCAGTGAAGGGGTTAACCTGGGGGGGAAGCTAGGGGTTAACTGTGTTCCCTGGGTGTGTTCTTACTGTGGGGGGGGGTTGGGCTAACATGGGCATGGGAGATCTAACTGATCCCAGTGACAGGGATCAGTAGATCTCTCATACCCCACTTACAGAGCGGGGAACCGCCGTGTTTACATCGGCGGTTCCCCGTTCTTTCCCTGTAGCCGCTCATCGTGGCTCACCGGCGGACATCGGGTCCGCCCGAGCCGCGGGCACACTCCCCCTGGTGGCTGATTGTAGATCGCCACTTATTTACGGCGATTCGCGCAGGCCCCCCCCGACTGCTGCCGTAAAAACACGGCGCGCGGTCAGGAACCGGTTAAAGGCCAGTGAGGACTTTTTGGAGACTTTAGATAGTGGCGCATCTAATTTAGGATTCTTGTTGCCTGTGGATCTTCATCAAAGGGAAACCATTTCTTATGGCTAGCTGCGAAGAAAGGTTTATTTTCCGGGTCTGCCCATTCATTCCTCACGACGTCCGACATCACCTGGTGGACCTTTTCCTTTCTTAGACCCTAGTACATTAAGTCATGTTTAGATGGAAGCTCTTTTTTCTTCCTCAATTTCTAAAGTTTCATATATAGCCCTCAGTAAGTCGTCTACATCTTCTAGGGATAACTTGTACTTAGGGCCCCTTTTTTCTTATTACCCATCTTCCTGCTCCGAACCAGAGCGGTCAGTGGCCATTTCGCTAACTGCGCTGCTACCCGCTCTTTCCCTCACAGTCTCCTGCGACCCTGAGGCGACTGATCTTGGTGAGGCTATGGGAGAGGAACTTCCAGGAGGGAGCTGTTGGAGGTTTTACCTCCGCAATAAATTTTTTGAGATCCTTGAATGTAGAAGACATATCCCCTCTCACTGATCCAAAGAATCTGGTGTAGAGTGCATCTGTTTTTTAACCAGCCTGTCAATGCAAACTTGACATAGCGGTTCTGTGTACTCCAATGGCATCTTGGTAGCACATTTCGCACACAGCTTCCTGGGATTGGGCTTTGGGTCTTTAGAAGGCTTGGCCTGCCAAAAACAACACACAGTGGCCCATAGCATGAGAAAGAGATACCCTTAACCAGCCATTACAGCGTGCACACCCAGTGACACCTGTAGTGCCCATCCTGATAGAGACCACCACCATCTAGCCTGCTGTTACCCATATGGACAACAAAAGGTCACCCCCTGGTGCCTACCCGTGTCCAGCTGGTGTCTGCGTCCTGGGAGCCTGGGCAGAGGAGAGCTCATCCTCCTCCTGCATCCTGGAAGTATCTGTGGGGTCCGTGCGGTTTCCTGCAGTGCAGCCTCACCACATGTAACCAGCCAGCCATTCCAGCTCCCCGCGCCTTTAAAGGGGCCAGACTAGCTCCCCGGCATGCCCCCCCGCCCCCCTCCGGAAATGCTGTGTCTTCTGGGTCAAGCCTAGCCTCCATCTGCTGGTACACCCCCCCCCGGCAGCCAAAAGGATAATGCATCGCCACCTATCTCCCAGCCTGGGCTCAGAGGAAGCCGCAATCCAGGACACCACCTGCCCACTGCTAAGGAAGGTTGTCCGCGGCCGCACACCCGACCTCCTCCACCAACAAAAAATGGCTCTGGTAAGGCCCACTGACTCCCTGCCGCTCAGAGGCTCCTATTCTTTCCCCCTGCTGCTGCACAACAGCTGGACAGCTGGACACCTGTCCTAGGTCAGCCTTTGGGAGATGGAGCCTCCCCAGTCCTTAGGCAACATGTCTCCTCCGGATGGAGGAAACACTAAGACTGACAGGGACCCCCTTAAAAATAATTGGCAACGCGTTTCCTGTTTGGAGGGAGGAACGCCATCTCTCAAGGGCTGACCTGGAAGACTGGGGGAAAAGTCATACATGTGAAGTGCTTTTCACAGGCAACTTCAGCTGTTCAAGTTTATATCCACATGTAAATGGATATTAGGACTATTCAGGACATCAGCCTAGGACATCCACACAAGAATGCAAAGCAGAAGGTAACTGCCGTAAATCACTCTGTTAACACACAATCCTGAAAAAACAGGGTCATGTATGTTTATTGCCGTAGTCCAAACAGCTGCAGTCTGACATACTGAAAATGCTGTGAGAGCTGGTTGCAGGGCTTGACCTGCAAGGGTAAAAAGAGCCTTAAACTGGTTCTAAAGTCAAAAGTTTTTTTGCATAGGATGCATGAAGGTAAAAAAAAAACAAAAAAAAACTTCTGTCACAGGATTGACCGCCCCCCTCCCCTCACCCACTTCTACTTACCTGAGCCTGATCGCGATCCAGCGCTGTGCATGAGAGCAGCAACTCTCTTCGCTCTCTCCCTCCTCATAGGGCAGAATGATAACAATGGGAGTCATTGGCCCCACAGCTGTCCTTCAAATACTGTGATAAGGGAGCAGGGGGTGGGACCAATTCACATTGACGCAGACAGGATGGCTCGGAAGCGAGCTCGTACGAGTGCCCCCATAGAAAGCATCAGTCCTCGCTGAGGAGGAGCCAGGATCGTCGGTGGGGGAACTAGGAGGAGGAGGAGGATTGGGTTTGCCCTGTGCAAAACCACTGTACAGAGCAAGTATAACATGTTTTTAATGCTTTAAGGGCATCTCAAACGGTTTTCAAATCTTGAGAACCTTTGGAGGAAAAAAACAAAAGCATCTTCAGATGCATTTGAGTAACCTATAAGGGCTCTAGGCACTAATAGCGGTAAATTTTGTGACCTAGAATGTAATGTAACACCTGATCATCCACCTGAGACTAAGCTCTAAGGGGTTAAGCTTTTGTTTTTAAGAGACAATATTGAAAAGTAAACACAGAATTGAATATAATGCTGGACTGTATATAATGCCCAGGCATCACCCATCATAGTGGGCATACCCCTAAAGGAGTCTTCAAGGACTGGTTTCCATAGGGATGGACCATGACCCTGGACCTGTAAAAGTATCCTGTGGCAATCACCTGCATTGCTTCTATTTTTTACATTAAAAGGCAGTGAGGAGTTGCCTGAAGTATTCAAACCTAAAATAATAATAATAAATAAAAAAAAAAAGTAGTTAAGCCAAGAGTGAACTCAGTGAAGGAGAAGAGGTCCATCACCTTAGGACCCGTAAAAAAAAATAATAAAAATAAACGCTTACAGAGTGGGAAATTTGAGGGAGATTCTCAAGAGGCGTGTCCTCATAAGCTTTGCCAGTTTCAAGTCACCTGAAGTTACGAGCCTATAACCCAGGGTCTATGAATATACTGCTTGTGTCCTGTACTATATGATTAAAGTGGTTGTCAACCTGTGACAACCACTTTAACCTACAGGTAAGCCTAGAATAAGGCTTACCTGTATGTGCACTGCATATCTCCCAAACCTGCACCGTTCAGGAGATATGCAGTGTTTTGCATGTGCCAACGTCACGTCAGCACATGCGCAGTGAATAAACGGCCTCTGTGCTGTTCCTCCACTGACCCTGTGCCGTGACTGGCGGCTCCCACGTGCATGCGTGGAAGGAAGAGGGGCTGAAGATGGACGCAGCCAGCACAGGGGATAGCACTGGACGCTGCAGGCTTAGTTTCCAGGTAAGTGGCACATATGCTTCTACTTTACAGGGTTATATTGAGGCAGTAAACCCAATCTGGGTTTACTTCCTCTTTAAGATGCATTGGTTTAGCCTTTAGATAAACTTTAAGGTTCGGGGTCAGTAAATATTTACCAGGCTTTTTTTCTGTGTCCACTACGTGGGGGTAATCAATTATTTTTGAACAGCCAACACCTTAAAAATTGCTGCTAAAAAAATGATCTGGTAAACTGATAATCTGTTACACAAACTCACTTCTCAGGAAAAAAGGGATTTTATTAAAACTTACCGTAAAATCCTTTTCTCCGAGTTCACTGACAGACGCAGCTCATCATGACGTGTGGGGTTTATGCTTGTCCCACTAGGAGTTAACTAGGCAGGGAAAAGAAACAGCTGGCCCCTCCCTTCCTACATAAACCCGCTCATAGCATAGCTCTTCAGTTCCTACACAAGCCGTACAAGAACAGAGCCCAGAGGGGTGGGTGCTGCATCTGTCAGTGAACTCGAAGAAAAGGATTTTATGGCAAGTTTTAATAAAATCCCTTTTTCTCCTATCGTTCACTGACAGATGCAGCTCATCATGACGTGTGGGGACGTCCCCAAGCTGTGTCAAAAGAGGGGTGGGTCAACGCCAACAACAGTACCCAACTGAACCTCTAAGGAGGCGCCAGACGCGCCTACACTGCCGCCTGCAAAACTTTGCGGCCAAAAGCAGCATCCGAAGATGCAAACACATCAACTTTATAAAAAGAACTTAGTGAAAGTGTGATCCGAGGCCCAAGTGGCCGCCTTGCACACCTGTGACACCGAGGCCTGGTGTCTGAAAGCCCAGGAAGTGCTAACAGCCCGGGTAGAATGAGCCGTGACCGGAAAAGGGGGGACCTTGCCCCGAACAGAATACGCATGGGTCACGGTCTGTCTGATCCAACGAGAAATCGTAGCCGACGAGGCCGTCAACCCTTTGCGCAGGCCTTCTGGCAACACAAAGCATCAGCTTGTCGAAAAGAAGCTGTAGCAGCCAAGTACACTCGTAAGGCCCTCACTACGTCCAAAGCATGCAACTCAAACTCCTTTGGGTGCGATGGACGAGGGCACAACGAAGGAAGAACAATATCTTTATTAATGTGAAAGGATGAAACCACCTTCGGAAGGAAGGAAGGAGAAGGTCGCAAGACCGCCTCATCCTTATGTATGACCAAGTAGGGAGACTTGCACGATAGTGCTGACAATTCAGAGACCCGTCTGGCGGAAGTGATGGCAACTAAAAAGGCCACCTTCTGCGACCGCAATGACAAAGAAATCTCCCTGATATTCTCATAAGGCGGTTTCTGAAGAAATTCAGATCCCACTGAGCCATCAGAACCTTTACCCGAGGCGCCACGTGTCGCACACTTTGTACAAAGGTACGAATCAACGAATGCAAAGCTAAAGGTCTCTGAAAGAGAATCACCAGAGCCGATATCTGGCCCTTGAGAGTAACCAAAGCCAGTTTTTTTTTCAGGCCCTGTTGTAAAAAAGTCAGGACCCTGGACACGACATAAGAGCGAGGGTTATGGCCCTCCGCCTCACACCAAGCAATAGAAGCCTTCCAGGTGCGGTGATAAATCTTGCGAGAAGTACACTTGCAAGCTTTTAATTGTCTCTCAGCACCTGGGACTCAATAGCCAAGCCGTCAAAGCCAGCGAGGGTAAAGCAGGATGGGTCCCTGAGACAGGAGATCGTCTCACAGCGGGAGCCGCCAAGGGGCATCTGCCACCATTCGCACCACGTCGGCGTACCAAGTGCGCCGAGGCCAATCTGGAGCCACCAGGATTATTGGTATCCCCTCCGCCACTATCCTGCGTATCAATCGCGGAAGCAGTCTTATCGGAGGGAAAGCGTACAGAAGACGATAACGGCCCCAGGGGGCCACCAGAGCGTCCGTGGCCACTGCCAACGGATCCTTCGTCCTGGACACAAAGGTCTCCACCTTGTGATTGAACCGAGACGCCATGAGATCCACGTCCGGCATCCCCCATCTGCAGCAAAATTTGATTGAACAGAGACCACTCTCCCTGGTCCAGTGTCTGGCGACTGAGATAGTCTGCCTGCCAGTTCTCCACACCTGGAATGTAAATGGCTGAGATCGCCGGAACGTGACATTCCGCCAAACATAGTGACAGAGCTGCCTCCGCCGCTGGACTCCTTGTGCCGCCCTGATGGTTCACATACCCCACTGCTGTGGCATTGTCCGATTGAATTTGAATCGGACGACCCCGCAATCTCACTGTCCAGTGAAAAAGGCACAATCTGATTGCTCTCAGCTCCAGAACGTTGATGGGGAGGCATGCTTCCCGTGCCGACCAACGGCCCTGGGGAGACAACAGTCCCAGGATCCCTCCCCAGCCCAAAAGACTAGCATCCGTGGTGATGATCACCCACTGGAGGGGCAGGAACGACTTCCCCTGAATCAGGGCCGAGTCCCGAAGCCACCAGGTCAGAGACGCCAATGACCGAGGGGACCTGTCCCACCGAGCCAGAATTGCTTGCTGAAGGAGACGAGTGCGACTCTGGGCAAATGGAATCTCCTCGAATGACGAGACCATGAGCCCCAGCACCCGCATACAGAACCGTAATGAAGACTGACGGTGCGACAAGAGGGTGCGCACTTCCGACTGCAGAGACAGCAACTTGGCCGGGAGGGAGGAATACCTTCGCCTGCTCTGTGTGCAGAATTAGACCCAGATACTCCAGGCGATGGGATGGAGAGACCGACGACTTCTGCAGGTTCAGTAACCAGCCGAAGTCCTGCAGTGAGGTCATTGTGATACCCACATTCTCCTCCAGAGCCGAGGCGGACTCCGCTCACAGGAGCAGGTCGTCTAGGTAGGCTACTACCGCAATGCCTCTCTGTCGCAGCAACGCCAACACCGGTGCTAGCAGTTTTGTGAAAACTCGAGGTGCCGAGGCCAGGCCGAAGGGGAGTGCCACAAATTGAAAATGGAGGTTTCCCACCGCAAAGCGCAGGAAGCGTTGATGTCGTGGATGAATGGGCACATGGAGGTAAGCATCCCTGATGTCCAGGGACGCCAGAAATTCCCCGATTAAGGGCGGCCACAACTGAGCGGATAGATTCCATCCGGAATTTCCGCGCCCTGACATACCGGTTCAGGGCCTTCAGGTCCAGTACGGGCCGAACCCCACCCCCCCTTTTTTTGGGAACCACAAAAAGATTTGAGTAGAACCCTCGAAACCTCTCTACTGGGGGCACTGGCACGATCACCCCCTGGTCTGAGAGTGCTTGTACAGCCCCAAAAAGGGCCTCCCAGCGTTCCTGCGGGAGCCCTAAATTTGATGGGAAGAACCTGTCTGGGGGCAGAGTGTCAAACTCTATCCTGTACCCGGTGGACACCACTTCCAGGAACCAGTGGTCGGAAATGTGAGCCAGCCACCGGCTTGCGAACCCCAGAAGACGTCCCTCCACCCGAAACCCGGGTGGGGGCAACCCATCAGGCTGAGGAGGACTTGTCCTCCGCCTTTTTGGTTTTGCGCTGCCACTGCCGTCTTCCGGCCCCTGCAGCGACCTTACTGGAGCGGGTCTCTTTACCTGCTGCGCCCGTGGCGCGAAAAAACTTCTTCTGACCCGAAGGAGGGGGCCCCTGTCTACGGCGAAACTCACACCTACAGGGCTCTAGCAGGAAGGTACTCTTACCTCCCGTGAAGTCCTTAATAATCTCATCCAAGCATGGACCAAATAGACGTCCACCCTGAAAAGGGAGGTCAGCAAGACCTTTTTTGGAAGCGTGGTCACCGGACCAAGAACGCAACCAAAGTATCCGTCTGAGTATGATGGCAAATATCGTTATTCTGGATAACATCGGCAGTAAATCAACGGCCGCATCACAAAGGTACTTGAAACCTTGGAGCAAAAACTCAGCCTTCTGCGGCACATCCATCAGGCGACCGCCTTCCAGGTCCTTCAGGAGCTCTTCCATACACTCGGACAGATGTTGCGCCGCCATGGCGGATGCCAAGGCCGGTCGCACAGCGGAACCTGCCACCAGGAACAGCGACTTTAAAAGCGCCTCTGTTTTTCTATCAGCGGGATCCTTAAAAGAAGGAGTCCCTTCCAGAGGGATGGTCGTCGCCTTGCTAAGGCGTGCTATCGGTGGGTCCACCACAGGCGATTCACATTTCTTCAAAAAGCTTTCCTCAAAGGGATAGCGAGCAGCGAACTGTTTTGACAGCGAAGAAGAGTGCTGTGGACGCTGACATTCACGATAAAGAAAATGATCAAAAAAGTCTTTGTAGGGATAAGCCTTGGGGGCCCTAGGGGGCCTAGAGGACCCACACACATACGCAGCAAACTGCGATTCACCATCCTGACCCAGTTGCAACTTAGTGCGAATGCCAGCGATAATGGTAGCAACCAACGCTTTCTCGCGCGCAGCCGACACCCCCTGATCCCCTTCGCCGTCCGATGGGCCCAGTTCCCCATCGGATAGGTCCACTGGGGTCTCAGACCCCTGAGGCCACTTCCGGCTCAGAATCCTCCCCTGAAGAATAAAGAGGGAGGAGGGGGGACGCTTCTTGGGGGCCTGTTGGGCGACCTCCGTCCGGGGGAGAAATTCGCTAAAGACCGCCCACAGCTGGTCCAAAAAAGCTCCTTGCGCAGATTGCGCAACCGCTGATGCCTCCTCAGCAGGGTCAGCAGTGTAATCTGCCATCGTCTTCCCCCAGAAAAACACTCTTAGTGACACACAGGGGACTAAGGAGAATGAGGCACCCCCACTGCCGCACACCACCGCCCACAGTGCACCAGGAGGACTGCACCCACTGCCACCAGCACCCACAGGGAGCCCAGCTATACTTGCCGTTCCGCTGCCTGTAACTTCTGGATGTATCGTCAGAAGAGCCGCGCCGCCAGATCACCGTTCCACAGAGAAGGAAAAAACGCTGCAGACACGTGTATTGCAGAGGTATGCAGTCAAAATGGCCGCCGTTAAACACTAAAGGCCAAAAGACACCTTCAGGGAACGTGCAGTACCACAAACGGCCGCTCTGAGCACTAGAGGGAAAGCCCCATTGGCCCAAAATGTCCGCAGCTACGGCAAAATGGTGGCGGTCCGCCGCAAAATGGCGGCCGATCGCCGCATGTCGGTGAAAAACGAAACAAACTTCCTAGGGGGCGAACGGGAGCTCCCACCAGCAAGAAAAAAATACATTTTTTTTTTTTGTGCAGCCGTTGGTCCCCCTTTCCGCCCCTAAAAGGGGGGGGGGGGGGGGAGGCAGGAACTCTCACGCACCACTCCGACGAGCGCCGTGGGTAGCCACCCAGTCGCCGACCTTCCGCCCCCTCTTGGGCGGTATGCTGCAGGCCAGAAAATCACCCTTGCCGAATCGCATCCGGGGCTGGGCGCAAGGGGGGGGGGGGTGTCACCCCAGGCTGCCTGCACGGAACGGGTACGATGCGGCGGGTCCCCATACATCGGGGCTGGCTCGCATCGGTTGGCCAGGTCGGGGAAAGTACAGGGCCCAAGGACCCTCTATGCCCCGACCGGCTTCTTGATAGCAGATCAATGTCTTGATAGAAGTCAAATAAAAGAAACTTAAAATAAAAAATGGCCACAAACAGGACCACAAATTCCCCTAAAGGGAAGCCAGGTCAACTCCTTGCAAACTAGGCATAAGAACTGAAGAGCTATGCTATGAGGGGGTTTATGTAAGTAGAGAGGACAGCCCCCATGGGAGGGGCCAGCTGTTCCTTTTCCCTGCCTAGTTAACTCCTAGTGGGACAAGCAAAAACCCACACGTCATGATGAGCTGCGTCTGTCAGTGAACGATAGGAGAAAAGCCACAGGCCTTTGAAAAAAAATATATAGGGTAGATTAAAATCCATGTACACTTGTTTCTTTGGAACCAGGATCCTGATCACTGTAACAAATGTATGCTAATGGTTTCTGTTCCCATTATAGGCTTTACTATGCCTACAATAACCTGCTGTAAAGAGACGTGAGACTAGTATGATTGTTGTAATTATTATACTTTTAAAACTTTATTGGAGAAAAAAAAAAAAAAAAATCTACAGATCCATCTCTCTGCTGCTGAAAGTCCCATATACGTTTTCAGAAGACAAAACACCTTTGTACTGCAAATAAGGCATGACAACAAGAATGCCAATGAAATGAATTGCAATGCCATCAAATTATTCAGGTGTAATATTTACACTGCTGCTTGCTAAAATACTGCTATGAACACAGCTGATGAATATGTAACACTTTGAGCAACGATCTTACAAAAATTAAATGGGACCCTCTAGGGAAGTTATCTAATTACTGCTTTTGAAGATCATGCCATTTAACCACCAGTCAGTGGCATGAGCTTGAAAATGAACTGGCAAAATTGAATCTATTAGAGAAAACAACAGTTAAACCAGGGAAATAATTGCATTATATGGGTAGACTGACCTCAAGCCTATTTTACAGAGCTGTCTACAAAGATAACAGAAGAAATGACAGAGGAGACCACATTGATTTGTCACATTTGGAACACAGTGGGAAGTTATTCTGCGAGCTCAGGCAGAAAGTGTATCTAATAAATGGCTCAGAAAAATACAGGCTTCTCTTTCCTGTATACTCAAGGCAGTTAGAGAAAAAAAAAAGCTATATTACTTTATATTGCACTGTGTTCTTGAGTTTCAACTAAGGGATATCAACTTAGAACGGTTGCTGACGGTGAATGGTAATCCTGGAGAGAAATCTGGAATCAGAAAATTCAAATATGTCTGGGCGCAATAAATACTCCCTAACACCTATTCTGACTAACCTGTGTAAAATCGGTATACCTACCTATTTTCTGGCTACTCTGGTCCAGTCACAATCTCCACTGTGCCTGCCAGGGCATGACAACAGCTGCAATTGCCTGGGAGCAGTGATGCAACCTATAGGCTCCTATAGCCCATCTGTTGTCAGCGCTCTCTTCTCTCCCCTGTAACAGTGGCTGCCTGATAGAGGGAAGTCAGATTCCGTGACTGAACCAGAGCAGCCAGAAAACTAGGCAAGTATAGAGATCCTTCTTACACAGGTTAGTCAGCATAGGTGTTTGAAAAGGGGGGGGGGGGGGGGGGAGGA
>BLSH010082182.1:249265-261695 GCA_018402905.1 Glandirana rugosa
AAAAAAATAAATAAAAATGCGACAAGAAAAAAAAAAAAAAAAAAAAATTTACTAGTGAAAATAAGGATAATGTTCCTTACATTTGTAAGGAATATTATCTTTTTTCGTACGGTCCTGGAGGATTTATACTTTAGACCCCAGTTCTGGGGTCTAGAGTATAAATGAAAGTTTACGTTTTTTTTTTTTTAATAAACTTTTTTTACTGTCGGGTTTTTTTTTTTTTTTTACCCGGGAAATTCTGGCAACCCGCCTGCACTGAAGACTGTAAAGGCGGGACGGCATAATACCTCGACTCACTCGACGAAGTCGGCGAGAGAACCGAGAGCCTGTGACCCCCTTCCCCCCCTGTCTAGGCTAGTGCCCTTTCGTAAAAAAAAAAAGAACAGCGTAAAAATAAATAAAAAAACAAAAAAAAAAAAAAAAACATTAAAAGCACCCCGTCCCCGCAAACGGCGCAGAAGCAAAACGCAAGTCCCACCCACATATGAAAACGGTGTTCAAACCACACATGTGAGGTATCGCCGCGATCGTTAGAGCGAGAGCAACTATTCTAGCATGCTACCTCTAACTCTAAACTGCTAACCTGTAGAATTTTTTAAACGTCGCCAATGGAGATTTTTAAGCTGCAAAGTTTGTCGCCATTCCGCGAGCAGAGGCAATTTTGAAGCATGACATGTTGGTGGGTATCATTTTACTTGGTGTAACATTATCTAACAATATGGAAAAAAATTAGCCTAACTTTACTGTTTTCTTATTTTTTAACAAAAAAAAAAAAAAACAAAAAAAAAAAAAAAAAGCACGCTTGGAAGACCGCTGCACAAATACGGTGTGACAAAGTTTTGCAATGACCGCCATTCTATTCTCTAGGGCGTTAGAAAAAAAAATATATGTTTGTGGGTTCTAAGAAATTTTATAGCAAAAAAAAAAAAAACTGATTTTAACTCGTAAACACCGAACCCAAAAGACAGGCTCGTGTTGAAGTGGTTAATAAAATGATCTTGGAGTAGAAATCTATTCAAGATACATTAATAATTTAGTTTATTCAGCATGAAATGGAGCTTAGTTATGTTGCAAATATTAAAGATTCTAACTACCAGCAAGAATGAGTCCTTACATTTAAAAAGCTCCTGTCATTTCAGATCCATCATGGCAACGCCCGTTAGCGGGCATCCACTCAACTTCTTGTGTCACTGCCGTGTCACCTGCCATCCCATTAAAGTCAATGGGACTGTCGGTGAGTCAGCAGCGAGTCAGAGGAGGAGCCGCTGCGGGACAGAGATGACAGTTGCTCTTTAAAAATTATGATTTAAATCAAATTGATTTAAATTAAGCCTTTTTACTAGGGATTTAAATCCTGATATAAATCAAATGCACCCTGCAAACTCACCCTGTTTGAGGACCTGCCCCCCCCCCCCCATGTTTTAACTCAATTGCATAAACGGCACATGACCCGTCCCGCAGGTTACATACCATCATATATATGCAAGTGAGAGTAAGACCTGCACATAACTTTTTTCTGCGGCCCAAGTGGATCGTGCCATCTTGTTCATACAAGTCGTCAATTACTAGCACATTTCAAGAACAGAGATACAAGATTTTATGCCGCAGGTAAAGGGTCCCAACAACTTTGCACAAGATTTTCCAGAATATGTCATTTCAATAGTGTCCCACCTCTGCTGTACAAATCCTCCCTTATGGTGCACCTATTGAATGCAGCCCAGGCTTGTGTTCCAGCTTTGTGGGACCAGCCCATCACCAATCCCCCCCCCCCCCCAATTTTTCTTCTGTGGCTGTCCAAAATGAATGCTATCAAGCACTTGGAATGTCTTACAGCTTCTTTCCACCAGTGTGAGGAGAAATTCTGAGATGCATGGTATCATGGTATGTATCCTTTGGCTACGGGATACCTCTCTGGTAATCCTGACCTTCCTCCAGATTCTAATCAACAGGGTGAACCTAGATAGTCACAGGTCAGCTTATATTTGCCAATTTTACTATCATTTACAGGCCCCGGTCACGCCAATAACCCATTTGCTTCTATCCATAAATTTGCTCACTATAGAATGTTTCTCTTTTTAAATAAAATCAATGTCAAAGGGCAGTGGGTTTGGATCTTAAGCAGGTGGCCAGAACACGAAGGGGCATTTCTGTTTCTTGTTATTTTGTATATCATTTCTAAGTGCTAATAGAGGTCTCCGACCACCTGCACATTTTTTACTTGATTGTATTTGCTAAACTTTTTTTTTTAAGTCTCAGCTGTGTCTTAGTTGCCCTATTCCTACTCCTGTAAACTGAGATAAGTATTTTGCAAAATAAAGATTTTTTAAAAAATTAGGCATTACAACCCCTTTAACCACTTCAGCCCGGAAGGATTTCTCACTTTAGGACCAAGAGCACTTTTTCCAATTCGGCACTGCGTTGCTTTAACTGACAATTGCGCGACATTGTACCCAAATGAAATTTGTGTCTTTTTTTTCCCACAAATGGAGCTTTCTTTGGGTGGTATTTGATCACCTCTGCGTCACTTCTGATCACCGCTATAAAACAAAACAGCAACAATTTTGCAAAAAAAAAAAAAATATAAATAAAATAATATATATATGCAATCGGCGTATGATTGGTTTGCGCAAAAGTTGCCGCATTTGCAGATGAGAATTCATTTCTGGGGTTGTTTTTTTTAAAATTTTTTACTAGTAATGGCGACTATCTGCGATTTTTAGCGGTACTGCAATATTGCAGCGGACATGTCGGACCATTTTGACACGGTTTTGGGACCACTGGCATTTATACAGCGATCAGTGCTATAAAAATGCACTGATTACTGTGTAAATGCCATTGGCAGTGAAGGGGTTAACCTGCAGGGGGCGCTCTAAGGGTTAACTGTGTTCCCTGGGCGTGTTCTAACTGTATGGGGGCTGGGCTGGCTGGGGGAAGGGAGTGATCACGGCTTCCATATACAGGAAGCCTGTGATTACAGCCCTTCCCCCTCTAACAGAACGGAGAACCGTGTTTACTTACACGGACCTCCGTTCTTTCACTGCAGGGGGGCATCGTGGGTAGCCGGCGGCAATCGAGTCCGCCCTACCGGCAACCCTGGCCCCCCGGAACACAGTGAGCGTGCGAGCGTGCCTCCGGCGGTGCACGCACACAGTGCGGGATATCGCAGCCTCCGTCATATGACGGCGGTTGCGATATCGAGACACTTTGTTGCCGTCAGACGCCGGTTGGCAAGTGGTTAAAGACCAACATTTTACCCAGGTGAGAAGTCAGTCTGCAAGGAGGGGCTTTGTAATACATTTTTACATGGTTATCAAGCACTATAATACCAGTGGTGTCCACAAGATTCAGGGATCAAAACTCTACTTTATCACATTACTAGTTAGACTAACTAGTGAACTGTGATGTTTACCATTAAGAATGATCTATGCACTGCAAAACAAGATTGCACCAGCAGGTGACACTGCTAGAGAAAAATTGATCTTTTAACAATTTTTCTCCAAAAAAAAACATGCAATTGAGCCCTATATAACCACATTTATGGATTCTAGACAGGAATTGCTATTTTTTTTTTTAAAGAAAAATAAAAAATAGTAGTCCCTTTTGTGAAAGGGACTAATGCAAATATACTGTAGTTGAAGAACGAACATGAAGGGAAATGTACGAAGATTGGAGCAGCCAGAATGTGCAGCAGTTCTGCATAGCAACCAGTCCATTGCCATCTTGCATTTTCAAAGCTTAACTAAACATGCCAAGTCTACTAGTTAGTTACACAGCTGCTTCAGTTTCCATCTACTCCACATTAAATGTAATGTTAAACTTCTCTGCTTAGTCTTACAAATAGGTAGACAGATAAGAGGTCTAAAAGTATAAATGAAGGCAAAACTTATTTAGTTTGGAGCTGAGAGGGCTTAAGCACCTATTCGGTTTCTATTACTGTCTATGCGCCCGTTAGAGAAATTCACCTTCTTCATTAGTCCTGTTTACCATTATCATTGAAAGTGACAGTAAAACAAAATCCTTAATCTTGGGTTGTCCCCAGAAATGTAATGGAGGGGAATCTTCCAATGGGGACACTAGTTCTGGTGACCTGGGGGTCCCCAAGGGATGCTCTTAATTTGCAGGGATTCATACTCACTTCCTGTTTGGCTATGGGATAGGAAGTGAAGGTAAATCTCCCAAATGGGGCACAAATGGCACAGGTTATGACCCTCCATTACTCCATCCAAAATGAAAAATAAATGGACTATACTTTTTCTTTGAGGATGTCCTTACCAGTCCTCCAGTGAGGCTACTTTTATGATCCTGTCACACGTGAAAATACACCCCTTGCTTAAAAAAAATACAATTCTCAAAAAAATGCATTGGAGAACATTCACTGGCCTTTTATGTGCTCCTCACTTTCAAAAAGTTTCAAAAAATGTCTCGTCCGGCCAGCGAGGGAGTAACACATGCAAGCAGGTTAGAGTTTCACTACTCACGTATCCTCAAGAACGATCTTGCTAAGGACGACTTCTAGTGAACAACAAAAGTGCTAGTCTGAAGCAAGAGTGACATTGGCATAAAAGAGGCAATGAAGGTTGTCAGGAACGGTTTGACAATCCTCAGCAGATTCAACAAAGTCGCCTAAATTCACCTGTATTCAGGGTGTAAAATGTTACTAAAGCAGCAGCCCCGCACTAATCCCCACCCTCTCCTGATCCCCTACTGTGGCAGTGGTTCCGCGTACACCCCCCCCCCCCCCGATTCACCACTGTGTTGTGGCCCAGCACACCCCAATCCCCTATTGTTCAGTGGCCCCCCGCATAAAAAGTGCATTTTTTTTTTTTTTTTTTTTTAAACGTGCCTTCTAATGAAATTCAAACAAGCAATTATTTTTTCCACCGAGGTGCACTATATACTTTCTCTACACATCTTTCTGCCACATTTTCCTAACAGACTTTTTTCCTTAGATATGCCACAACCCAGAACTAGTTATATACAGTATCTCACAAAAATGAGTACACCCCTCACATTTTTGTAAATATTTTATCACATCTTTTCATGTGACAACACTGAAGAAATTACACTTTGCTACAATGTAAAGTAGTGAGTGTGCAGCTTGTATAACAGTGTAAATTTGCTGTCCCCTCAAAATAACTCAACACACAGCCATTAATGTCTAAACCGCTGGTAACAAAAGTGAGTACACCCCTAAGAGAAAAGGTTCAAATTAGGCCCAAAGTGTCAATATTTTGTGTGGCCAACATTTTGCAGCACTGCCTTAAGTCTCTTGGGCATGGAGTTCACCAGAGCTTCACAGGTTGCCACTGGAGTCCTCTTCCACTCCTCCATGATGACATCACAGAGCTGGTGGATGTTTGAGACCTTGCACTCCCACACCTTCCGTTTGAGGATGCCCCACAAACGCTCAATAGGGTTTAGGTCTGGGGAAAGGCTTGGCCAGTCCATCAGCTTTGCCCTCAGGTTCTTTAGCAAGGCAGTGGTCGTCTTGGAGGTGTGTGAGGTCGTTATGTTGGTATACTGCCCTGCGGCCCAGTCTATGAAGGGAGGAGATCATGCTCTGCTTCAGTATGTCACAGTACATGTTGGCATTTATAGTTCCCTCAACAAACTGTAGTGCTGGCAACACTCATGCAGCCCCAGACCATGACACTCCCACCACCATGCTTGACTGTAGGCAAGACATACTTATCTTTGTACTCCTCACGTGGTTGCCACCACACATGCTTGACACCATCTGAGCCAAAAAAGTTCATCTTGGTCTCATCAGACCACAGGACATGGTTCCAATAATCCATGTCCTTAGTCTGCTTGTCTTCAGCAAACTATTTGAGGCTTTCTTGTGACTCATCTTTAGAAGAGGCTTCCTTCTGGGACGAAAAGGGCTAGTGGATAAACAGCTAAAAGGTTGGGAATGCAAAAAGTTGCCTAGCACTTACACTTAACCACCTGACCTTCGGAAGGTTTTACCCCCTTCCTGACAGGGCACTTTTTGCAATATGGCACTGCGTTTCTTTAACGGACAATTGTGCGGACGCGCGATGCTGTGCTTTCTTTTGATGGTATTTGGTCACTTCTGCATTTTTTTATTTTTTTCACCAAAAAAAAAAAAAATCAATCAAATTTCTTCATCAATTAAGGCCAATATGCATTCTGCTACATATTTTTGGTAAAAAATCCCAATAAGTGTATATTGACTGTTATAGCGTCTACAAACTACGGGATATATATATTTCTACTAGTAATGGTGGCGATCAGCGACTTATAGCAGGACAGCGATATTGCAGCAGACAAAATCGGACACCGGACACTCTTTGGGGACCAGTGACACTAATACAGTGATCAGTGCTAAAAAATATGCACGGTCACTGCACTGACTGTCTGGGAAAGGGTTAAAATTAACCGTGTGCCTAGGGGAAGGCGCAGAGACATAGGAACCATACCTTCCCTACTGACAGAATGGGGATTTGCCTTGTTTACACAGGCAGATCACCGTTCTCTGCCTCTGTGCTGGATGATCAGTGGGTGCCGGTGGACATAGAGTTCGTGGTACCTGCAGATCAGCTCCCGTTGTGAATAATCACAGTGAGAGCAGGACACCGGCATTGCGCACGTGCGTCCCAGATATAATATATGTAATATCCAGAAGTTCAAAGACTTAAGCTGGCCATACATGGATCGAAATTTAGCCGGTTCAGCAAAAATTACCACCTGTATTCAAGGCAGTTCCACACAGTGAAATGTGGCTAGCAAAGGACTCTTATGAACCCCTGCTAAAGCCTTCTTACTGGCAAGTCTGTTTTCCCTAATCATCTTCAAAGACCGCTACCTAAAGGGATAAACAGACAGATTACACTTTCATAAGGGAAAACTGCTTGAAAAAAACCTCCAAACTTAGGCCTCATGTACACAGGACGTTTTAAAAACGTCAGCGATAACGTGCATTTTGCCAGGTTCGCGTTGGATGTTTTTAGGCGTTTTTACATTTTAGGGTATAATTTTAATGGAAAAATGTCAAACTCCCCTGACGCGTTGAGACTTGTTTTTACTGCTCCTGGAAGCACAGGCTGTCATTTTTTCTACTGCCCCTAAACGCTAAGACCCCTTTCACACTTGTGCGACTTGTTCTGCAATTTGGGACTGCAAAGTTGCTTGACAAGTTGTTCCCCATTATTTCCAATGAGTACCATTCATATCTGTATGACTTTCAAGTCATGCCGACTTCAAAGTAGTCCCTGCATTACTTTGGTCAAACTTTGATGCAACTTCAATAGGCTTCAATGTTAAACCCTCAAAGTCTCTTGCAAATGGCACCTGAATAATATAGATGTGATTTCTGTACGATTTTGTAATATGGTCTTCATTGTGCCAAAGTTGCAACAAAGTTGGACCAAGGTCTTACTGATCCCAAATCACGTAAAAAAAAAAAAATAAAAAAAAAAATAAAAATGTAAAATCGCGGCAAAAATCGGGTCACACAAGAAAGGGGCCTTATGCCTCCAAACGCCTCTGACAGTTTATGTGTGCAGGGACACATAGGCCAACATGGAGGGGCATTTAGAGGCAGTTAAAAAAACCGTCAAACGCCCCTAACAACTGATCTAAGAATGTCCTTTGTGCATGAAGTCTAAGGCTGCCATAGACTGTGCAAATTTCTAGAAATGTGCACGACTCCCCTATCAACACAGACAGGGGAATTCCTCCTGCCGAGCAAATGTCTGCTCCCAGCGGGGGTCAGCAGGGAATGCCATCCCCGCCAGGACAAAGACAGTGATTATTGCTAGCGGCTATAGCATCCGCTAGTGATAACCGCAAGTGAATACGGCTGGTTGTACCAAAGTTGATCGATCAACTTGGTACATTCAGCCTGCCCACACACGGTTATAATCTCATCTGGTTACTGCTGAACCAGCGGAGATGCGAACAGTCTATGGCTCGCCTTCGATCACATCTTGGCTGGATAACTATTCTTCCCCATCTTCAGGCTATCGCCAACAGAGCTAGAGGCTCCAGTGTATCACCGGACTCCAAGATAAGAGAATGTAGCAGAATCAGAAAAAACCCTGGAGGAGAGATTGACAGACACAAGGGATGAGAAACTCCATCGTGGGCAGATGGAACAGATACCTACACCCTGTCTTGAAGGATCTTTCCCCCAAACCCCAGACTGAAGTCCCACCTGTGATTAAAGGCCCGTACACACAGTAGAACGGTTGTACAACCAGCTTGTTGTACGATCATTCGATCATTAGTACACGCGACTACAACTGAAGTTGGATGAGCAGACTAGAAAAACTTTGGCTGTAGAACAAGTGGTTGTACGACTGTTGTACGGTGTGTACAAAGAAGTTGGTCCAACAAAGTTTTACGTGCAAACAGGCATGCTCAGAAGTCAGGAACGCCCAGAAGTGTCCGTTCTGGGAAACCTATGTACCCAATTCACAAAATCACATGCACCTGAACTTCCTCGTTATACGCTCGTAACACGTCACTACGTTAGGCTTGGTTGTACGATCGCTTAATGCATGTCAGCACGTGAGACACAACAGCAAACATCCAACTTGGTCCAAAGTTGGACGTTCGGTTGTGCAACCGTTGCACCCGTGTGTACGAGGCTTTAGGTCCCTTTCACACGGAAGGATAGAATCCAGCTTTTAGCTGTGGATAGATGAAGTTATCTACCGCAGCTATACTGTGACAATGCTTTCCTATGGCCCCATTCACACTCTGCATTTAGCAACGGTTTTGTTACAGATGATTTAGAACGATTAGAAAAAATGGATTTGAATGCATCCAGGAACGATGTAATGCAGCCATCTGCAGGTAAAAGCAGTGCACTGTCACCTACGGATAGCAATGGCAACAAGCATAGAAAATCAATAGGAAGCACTTCAGAAATGTCAAGAATGTATCCACTGCAGCTAAATGTAGCTGCACGTAAATCGTGTCTAATCGGAATGTACAAATGCAAGTAATCGTGCTGTGGAGTCTGGCATCTGGCTTGCATTTAGCAACGGCAGAACAGCCGCTCGTGTGAAAGGGGCCTTAGAGTATCCAACCCCTGAACTAAAGCTTCCTTATGTGTAGAGAAGTAATTCTCAACTTCTCTGTTTCTCCTGAAGGCAAAGAGATCCACAACTGGCATCTCCACCTGTCTGTTTGGGCTTGGATTCACAACCTCCTGTACCT
Source organism: Glandirana rugosa (assembly GCA_018402905.1). Classification (NCBI taxonomy): domain Eukaryota; kingdom Metazoa; phylum Chordata; class Amphibia; order Anura; family Ranidae; genus Glandirana; species Glandirana rugosa. The sequence continues at coordinate 258,455 of BLSH010082182.1, forward strand.
GCTGCCTGCTAAATTAGTCTGCCTCTGATATATACAGACAACAAGGAAGTTAGACACAGTTCTCTCCATAAAATATCCTGAACTAGAGAAAGGTGCTGTAGTATCATTGCCTGAAAGACAACCATTACACTTGCCTTGAAGGAGAGTAATGACTTGCCTATGGAAAGTTTTGTTCTTGGAGGACTGGTTAACTAAATCAACTGCAGCCTTCTGGAATGGAGCTGGGTCCACAATACTCCTGGACCAACTTCTATCATTAGACATATAGTCTGGTGTGTGATGGATAACTCTGGAAGAGCCTTGATCTTTCCCACCAAGGGGACTAACTTAAAAAATCTTCTCCATAAGAGAATCCTTATTCTTTTGTGTCTAACCTAGAACAAAATTACATACTGACACAGGCTCAGGTTGAATCCTCCATCCTAGTCTCTGAAAATGTAGGTAGTGTTCCAAACTATACTTTTTCCTGCCCTGGGCAAAAGATAAGAATAGGGTCTAAAGAATGATTAGGAAGTAGAAAGCCAACTAACTCCATCATTATTGTAAAAATAAAACACAACCGAGCCACATGGGGTAATCCATAGGGAAGCACCCTGAACTGGCAGGGAGGCGCGCTCACTGTGTTCAGGAGGGTCCAGGGAGCGGGTGTGGTGGACTCGATCGCCGCCGGCTACCCGCGATGGCCCCCCCGCAGTGAAAGAACGGAGGTCTGTGTATGTAAGCACGGATCTCAGTTCTGTTAGAGGGGGGGGTGGAAGGGCTGTGATCACAGGCTTCCTCTATATGGAAGCCTGTGATCACTCCCTTTCCCCAGCCAGCCCAGCCCACATACAGTTAGAACACGCCCAGGGAACAGTTAACCCTTAGAGCGCCCCCTCCAGGTTCACCCCTTCACTGCCAATGGCATTTACACAGTAATCAGTGCATTTTTATAGCACTGATCGCTGTATAAATACCAGTGTTCCCAAAAGTGTCAAAATGGTCTGACGTGTCTGCCGCAATATCGCAGTACCGCTAAAAATCGCAGATCGCCGCCATTACTAGTAAAAAAATAAAATAAATAAAAACCCCAGAAATTAATTCTCATCCGTAGACGTGGCAACTTTTGCGCAAACCAATCAAACGGCGATTGCGATTTTTTTTACCAAAAATATGAGGACGAATATAAATGATTATATATATATATATATATATATATATATATATATATATATATATATATATATAAAGGATTTATATAGCGCCAGCAGTTTGCGCAGCGCTTTACAAAAATGAAGGCAGACAGTACAGTTACATCACAATTTGGTACAAGAGGAATCAGAGGGCCCTGCTCGTTAGAGCTTACAATCAAATCGGCCAAAACCGATGGAAAAAAAAGTTTTTTTATATTTTTTTTTTTTTTGAATTTGTATTTTTAGCAAAAAGTAAGAAATTTGGGTTTTTTTGCAAAATTGTCGCCGTTTTGTTTATAGCTGCGATCAGAAAGGACGCAGAGGTGATCAAAAACCACCAAAAGCAAGCTCTATTTGTGGTGGGAAAAAAAGGACGCAAATTTCGTTTGGGTACGTCGCACAACCGCGCAATTGTCAGTTAAAGCGACAGTGCCAAATCGCAAAAAGTGCTCTGGTCCTAAAGTGGGAAATCCTTCCGGGGCTGAAGTGGTTAAAGGCTCAGGAAACCTTTACAGGTGTTTTGAGTTAATTAGCTGATTAGAATGAGTCTACAATATTGAACCTTTTCATAATATTCTAATTTTCTGAGATACTGAATTTTGGGTTTTCAATAGCTGTAAGCCATAATCATTAAACTTAACTGAAAGAAATGCTTGAAATGTATCACTCTGCAATATATGGAGTTTCACTTTTTGAATTTAATTACTGAAGTAAATTAACTTTTAGATGATATTTACATTTTTGAGATGCACAAGGTCTCTTCTGTCAAAAAAGCAGGGTGGATAAAAATCAATGATTTTTTAAAAAATAAAATAAAATGGATTTAATTTAAATCAGATTTTTTTTCAAATGTATTTTAATAAAATGCTTTAGGAGTAAAAAATAAAAATAAAAATAAAAAAAATCTAAAGATAGTTTTCTATTTAGGATACATTAATGATTTAGTTTATTCCGCATGAAATGGAGCTTAGTTATGTAGCATGAGGGTGTATATTCTGAAATAGTTACATCTTTGGTAAATTCATTCAATGAATCCAAGCTCCACAAGCCGAGATTACATGCACTGCATTGATGATGCATTCACACAATTTCACAGTGACCATGAGATAAAACAAAGTTCAGGAATATTCCTTTATCCCTTTGTATTGTAAATCTATGTACAGTTGTGCTCATAAGTTTACATACCCTGGCAGAATTTGGCCATTTTTCAGAGAATATGAAGGATAACAAAAACATTTTTCACTCACGCTTAGCGTTTGGCTGAAGCCATTTATGATCAATCAACTGTGTTTACTCTTTAACAACTTCCCGCCTGGACGGTGGTTCCGTTATCCTGACTGGACGTCATAGGACGTATATCTGTCAGGACAACTCGCAGGGGGCGCACATTGCGGCGATCGGTGGTGCGGTGTGTCAGTTTGACACACCACATTACCGATCTCAATAAAGAGCTTTTATCAGAAGCTCTTTACCACATGATCAGCCGTGACCAATCACGGCTGGTCATAATGTAAACAGGAAGAATTGAGGATCGGCTTTTCCTCTACTCGCGTGTGAGGCAATCGGCGGCTCTCCTGACTGGGGGGGGGGGGGTTGTCTGCGCTGATTGTTTATCAGTGCAGTCCCCCCTAGGATCGCCACCCAGAACCACCAGGGAATGCCCACCCAGGGACCACTGGGGAGGCCCAGCCTAGACCACCAGGTAAGGGGCTCAATGCCCAACATGGATGATACTCAGTGCCCATCTTGGATGCCACCCAGGACCACCAGGGAATGCCTCCAAAAAAGAGCCATCTGTAATTGCTGCCCATCAGTGCTGCATATATGTGCCTCATCAGTGACTCCTCCTCATCAGTGCTCGTCCGTGACGGAGAAAATGTACTTATTTACAAAAGTTTTGTGACAGAAACAAAGAAAACGTTTTTTTTCTAAATTTTCACGCAAAAAATAAAAACCCCAGGAGGTGATCAAATACCACCAAAAGAAAGCGCTATTTGTGGGGGGAAAAAAAATATAAAAATTTTGTTTGGGTACAGTGTCGCATGGCCGCACAATTGTCATTCAAAATG
>BLSH010082182.1:268138-292344 GCA_018402905.1 Glandirana rugosa
CTGCCCCCCCCCCCCCCCATGTATGTAATGACAACAAAGGTTTTATATAGAAAATTCATATTTTGATGAGAGGGGAAATAATGAACCACGGAAGGTAAAATATAAGCAGATTAAACTTTAAGCCTGATTGGCTCCTAGTGCTGCCACTTTCTCTTCTAGTCTGATTGCTGCTGTGCACAAATATCACAAGAGGTGAATAGTACCAAGTCAAATTCAGCTGCTTACACAAGTATTTATATGTTCAATTTTCACCATATTGTCGGGATCCATCAAGCTGCCCAATTAACAGCTGCTTCTGGCTGTCAACACTCGGCTGAGAGCCAACGCCAGTTGTGTCTGCCCCCTCATTAGCCTGGCACTCCAGTGAGTGCTGAAGAGCAGAGCAGAGAGAAGACCAAAGAACTGACCGATCATGTGATCTTTCCGTTCTTGGTTTTAGAGCTGGAGAAAATAGAATGAGTACGTATGTTTGTATTTTCTTGTTTATAAATACACCAGTAGTTGAATACACCAGCCTTTTTTGGTGTAAAAGCATAACATATTGCAGACAATATGCACTTTATCTGCAATTTCCCAAAGGTGACAATGATGGAACAAGCCTATACATTAACTGCCCCTGGATGCTTATAGTCTCCATCAGAAATGTGATAATGTGACAACACAGGATAGAGATTGAGAGACAGCAAAAGAGCTTTGCCTCTTCATAATAAAGATCTTCAAAGGCATGATCACCAGGTATTATTATGGAAGCAGATTTAAAGTGATTAAACATTATATTGAAATAACATTAAAGCAGCCCCGAGCTAGTACTTGGACCCTCCAGCAGTTTCTCCCCTATGAAAGAAGTTGAATACGTCTAAGGCCAGCAAATTAATTTATTGTTCTCTGGCAAAGCTTCAGGTTCACCTGCTGACAATTCTGGGTAAATTGAACAACATACACCCCCCCTGATGCAGTGGTTCTCCCCCCCCCCCCCCCCCGCACCTATGTCACTACTGTGTTTTGTAATGTTGTGGGGTCAAAAGGAGCAACCACAACAGCCAGGAACCAGACACATTTGAAAGTGTCAGATGGCAGCAGCGCCTAGAGCTCTGCAAGAAAGCAAAGAATTAACTTGCCATGCGCCAGACTGTTAAGCATAAAACTTTTACAGGGGGCAGCTGCTGAACACTACTGGCTTGGTTGCTTTGTAGGACATGTGCATGATTTATAGAACTAAAAAGTTAAATTTTACCTCCCTGGCACTCTGAGTCAGAAGGTGAGAGGGAAAAAAAAAAAAAAAAAAAAATTATATATAGATTCTGGCCAAAATGAGAATCACGATTTTTTTTTTGCTTAGAATAAAGATCACGATTCTCTCACGCTTCTTGCGGAGTAATATATTAAATATACAAAAAAATTGGGCTAACAGCACTGTTTAGTTTTTTTGAAAGGGTCATTTTTCCAAAAAAATTGCATTTAAAAGTCCGCTGTGCAAACAGCATGTGACATAAAATATTGCAACAACCGCCATCTTATTCTATAGGATCTCTGCTAAAAAAATATATATAATATTTGGGGGTTCTAAGTCATTTTCTAGCACAAAATAATTTTTATTTGTAAACAGCAAAATGTCAGAAAATATTAAGGCCCCATTCACACAGGGGCGACTTGCGCTCCGACTTGAGTCACCTCAAGTCATCCCAAGTTGCTTGACATCTGAAATCCCATTGAAATGGATGGGAGCCGTCTTAATGTACACGACTAAGTCGCTCCGACTGCAGAAAAAAGTTCCTGCGCGACTCAAGGCAAATTCTATCCGACTTGTGCCCATAGAAATGAATGGAAGTCGCCTCCAAGTCGGATCCCCATGTTAATGCAAGCAGCTTTACAGTGAAAAGAATAGAATTTATGTTTGGGGAAAGCCCCTCCCTCCCTTCTCTGATTGGCCACAGGCAAAGTCGCCTGGCATAAGTCGTGTTGTAAGTCGCGCTGCAATTGCCTAGCAAATTTGCGCCAAGTCGGATCGCCCCTGTGTGCATGGGACCTTAGTCTTTAAATGGTTAAACCAAACATCTATACAAGGGTAGTTCATTCAGAGTGCATTCCTTTGAAGTAATTACTTTGTATCTATTTTAGCGGCTTTTATCAATGGTGATTCAGAACTTGGCTCTCTGCCCAGACTTGGAAGTCTCCCCTGAGGCTCAAGTTGCTCCGACTTGAAAAGACTTCAGGCGACTTGCATTGACTTCTATAACACAGTCAAGTCGCGCTGAGTCGCCCCGCAAGTCGGACTCCATTAACTGCACTGAAAATCGCGGTAATGCCCAATGGAGATCGCGGGGGGGGGTTTAGATCGAGATCGCGATTTTAATACGATTAATCGTGCAGATAGAGAGATATATATATATATATATATATATATACACACACACACACACACATACACACACACACACACATATCGAGCATCAGAATGGGGAAGAAAGGGGATTTAAGTAACAGAACGGGGCATGGTTGTTGGTGCCGGACAGGCTGGTGTGAGTATTTTAAAAACTGCTGATGTACTGGGATTTTCACGCACAGCCATATCTAGGGTTTACAGAGAATGGGCAGAAAGAGAGAAAATATCCAGTGAGCAGCAGTTGTGTGGACAAAAATGCCTTGTTGATGTCAGAGGAGAATGGGCAGACTGGTTTGAGATGATAGAAAGGTAACAGTAACTCAAATAACCACTCGTTACAACCAAGGTATGCAGAATACCATCTCTGAACGCACAACCTCTTGAAGCAGATGGGCTACAGCAGCAGAAGGCCACACCGGGTGCTACTCCTATCAGCTAAGAAAAGGAAACTGAGGCTACAAGTCACACAGGCTCACCAAAATTGGACAATAGAATATTGGAAAAACATTGACTGGTCTGATGAGAATTTTCAGCTGTGACATACAGAGATGGTAGAATCAGAATTTGGCATAAACAACATGAAAGCATGGATCCATCCTGCCTTGTATCAACAGTTCAGGTTGGTAGTGTAATGGTGTAGGGGATATATTCTTGGCACACTGTGGGCCCCTTAGTACCAATTGAGCATAGTTTAAACGCCACGGCCTACCTGAGTATTGTTGCTGACCATGTCCATCCTTTTATGACCACAGTGTACCCATTGTCTGATGGCTCCTTCCAGCAGGATAATGCACCATGTCACAAAGCTCAGATCATCTTACCACTGGTTTCTTGAACATGACAATGAGTTCACTGTACTCCAATGGCCTCCACAGTCACCAGATCTCCATCCAATAGAGCACCTTTTGGATGCGGTGCTGACAAACTTGCAGCAACTGCGTGATGCCATCGTGTCAATATGGACCAAAATCTCTAGGTGATGTTTCCAACACCTTGTTGGTTGAATCAATGCCACGAAGAATTAAGGCATTTCTGAAGGCAAAGGGGGTCCAACCTGGTACTAGCAAGGTGTAATCGGTGAGTGTATGTATCTAAAATTTTATTTTACTGCATGCAGACTGGCAAGTCAGCGATCAGGTTTCCACAGAAAAGTCCTCTTTGGTTTGCTGCATGCACCCTGCAGCCTATAATTGATTTCGGCCTTTTAGGCAAACAATTACAGCCTGCATGGCACATATGCCAAGCTGAAGAACAGTTCTAACATTTTTAATGGAAACCTAATCACTGACCTGCCAGGTGGGAATACAGCAGCTTCTGCATCAGAGGGTATTTTTACTAGAGGGCCAGAAAGGAAGATATTCATTTTGTCCCCTTCATGAACTTATCCTTTAACATATTAAAGCTTATATGAGAGAGGGTTTACACAGACAATAGAGACCAATTGAATCTTTAGTTTAAATCAGCTAAACACGTGAGGTGCATCAAAACTAAAGGTGTGCAAAGTGGTACAATTAATCTTCTTTAGAAAAGGGCAACAAGTAGAAAGGCCTGTCCCCTGCCAGCAAGCAGCAGAAAACGTCCCTTACTTTCTGTGGTAAGCAGATGTGTCTCTGCAGAGGCCTGAGTCAGAAGAACCTTATCTGTGCAATCAGCAAAGCTTATGCGCCCTGCTGATTGGAGAGCCTCAGCTGGTATAAGAAAAGTGTGAATGGCAATCTTTGAGAAAGCATTTGCTGATATTTTAGCAAGCTTTGTTAAAACTTTTAACCACTTGCCGACCAGTGATGTACTGGTACATCACTGGATCCGAAGGGTGATATCTCAGTCATCACTGCAGACCAAGATATCCTGTTTTTCAGCCAGTGATTCTGAAGCAGATAAAAAGCAATCCAAGTGGCTAAAGGGGCACAATATTACCTTTACAGGTGGCAGAACAGGTCCCCCATCCCTCCCCCCAAATTGTGTTTGAAAAACCACTGCGCAAATACTGTGTGACATTAAAAAAATGCAAAGAATCCAGCATACTATTCATAGAAATGCAGAAATGGCTGTGTACGTAGGCGGGTCCTGCAGCGACTATCAGCTGGAACCATAGACAATCAGAACGGTGACACACCTGATTAAGGGGTCCTGCGAGGCTCCGAAACATTGCTTCTTCCGTAATGATGTGATTGCTGATTAAAGCTTTGGACATATGTTAGAGATCCGTTGTTTTTAATTTTTAACACCCATCACTTTATTCTCTAGTGCCTCTAATTTTCTAGCAGAGAAAAGGAAATTTTTACATATATGTGAGAAGTGTCAGAATTGGCCTGGAGGTGAAGTGGTTAAAGTGACATTCAGCTCCAGTTTGTAAATGATAAACAGAGATTCTAATGGGAGTGTTGGTTACCACTTTAAACAAGCTGCTAGCAGGCTTCAGCACTTCTTGAAGCTTGTTAAAAGCTGGCTGAAGCCTGCTAGCAGCTTGTTTAAAGTGGCAATCGGCAGTCTAATTAGGATCTGTGTTCAACATTTACAAACTGCAGCTGAATGGTGCTTTAACCACTTCCATACCGGCACTTTCACCCCCTACCCTGCCCAGGCCAATTTTCAGCGCTGTCGCACTTTCAATGACAATTGCGTGGTCATGCAGTGTTGTACCCAAATTCAATGTTTATCTTTTTTTGAGACAAAAAGAGCTTTCTTTTGGAGGTATTTAATCACCGCTGGTTTTTTTATTTATTTTTAACTAAGCAAAAAAAGACCGAAAATTTTGAAATTAAAAAAAAAGTTTCTTAGTTTCTGCTATAAAATTTTGTAAATAAGTAATTTCTCTCCTTTGCTGATGAGGCTGCATGGAGGAGGCACTAATAATGCATCACTGGTGGGCACTGACAGGCATTACCAATGGGGAAGATCTCTTGTGAGGAAAGTTGCTTATCGGCTCTCCTCACGTGCTGTCAGTGTGAGGAGAGGAAAGCCACTCTTTACAGAGATCAGAGATGCAGTGTCCAAAGGACACAACGCATCACAGATCGCCTTGATGTGCACCACAAGCGGCCCATTCTGAAGGACATCACAAAACGTCCAGTCAGAACAATAAAGCCCCGCCCGGCTGTCATTTTGCTTTAGGCTGAATGGGAAGGTGTTAAAAGCTTCAACTTGCTGAAAGCTCTGCAAATGTTTTGTCAAAGCTTGCTGTTCGAACTGCTCTTATTCAAGCTGAAGCCTGTGAGAAACAGGCCTAACTTAGAAAGAAGTGTGTTGGCCTTCTGTAGAGAGACCACTGCTTCCTGCAAGGGTCAGCGTGACTTTGCAGCATGCTGGCAGTGGATGGTCGCGACTCCGGTGCTGTGACTGGCCGGAGCCGCGAGACGTCACTCCCGCGCATGCGCGCGGGGCTCGTTTTCCCCGGCAGGGTCCGGAACAAATGCCGGCTTTTGCCGAGACGTATACGGCGCATGCGCCGGAACATACACGGCGCATGCGCCGTAACGATTTATTACATTAGAAAGGGAATATCTTCTAAACCATACAGGTTTAGAAGATATTCATTTTACCTACAGGTAAGCCTTATTCTAGGCTTACCTGTAGGTAAAAGTAAACAAAAAGGGTAGACAACCGCTTTAATTTGCAGAGATTTCCTCACACTTCCTGCATGGCTATGGGATAGCACAACAACTCATTGGTTGGGGTCCACTGCCTGGGCCCCCCGGGATGCCCAGGTCTCCTACATATGTATGGCTTGTCACCCCTGATGGCGGCCCTGCCCAGCTGCTTTATGGGGGTACCAAACCGATTTGCCTCCCGGCCCAGTCCACCCCATAAGACTGTCGTTACACTAAGAGCGCAAGCCGGCGAGGACTCTTTTTGTGCTGCCCCCCTGCATAGTGCCGCCCTAGGCCTGGGCCTTGTTGGCCTAGGCCAAGATACAGCGTTGACCTGAACCAAATTGTTCCAGCATCAAGAACAAGCCCAGGAGCTCCAGCCATGGACGCTAATAGTGTGAAAGGAGCCTTATGCATAGAATGCATTAAGGTGAAAAACCATGAGACTTTACAACTCCTTTAAGACTTTGCACATGTTTTGTTCTGATGCCCCCGGTACACAAGGTTCTTAAAAAGTTTCCACACTTTACCCCTATTAAATATATAAACATTTGAAAGACCCCCTCATACATTTAGCTGATTTAATCTGAAAGTTCTGTTGGGTTTCTACAATGTACAGGCTACATGTGTTGCAGTTTGCTCATACATGTACACAGCACAATGAGTGACAGGTGCACACATGGTAAGAACAGCCATAGCCCACCATGCACTGGGCAGTGTATACCCTCCCATAGGCTGCCTTGTGATCACATAGCAGTACACAGACACGAGGTCCTCCCAGTTGCAGACATGACTAGGCCTCTCTCCACCACCCTGTAGCAATAAAGGACCAAGCAGTACTCCTTAGAGCCCCCGGTCTCCATACTAATACTCTCTCCGTCATCTCCCCCACCCCGTGACATACAGCCTCAGCCCTCCTAAAACTAGCACACTCCAAGCGTACCAACACTGCTCCTGCCCACATCGTGCCCCTGACACCCCGCACCCCTCTACTCCTGCCATACAGGGGTTCACATACCATCTTCAACTACCTCCTCCACCTCTTTAGGGCTCCTCCGGCCTCACCAGCTCACACAAACTCGCCGCGAGAGCGTCTCCCAACCAAACCGCCAGTCATTGGATGCTGGGCCCGAAAAAGCCGTCTCTGATTGGCTGCCTTTCCTATCTGTCAGTGATCCGGCCCTCTAACTGGCTCTCTGTGTCCGCCCCCCTTCCTAGCGTAGCATCGTACAGGGTAGGGTGCACAGGAAAAGGCGTCCGCTCTCGCCGCTAGGCTCGCTGTTGGTTGGCAAACGCAACTCAACGCAAGGTTTTCTGGGAGATGTAGTCTTTAGGCGTAGGCAGCCACGTGATGTATCCCGCACAGGTCAACAAGGAACGCGAGAGCGCGCTAGGGTGATTCTATAGGCTAGAACAGTGTTTCTCACACTTTTTACTTTCAAGGAACCCCTGGCAAAAGTCTGAGATCTCAGGGAACCTCTGAAATAGTTTTTATATGTACAGCTTACGGAACTGTGATCAGCGAGCTGTAGATATAACAATTATTCTTAGAAATAGTATTAAACAATAAGCTGTGTACAGGGCGTCAGCAGGGCAGAGCACAGAGGATCCAGGAGGGAACAGTATAAGGAGCTAAGAGAGCATAGCACAGTATAGGGGGTCAAGAGAGCACAGTACAGGGGGGCCAGGAGGGAACAGTATGGGGGGGCCAAGAGAGCATCGCAAAGTACAGGGGCGCCAGGAGGGAACAGTATAGGAGGGCCAAGAGAGCACAGTACAGGGGTGCCAGGAGGGAACAGTATAGGAGGGCCAAGAGAGCACAGTACAGGGGCGCCAGGAGGGAACAGTATAGGAGGGCCAAGAGAGCACAGTACAGGGGCGCCAGGAGGGAACAGTATAGGAGGGCCAAGAGAGCATCGCAAAGTACAGGGGCGCCAGGAGGGAACAGTATCGGAGGGCCAAGAGAGCACAGTACAGGGGGCCAAGAGAGCATAGCAAAGTACAGGAGGGAACAGTATAGGGGAACCAAGAGAGCATAGCAAAGTACAGGGGGGCCAGGAGTGAACAGTATAGGGGGGCCAGGAGGGAACGGTATAGGGGGCTAAGAGAGCATAACACAGTACAGGGGGGGCCAGGAGGGAACGGTATAGGGGGGCCAAGAGAGCATAACACAGTACAGGGGGGCCAGGAGGGAACGGTATAGGGGGGCCAAGAGAGCATAGCACAGTACAGGGGGGCCAAGAGAGCACAGTACAGGGGGACCAGGAGAGAAAAATATGGGGGGGGGGGCAAGAGAGCACAGTACAGGGGACCAGGAGGAAACAGTATAGGGGGAGCATGAGCAAACAGTATAGGCGGGCCAGGAAGAAACTGGTGGGCGCAATACTGGCATTTTTAGTAATTTTCCTCATGCAGGAAAACTGCTGGAATGCCCGATTCCTACGTGCTCTCCTCTCTTGTCCCTCCCGAGTGATTTCACATGCAAGCACCTTGAATGGAGGGGAGGGGCGGCTGTGATCGGCACAGGACAGTGATAGGGTGCAGGGATGTGATCCACTGTTCATCTGCTTGTGGTGAACGGCAGCTTGTGCCAGAACCCCTGGGGACCTCTTGGTTCCGCGGAACCCTGGTTGAGAAACACTGGGCTAGAATATTAATGTTATGCTAGCCACTACAATATATTTATACACATATGCGTGCGCTTAGTGTGCATTTCCGCACCTATGGACATAAGTTGCGCTAGAAGCTTCCTCTATGAATGCAGGTTTGGGGCTTTTTTTAATGCTTCTGAACACTGCTCTTGAATACGCCAGTAAATGATTTATTGGGCTTCATTCACAAAAGCAACTCGCACGCAGTATATAGGTGTGTCCAGACACATTTTGCCTAAATAACGCATGCGATCCTGAAACTGTCAATTCATTATGCCGTTTTGCAGTATTTACAGCAAAACGCTCAGTAAAAACTGCATGAAAAGGAGTTAAACTGAATTCACAGAAAGAAAGAAATAATTAAATGCATACTGTTAACCCCATTCGCTCCTAAGGGTAAAACAAAACTTAATGCCTAAGGCCAATTTTGCAACTTTGACATGTTAGTAAAAGCGTACATATCTTCACAACTACTTTGTGCATCCAGGTGGATTATACCTTGTTATTTTCAGGACAAATTGGGCCTTCATTTGGTGGCAAATGGTAATGGATATCTCCTGATATTTGTTTTATTATCAAAGGAAAACTGGCCAAAAAAAGTTTTAAATTTAGCTGTATGTTTTCTTTCTACTACCATAACCTACCACCAAAGAACAACCGAAAAAAAATCTCCTGCTCCTGATAACACATGTGTATGTTAGTATTTGTTTGCACCCGTAGTACAGCCCAGAAACAATAGTGTGCATTTTGCTTTTTTTTTTTTTTTTTAATCCGGCCTAAAACACACTGACAATAACTGACATCCTGTCCAAAAAATACTGGCCTTGACCTTTGACCCAAACACTAACCCAGGCACTGACCTAGATCAAACCTTGATCTAGGTATTTTTTTTACATTTTTTTAAATTTTATTTTTTTTTATTTTTTTTTTTTACACACACTTTTTTTATCTCTCTGCAAGGACAGAGAAAGATACAATACATCTGTCTCACCCATTCACAGAGACAGAAAACACAGGAGGAGGCTTCACAGTGACTGACCACTGTGATAGCCAATCAGAGGTTATCACAACAATCAGGTGGCCTGGAACCATATGTTATGGGTCCTAATCGTTAAAACGGGGAGAGAACCCGGGCTCTGTGCTGGGCATAAAGGGAGATATGTAAATATGCGGCCCCATGGAAAAAATCCCAGGCCAGTGGGGCCACATATTAGTGTTACGTCAGCGCCAAGGGGTTAAGTAGTGGTCCAGGCATGCAGTATTTAAGGAATGTGAAAATATAATAGGCAATTTTAAGTAGTTTCTGCCTTTTTGGATCAGCTCTCTCAACAGTAATGCATAGGAACCTAAATATGGAAATTATTGGGGTTGATTTACTTTATGTGTTTGTTACCCCAACACTTCATATTCCTGATATGTACCTGCTGCGCCATGTGCTTGTATGAAAAAGTATCCTGCTCTCTTTGTATTGCTCCTTTTTATGAAATCTCTGGTGTTCCTACCAGTCCCTCTGCTTTCCTATTAAAAACTGACTACACTAAGGAGGAGAGCACAACGTGGTCAGTTCTCTAGCTTTGCTGCTCTCCTCCAATGATCAGACTTGTCCTTACAGGCCCCTACTGCACAGCCATTCACTAGGAAACTCAGTGTGCTGCTGCTTCTCCTCCCTCAGCTCTTATGCACTTGAGAACAGAGGGAATGTAATCACTTATAAAAAAAAGGGAAATAAGGTATTTATAATGTTTTTTATACCTATACAAAAATGTTTTGCCTTTCATTTCTATTTTAAACTGAATAGGTTGTTTTACAAGGTGATTGTTTATAATCACTTTAAAGAATAACTAAAGATTTTTTTTTTTTACTTTTGGATAGAGTGGAGATGGATTAGAACGCCTGTCTGTTATTATTGTTGTCTGTATCCCCATTAGGGAGACTCACCCTCTCTATTTGTTCTGTTTACCATTATCTTTGAAAGTGAAATGAAAAGTAAAATCCTAAATTATGGGTTGTCCCCAGAAAAGTAATAATCATAATAATAAAAATCTGACAGGGATTATAACCCTCCCTTACTCTATTCACAATTAAAAAAAAGTGTTGCCTATAGTTACAGTATCTCACAAAAGTGAGCACACCCCTCACATTTTTGTAAATAATTTATTATTTCTTTTCATGTGACAACACTGAAGAAATGACACTTTTCTACAATCTAAAGTAGCGAGTGTACAGCTTGTATAACAGTGTAAATTTGCTGTCCCCTCAAAATAACTCAACAAACAGCCATTAATGTCTAAACCACTGGCAACAAAAGTGAGTGCACCCCTAAGTGAAAATGTCCAAATTGGTCCCAAAGTGTCAATATTTTGTGTGGCCACCATTATTTTCCAGCACTGCCTTAACCCTCTTGGGCATGGAGTTCACCAGAGCTTCACAGGTTGCCACTGGAGTCCTCTTCCACTCCTCCATGACGACATCACAGAGCTGGTGGATGTTAGAGACCTTGCACTCCTCCACCTTCTGTTTGAGGATGCCCCACAGATGCTCAATAGAGTTTAGGTCTGGAGACATGCTTGACCAGTCCTTTACCTTTACCCTCAACTTCTTTAGAAAGGCAGTGGTCATCTTGGAGGTGTGTTTGGGGTCATTATCATGTTGGAATACTGCCCTGCGGCCCAGTCTCTGAAGGGAGGGGATCATGCTCTGCTTCAGTATGTCACAGTACATGTTGGCATTCATGGTTCCCTCAATGAACTGCAGCTCCCCTGTGCCGGCAGCAATCATGCAGCCCCAGACCATGACACTCCCACCACCATGCTTGACTGTAGGCAAGACACACTTGTCTTTGTACTCCTCACCTGGTTGCCAACACACACGCTTGACACCATCTGAGCCAAATAAGTTTATCTTGGTCTCATCTTGTGCATCATCTTTAGAAGAGGCTTCCTTCTGGGACGACAGCCATGCAGACCAATTTGATGGAGTGTGCGACGTATGGTCTGAGCACTGACAGGCTGACCCCCCACCCCTTCAACCTCTGCAGCAATGCTGACAGCACTCATATGTCTATTTCCCAAAGACAACCTCTGGATATGAGGCTGAGCATGTGCACTCAACGTCTTTGGTCGACCATGGAAAGGCCTGTTCTGTGTGGAACCTATTCGGTTAAACTGCTGTATGGTCTTTGCCACTGTTCTGCAGCTCAGTTTCAGGGTCTTGGCAATATTCTAATAGCCTAGGCCCCCTTTATTCTTTTTTTCAGAATCAGAGAGTTCTTTGCCATGAGGTGCCATGTTGAACTTCCAGTGACTAGTATGAGAGAGTGAGAGAGATAACTAAGAGATAAGGCTAAAACCTATGCGGCTCACGGCCAAAGTTAAAAAAGTTTAAATGATAAGAAAAGAGCAATTAAAAAAATATAAAAATGAAGGAACACTATCATCTTTTAAATGTTTACAAAGAATATAACCGAATATGTAAAAAGGAAATCAAGGACGCAAAAATTCAAAATGAACGACAAATTGCAAAAGATAGTAGGACAAACCCCAACAATTTCTTCAAAAATATTATTAGTAAAAAAGCCAGGTCTGAGCATGTAGGCCCTTTACAAAATAATCTAGAGTGGGTGACTGGGGACAAAGAGAAAGCAAACTTATTAAATACATTCTTTAGCTCTGTGTATACAAAGGAGCATGGGGGAGCTCATGTCCATAATGGGGGTGGTAGTGACACAGACCCAAATGATTCACAATGGCTCAAAAGTGAAATGGTCCAGAAGTATTTAGACAGCATAAAGGTAGATAAAGCACCTGGACCTGATGGCATCCATCCACGGATCCTAAAAGAATTGAGCTCTGTCATTTCAAAGCCATTGTTTCTCATTTTTAGGGACTCCTTAATAACTGGAATAGTACCACTGGATTGGCGTAGGGCCAATGTGGTGCCCATATTTAAAAAGGGATCAAAGTCTTTACCAAGTAACTATAGACCTGTTAGTTTAACTTCTATAGCTGGGAAGATACCGGAGAGTTTAACAAAACACCACATAGATGAGTTCTTGTTGGAAAAAAATGGTTTAAGCAACAGACAGCATGGATTCATGAAAGACAGAAGTTGTCAAACAAACCTGATTTTTTTATGAGGAGGTAAGTAAAACCTTGGACAGATGAGTGGAGGTGGACATGGTATGCTTGGATTTTGCAAAAGCGCTTGACACCGTTCCCCACACACGGCTAATGTGTAAGGTAAAGTCTACAGGCTTGGAAAGATGAGTTTGTAAATGGATAGAAAACTGGCTAAAAGACCGAATTCAGAGAGTAGTTGTTAATGATTCTTATTCTGAATGGTCTAAGGTTATCAGTGGTGTACCCCAAGGTTCAGTGTTGGGACCCTTACTTTTCAATATATTTATACATGATATAGGATCTGGGACTAAAAGTACCTTTTTAGTGTTTGCAGATGACACCAAACTATGTAGTGGAATAACGTCTTTACAGGATGTCTCCAACTTACAAGCAGACCTCAATGCACTGTCTAATTAGGCGACTATGTGGAAAATGAGGTTTAATGTTGATAAATGTAAAGCTATGCATTTGGGGGCTAAGAATATGCATGCATCGTACATACTAGGGGGAGTACAACTAGGGGAATCCATAGTGGTGAAGGATCTGGGGGTTTTGGTACATCATAAGCTTAATAATGGCATGCAATTCCAAGCTGCGGTTTCCAAAACAGGCAAAATCCTGTCTTGTATTAAGAGAGGTATGGAATCCAGAGAGAGGGACATCATTTTGCCCCTGTACAAATCATTAGTAAGACCTCAGCTGGAATATGCAGTTCAGTTTTGGGTACCAGTTCTTAAAAAGGATATCGGGAAACTGGAGAAAGTGCAGAGAAGGGCAACCAAACTAATAAGAGGCATGGAGAAGCTCAGCTATGAGCAGAGGTGTAACTAGAACCTTCAGGGTCCCGATGCAAGAAATTATGAAGGGACCCCTGGCCAGGGCCCTTCCCTTTTCCCACTGATCCTGGGGCCCTTTACTCCTATCACAGGTCCCTTTATTACGGTACCGCAGTTGCACCCTTTCACAAGTTCTGCAGCAGGCCCCCTTTCTGCCATCTTCGGGCCTCCCCATGGTAGTGTAATGCCAGGGCCCAGTCACAATAGCAAACGTTGCAATCCTGATAGTTCCCTCACTGGTGTCAGTAGTTTTTAATTTTTATTTTAATTTAATTATTTTTTTTACCATTTCATTTTATTTCTTTTACAATTTTTTTAAGAGCCCTGTTGGGGGGGCTTTGATGAGATATCAGGGGTCTAAACAAACCTCAGCTCTCAATTTCCATCTGTGTAGCCTCAGCTGCACAGAATGAATGGACAGGAATAGCTGTGGACCGAGCCTCCCATTCATTCAGAAACTGAAGTATAGTAAAAACAGTTTACTATGATTCAGTTATTAATGAACCAATTGGTACCAATCACTGACTCTGTTCATTCAGAAAAGGAAGGAGCTGGTAAATGACAAATTTACAGACCTGCTCCCATCTCTCCATCATGACACATCTTCTACAGCAGCTGGCAGGAGAGAGGAGGGGGGAAGACAGCAGCTCTGTGGAGGGAACCAGGGAAGCACACAGGGACCCTGGAAACAGCAGAAGACAAGTAAACTGGAGAGAGGAAAATGGAGGAGATTGGGTCCTCTAAATGCCAAACCCACCATCCTCCTGTTCAGATGTACAAGGGAGGCACACGGGCCCCCTGGAACATGGGGCCGGGTTGCAATTGCAACCCCTATCGTTATGCCCCTGCCTATGAGGAAAGAATAGAGTAACTGAATTTATTCTCTTTTGAGAAGAGGAGGTTAAGGGGGAATATGATCAACATGTATAAATACATAAGTGGTCCATATAGTGAACGTGGTGTTGAGTTATTCACTTTAATGTCATCACAAAAGACAAGGGGGCGCTCTTTACCTAGTTGATCCAGGGAAAATCCGATTGCCTCTCGGGGGATCAGGAAGGAATTTTTTCCCCCGCTATAGCAAATTGGATCATGCTTTGCTGGGGTTTTTTGCCTTCCTCTAGATCAACTGTGGGTGAAAGATTGTATATGGGATTGTATGGTTATATATAATTTTTTTGTTTGGTTGAACTAGATGGACTTGTGTCTTTTTTCAACCTGACTAACTATGCAACTATGTATAACACCAAATTTAACACACCTTCTCCCCATTCACACCTGAGACCTTGTAACCCTAATGAGTTACATGACACTGGGGAGGGAAAATGGCTAATTAGGCCCAATTTGGACATTTTCACTTAGGGGTGTACTCACTTTTGTTGCCAGCGGTTTAGACATTAATGGCTGTGTGTTGAGTTATTTTTAGGGGACCGCACATTTACACCGTTACACAAGCTATACACTCACTACTTTACATTGTAGTAAAGTGTCGTTTCTTCAGTGTTGTCACATGAAAAGATGTAATAAAATATTTTCAAAAATGTGACGGGTGTACTCATTTTTGTGAGATACTGTACGCTTTCAAGGAGCCTTTCTCAACCTTTTCAACACAGAGGAACCCTTGAAATATGTTTCCAGTCTCAGAGAACCCTGAGATGGGACAGACGCGCAGCCATCTTTACATAGTCCTACTGCCGCCCTTAGTTGTTACCAAGTCCTCCATCTTAACTTATGGAAAACTGTCCCAGAATGCTGTGAGTTTGCCCAGAAGCCACCAGACATATGAAACCAGAAATCCTCCCCATTAACCCCTTGTGTTCTACCGAGTCACCGATTTCATAAGAAGTCCTTAACTCTATGGATCTCCAATATACAGTCCATCCAGAAAGTATTCACAGTGCTTCACTTTTTCCACATTTTGTTATGTTACAGTCTTATTCCAAAATGGATTACATTCATTATTTTCCTCAAAATTCTACAAACAATACCCCATAATGACAATGTGAAAGAAGTGTGTTTAAAATCTTTGCAAAGTTATTAAATATAAAAAAGGAAAAAAATCACATGTACATAAGTATTCACAGCATTTGCCAGGATACTCAAAATTGAGCTCAGGTGCATCCTGTTTCCACTGATCATCCATTAGATATTTCTACAACTTGATTGGAGTCCACCTGTGGTAAATTCAGTTGATTGGACATGATTTGGAAAGGCACACACCTGTCTATAGACAAGGATTGTATTGAGGCACATATATGGGGAAGAGTACAGAAATGAGCACAGTGGCCTCCATCATCTGTAAATGGAAGAAGTTTTGAACCACCAGGTCTCTTCCTAGAGTGGGCCGCCCAGCCAAACTGAGCGATCGGGGCAGAAGGGCCTTAGTCAGGGAGGTGACCAAGAACCTGTTGGTCACTCTGACAGAGCTCCAATATTTCTTTGTGGAGAGAGGAGAACTTCCAGAAGAACAACCATCTCTGCAGCACTCCACCAATCAGGCCTGTATGGTAGAGTGGCCAGAGAGAAGCCACTCCTCAGTAAAAGGCATATGACAGCCTGCCTGAAGTCTGCCTAAAGGCACCTGAAGGTCTCTCAGACCATGAGAAACAAAATTCTCTGGTCTGATGAAACAATGATTGAACTCTTTGGCCTGAATGGCAAGTGTCATGTCTGGAAGAAAACAGGCACCGCTCATCACCTGGCCAATACCATCCCTACAGTGAAGCATGGTGGTGGCAGCATCATGCTGTGGGGATGTTTTTCAGCGGCAGGAACTGGGAGACTAGTCAGGATTAAGGGAAAGATGAATGAAGCAAAGTACAGAGACATCCTTGATGAAAACCTGCTCCAGAGCACTCTGGACCTCAGAATGGGGCAAAGGTTCGTCTTCCAACAGGACAGCTACCCTAAGCATACAGCCAAGATAACAAAGGAGTGGCTATGGGACAACTCTGTGAATGTCCTTGAGTGGCCCAGCCAGAGCCCAGACTTGAACCCGATAAAATATCTCTGGACAGATCTGAAAATGGCTGTGCACAGACATTCCCCATCCAATGGGAAAAACTGCCCAAAAATAGGTGTGCCAAGCTTGTAGCATCATACTCAAAAAGACTTGAGGCTGTAATTGGTGCCAAAGGTGCTTCAACAAAGTATTGAGCAAAGGCTATGAATACTTATGTTCATGTGATTTTTTTTCCCTTTTTTATTTTTAATACATTTGCAAAGATTTCAAACAAACTTCTTTCACATTGTCATTATGGGGTATCGTTTGTAGAATTTTGAGGAAAATAATGAATTTAATCCATTTTGGAATAAGGCTGTAACATAACAAAATGTGGAAAAAGTGAAACGCTGTGAATACTTTCTGGATGCACTGTACTACACAGGAAGAATTGCATTACATACATCTTAAAATCCAATAATTCCCATAAAGCATTAAAATAAAACTAAGGTATAATATAAAATAATCTATAACACTTATAAATAATGCCACAGGGTTATTAATTCCTGGTTTATATACTGTATACATCGCTGAATATTCCTGCTTTTGCCATCTAGTGGGGTAAAATCATATTACAAGTTCTACCTTTATATAGAACTGCCCTCTCACAAAGAAAATAACCTAAATATTATGGCAAATCCTACTAATTATGTCTATGCATCTGAGATGAAGCAATTTAAGTCCAGTACATTTAATCCATTTGGTCGTAAACAATTTAACTAAAAATTTCACAATGTTTCATTCTTGGAGATGTCCCTAACCCGGTTAGGCCCTCTCCAATGCTCCTGTATGATGTCTATTCCACAGAACTTAAAACATGATGGATCACAGTTATGAACTTCCCCGAAATCAATTGAATGGGGTTTGAAACCTTTTCCTGAAGGGAGGATTGGGAGTGTCTGTGGGGCCAGATGATGCCTGCCCGGGATGTGTCTGGCCTGAGAGAGACCAGGCTGACATTGGGTGAGATGGCAGACACGCTCCCTGGCAGTATATAGACAAGTACCCTGACGGCATTACTATAATGGATTATGCTCCTAGGGGGGATTTTATATAAGGATATGACAACCCCCATGGGAATTATGCTATAATATCCCCCCTCCCCCTTCTCTGGGTTCTGTGTTTTTTTCTTTCATGGAGAAATCATGGGATACTTACCTATATAGGGTAAGTATGATGATATATCACAGATTCTAGATGCAATGAATTTGACCAAATGGCGGTTTTATTAACATAAATGGTCTTAAAGAACCGGCTATGCCTTACACCTTATATCCCATTATTACTAATTATATATCTGTACCCTTGTTTTTTGATTTAGCTGGTGCACGGAACTGTGAATATACTATTTACTATCCATATACTGTACTTACCAGCAAGATCATGTCACCACTTCCCATACCCGAATCTACAGTTTCGGAGGTATACCTTTTAACATGCATATCATAAATAATCAATAAAAATGTACTGTAAAACAAAAATAGGATAGTATCTATAAGGTTACCTACACATATGGGGTCCCATATGTGTAGGTAACCTTATAGATACTATCCTATTTTTGTTTTACAATACATTTTTTATTGAGCTTCAATAAACAAATACTAGTTTTGAATTATTAGAATGACATAGAGCACAATATCTGTCAAGAATAATACAGCATTAAATGTATCATACGATTTTATGAATAATAACAATTAGTACATAACAAAGTAAAAAATGTAAAACTAATCAGAAAAGATCCAAGTCAATTAAGTCAAGTGAATCAGGAATGTAAAAATATTTGGAAAATAATGGAGAAAAAAAGAAAGTAGAGAAGGGGAAGCGATCAGTAAGATTGGGACAAGAAGAAAGTAATCCTATTTTTGTTCTGCCTACCTCCCAGAGCTGTCTTCTCATTGAATTGGTTGGTCCACTCAGTTGCCTGGGGGCTCAGGCCCTGACTGGGAGGTTCCGCCCACCTCATCACTCATGCTTTTGTAAGTTGTAAGTGTACACAGCTTTTGTATAATCTTCTGTTATAGTTGTAACATATATATATATATATATATATATACCTTATACATGATTGTAATATTCTGTTTTTCCTCTGTCCAGGAACATATATCTAAGCTCCTGAAGAAGCGATCCCATTTGTGAAACATGTAGAGCTAATTTTTCTACAAGCCCCATTCCAATCAAGATACCCTGCCACGGCACCAATGCATGGTTTATACAAAAGGATATACTGTATTTAGCAGGGTTTTTGTACTCTGTTGTATTTGGTGGTCTTGTATACAGTATCTTACAAAAGTGAGTACACCCCTCACATTTTTGTAAATATTTTATCATATCTTTTCATGTGACAACACTGAAGAAATTACACTTTGCTACAATGTAAAGTAGTGAGTGTACAGCTTGTATAACAGTGTAAATGTGCTGTCCCCTCAAAATAATTCAACACACAGACATTAATGTATAAACCGCTGGCAACAAAAGTGAGTACACCCCTAAGTGAAAATGTCCAAATTGGGCCCAAAGTGTCAATATTTTGTGTGGCCACCATTATTTTCCAGCACTGCCTTAACCCTTTTGGGCATGGAGTTCACCAGAACTTTAAAGGTTGCCACTGGAGTCCTCTTCCACTCGACATCACAGAGCTGGTGGATGTTAGAGACCTTGCACTCCTCCACCTTCCATTTGAGGATGCCCCACAGATGCTCAATAGTGTTAAGGTCTGGAGACATGCTTGGCCAGTCCATCACCTTTACCCTCAGCTTCTTTAGCAAGGCAGTGGTCGTCTAGGAGGTGTATTTGGGGTCGTTATCATGTTGGAATATTGTCCTGTCTCCAAAGGGAGGGGATCATGCTCTGCTTCAGTATGTCACAATACATGTTGGCATTCATGGTTCCCTCAATGGACTGTAGCTCCCCAGATCATGACACTCCCACCACCATGCTTGATTGTAGAAAAGAAACCCTTGTCTTTGTACTCCTCACCTGGTTGCTGGCACACATGCTTAACACCATCACTTTTGTGAGATACTGCATGTACTAAGTGATTTTAATCCTTAAGATATACAGTATATTTTATATGTAACAAAGCATTAAATAAACATACTCATTTTTAATAATTATCAATCAGTGCCTCCAAAGTCCATGTTTGTTAGTATCTATATATTTCAGATTTTGCTAGGACGTGGCACCCAATGTACTTGACAAGCACCCACCTTCACCCCCCTCTGGTGTTGGTGTGCTTCCTTCAATTCTGTTCTACAAAATATAAAAGACGAGGTTGTGCCGAGTAAATTGATATCTATATCAAACCTTAAAATTGAGTGCACCCGCATCACTTTAAAGGTCTCTACAGGTCATCAATTTAGAATTACACAGGAGCACTGGTGCTAAAGTTATTACTCTCATCCTGGCATGTGTGCTGATATATAAAATGTTTTAATTTTTTTTTTTTTTTTACTTTTTTATATGTCTCCTTACATTTTTGGTTTATTTTTTATTTATTTTTACATAACTTTATTGCTATCACATAGGGGACCAATAACACCCTATGTCAGTGGTTCTCAACTCCGGTCCTCAGGACCCATCAACAGGCCAGATTTTAAGCATTACCTTGGGGAGATGCAGACTAGAATGCTGCAATCACTGAGCAGCAAATGATATCACCTGTGATGCATTTCAGTTATCCTGCAAACCTGGCCTGTTAGTGGGTCCCGAGGATAGGGGTTGAGAACCACTGCCCTATGTGATAGCATATAGGTGAGAGGTTCTCTTTATGGAGATACCTGGGGTCTATTAGACCCTGGTTGTCTCCTCTCAAATCCACTGCAGCTGATGGAACACAGTCTGCTTCCCCCAGCACTGATCCTGGAGAATGACAGTTCCAGCCCAGGAAGTGATACCATACTCATCACTTGGTCTGTGTACAGGAGGGAGGCTGTGCAGATGGAGGTCCGCTGAGCTCCCACCACCCTTCCCAGCGTCACCTGTCATGATAACACTGGGCCCGAAGGTGAGGCCGCGGAGGCCCGGTAAACATGGCGGGGAATGCGCCACATCGCGGTGCTAGTCTTGGAAGCAATAGGCAGCTTCACAGCCGCTTGTATCACTTCCACATGAAAGCCAATAGTCCGCTTACACACAGTGTGTAAAAAAAACATGACTGCAGCACTGTAAAAATCAGAATCCCCACCGAGTGGGGGGAATTCCGATTTTTACCGCCCCCTCTATCCTGCTACCATAAGGTGGCATAAGCCGCCTTGTGGTAGCACTGGCCCTGCTGCTGTCATTCACAGCCAATGAGGAGAGAGAGGGGTTGGGCTCTGTGTATACAGTCAGGTCCATAAATATTGGGACATCGACACAATTATTATATTTTTAGCTCTATACACCTCCACACTGGATTTGAAATGAAATGAACAAGATGTGCTTTAACTGCAGACTTTCAGCTTTAATTTGAGGGTATTTACATCCAAATCAGGTGAACGGTGTAGGAATTACAACAGTTTGTATATGTGCCTCCCACTTTTAAAGGACCAAAAGTAATGGGACAATTGGCTGTTCAGCTGTTCCATGGCCAGGTGTGTGTTATTCCCTCATTATCCCATTTACAAGGAGCAGATAAAAGGTCCAGAGTTCATTTCAAGTGTGCTATTTTAATTTGGAATCTTCCAACATCTTCACAACAGTTGGCCAGATCAAGAACACTCTCCAGGAGGTAGGTGTATGTGTGTCAAAGTCAACAATCAAGAGAAGACTTCACCAGAGTGAATACAGAGGGTTCACCACAAGATGTAAACCATTGGTGAGCCTCAAAAACAGGAAGGCCAGATTAGAGTTTGCCAAACAACATCTAAAAAAGCCTTCACAGTTCTGGAACAACATCCTATGGACAGATGAGACCAAGATAAACTAGTACCAGGGTGATGGGAAGAGAAGAGTATGGAGAAGGAAAGGAACTGCTCATGATCCAAAGCATACCACCTCATCAGTGAAGCATGGTGGTGGTAGTGTCATGGCGTGGGCATGTATGGCTGCCAATGGAACTGGTTCTCTTGTATTTATTGATGATGTGACTGCTGACAAAAGCAGCAGGATGAATTCTGAAGTATTTCGGGCAATATTATCTGCTCATATTCAGCCAAATGCTTCAGAACTCATTGGACGGTGCTTCACAGTGCAGATGGACAATGACCCGAAGCATACTGCAAAAGCAACCAAAGAGTTTTTTTAAGGGAAAGAAGTGGAATGTTATGCAATGGCCAAGTCACCTGACCTGAATCCGATTGAGCATGCATTTCACTTGCTGAAGACAAAACTGAAGGGAAAATGCCCCAAGAACAAGCAGGAACTGAAGACAGTTGCAGTAGAGGCCTGGCAGAGAATCACCATTGATGAAACCCAGCGTCTGGTGATGTCTATGCGTTCCAGACTTCAGGCTGTAATTGACTGCAAAAGATTTGCAACCAAGTATTAACTCCGTGCCAACCGCAGTCTGACGGCGACAGAGTGGTTTGATATCGCAAACTGCCATCATGTGGCGGCGACTGCGATATCCCTCACGCGTGCTCACTGTGTTCGGGGGGGCCAGGTACCGGGTAGGGTGGACTCAATCGCCGCCGGCTACCCGTGATGCCCCCCCGCAGTGAAAGAACGGAGGTCCATGTAAGTAAACACGGATCTCCGTTCTGTTAGAGGGGGAAGGGCTGTGATCACAGGCTTTCTCTATAAGGAAGCCGTGATCACTCCCTTCCCCCAGCCAGACCAGCCCACATACAGAACACATCTAGGGAACACAGTTGACCCTTAGAGCGCCCCCTCCAGGTTAACCCCTTCACTGCCAATGGCATTTACACAGTAATCAGTGCATTTTTATAGCACTGATCGCTGTATAAATGCCAATAGTCCCAAAAAAGTGTCAAAATGGTCCGACATGTCCGCTGCAATATCGCAGTGCCGCTAAAAATCGCAGATCGCTGCCATTACTAGTAAAAAATAAAAAAAAAATAAAAACCCCAGAAATTAATTCTCATCATCCGTAAACGCGGCAACTTTTGCGCAAACCAATCAATAAACGCCGATTGCGATTTTTTTTTACCAAAAATATGAGGAAGAATATCAATCGGCCAAAACCGATGGAAAAAAATGTTTTTTTATATTTTTTTTTTGGATTTGGATTTTAGCAAAAAGTAAGAAATTTTTTTTTTTTTTGCAAAATTGTCGCTCTTCTTTTGTTTATAGCGGTGGTCAGAAATGACGCAGAGGTGATCAAATACCACCAAAAGAAAGGTCTATTTGTGGGAAAAAAAGGACGCAAATTTTGTTTGGGTACAACGTCGCAATTGTCAGTTAAAGCGACGCAGTGCCGAATTGCAAAAAGTGCTCTGGTCCTAAAGTGGGAAATCCTTCCGGGGCTGAAGTGGTTAAAAAGTGAAAGTTTGATTTATGATTGTTAATCTGTCCCATTACTTTTGGTCCCTTAAAAAGTGGGAGGCACATATACAAACTGTTGTAATTCCTACACCGTTCACCTGATTTGGATGTAAATACCCTCAAATTAAAGCTGAAAGTCTGCAGTTAATGCACATCTTGTTTGTTTCATATCAAATCCATTGTAGTGGTGTATAGAGCCAAAAAAATTAGAATTGTGTCGATGTCCCAATATTTATGGACCTGACTGCATATGCCGAAGTTCCATGTGTGTTTTCAAACTCTCCTGGCTCCATTTTAATCTATAGTAGGAGCCCCAGTCTGTGTTGATAATGTATAGGGATATTCTTCTGCTGACTAATTGGTTTATGATCCTTCTGTCCATATTTTAATAGCAGGAATACCTCTTATTATCGATCACATTGAGTACCCATGGGAGCAAGCTTATGCTTTTAACTGCAGCAGAGGATTCCTACCAATTAACCACTAAAGAACTCGCTGTCAGTTACTGACACCACAAAGAGCAAGCAGGCAGACTAAAATAAACTGGGTGACAAATACTCAGGAACATTCCTATAGTGTTACAACAAACTTTATTAGTTACATAAAACTGTTTAATTCTTTCTGGGGCAAAAAAAGAGAGAAGTTCTAATCCTTTCCTGTTCTATTCAAAATAAAAATACAGCTGTGTTTTTGAGGTTCCCATTTAACCACTTAAGGACCGGAAGGATTTCCAGCTTTAGGACCGGAGCCCTTTTTGTGATTCGGCGCTGCGTCGCTTTAACTGACAATTGCTCGGTCGTGCGGCGTTGTACCCAAACAAAATTTGCGTCCTTTTTTTCCCACAAATAGAGCTTTCTTTTGGTGGTATTTGATCACCTCTGCGTCATTTCTGATCGCCGCTATAAACAAAAGAAGAGCGACAATTTTGCAAAAAAAACCAAATTTCTTACTTTTTGCTAAAATACAAATCCAAAAAAAAAATATAAAAAAACATTTTTTTTCACCGTTTTTGGCCGATTTATATTCTTCATCATATTTGCGATAAAAAAAATCGCAATTGGCGTTTATTGATTGGTTTGCGCAAAAGTGGTCGCGTTTACGGATGATGAGAATTCATTTTTGGGGTTTTTATTTTTTTTTTATTTTTTACTAAAAATGGCGGCGATCTGCGATTTTTAGCGGTACTGCGATATTGCGGCGGACA
>BLSH010082182.1:293216-334682 GCA_018402905.1 Glandirana rugosa
CACCGGTTTAGTTGTCAAACCTTGTAGGAATTTTTCTTTCTTGCGTGACCACTCGAGTCGTTGTGGTTTTCTGGGCCTTCTGGTGCCTTTTGTTGACACCACCTACTGGCTTCTTAAGAAAGGGACCACTTCTTTTGGTCTTGGTCGAATTCTTGTGTTAGGTCCTCCATCCACATACACACAGTTTCAGTTGTTAGTTCTCTTGTGAAGTGGTCTCACTTATGTCTCCCAAGTAGTGTTCTACATTTGGTAACCACTCGGAGTTTTTGTCCTTTCGGTCTAATCTAGTCTAATCTAATCTAGTCAAACGGTTTGTTGTAGATTTTTGTTTTTGAGGCTCACCAATGGTTTACATCTTGTGATGAACCCTCTGTATTCACTCTGGTGAAGTGTTCTCTTGATTGTTGACTTTGACACACATACACCTACCTCCTGGATTGTGTTCTTAAGCTGGTTCTGGTTTTCTTCACCAGGGAAAGAATTCTTCGGTCATCCACCACAGTTGTTTTCCGTGGTCTTCCGGGTCTTTTGGTGTTGCTGAGCTCACCAGTGCGTTCTTTCTTTTTAAGGATGTTCCAAACTGTTGATTTGGCCACACCTAATGTTTTTGCTATCTTTCTGATGGGTTTGTTTTGTTTTTTCAGCCTAATGATGGCTTGCTTCACTGATAGTGACAGCTCTTTGGACCTCATATTGAGAGTTGACAGCAACAGATTCCAAATGCAAATAGCACACTTGAAATTAACTCTGGACCTTTTATCTGCTCCTTGTAAATGGGATAATAAGGAAGTAACACACACCTGGCCATGGAACAGCTGAGCAGCCAATTGTCCCATTACTTTTCGTCCCTTAAAAAGTGGAAGGCACAGATACAAACTGTTGTAATTCCTACACCGTTCACCTGATTTGGATGTAAATGCCCTCAAATTAAAGCTGAAAGTCTGCAGTTAAAGCACATCTTGTTCGTTTCATTTTAAATCCATTGTGGTGGTGTATAGAGCCAAAAAGATTAGAATTGTGTCGGTGTCCCAATATTTATGGACCTGACTGTATTATTCACTCTCCATATGACATGGAACCTGTCAGCCTAGAAATATGGATGCCTTATCTAAAGTGTTCAGGTTGTTGGGAAATAAGCGACTTACCTGGAACAAGAACACAGGTTCAGAGTTATGACATTACTGGCCCTATGCTTGCCTCTCAGTAAGCACAAATACGTTTTTTTTAACATTCTTTATTTTAAGTTTTCAGTAAAGAATACAAGTTACAAAAAGTAACAATTGAAAAAGAAAAAACTAAGCAATCTTCAGGCCATTATATGAGACTCCTGGGGAAGCTAAAGGGCTAGCAAAAAAAAAAGAAAAGAAAAAACTTACAGCCCAGACATTGCAATTGAGATCATTGTAGCAAACTCCCAAGCATGTTATCTTATGTGTCCATGTACACATAGCATTTTTTTGGCAGGGGCATTTATAGGCTGGAAAAAAAAACCCAGAACGACTGCGTTTGAAGAGGATTTTTTGTGCTGTAAAATGCTCTAACGCTGAAAAACGTGGCTATCCAGCCTTTATGAGCGTTTTTGAGTCTCAAGCTTTTGTGAGAGTATAGTTTTGCTAAAAAATGCAAACATGGCAAAACGCAAATGCAAAAACACTGCAAAACACGGCAAAACTCCTGTGTGCATGAGACCTTATAATTACATGATAAATTAGAGATAACAGAGACATTTATCCTATGAGAGGGGTCGCCTCTGCGATCCCAAAGGAAGGAACAAAGTGTGTCTTCTGCATCCCACAAGAAGGGAATCTCAAGTAGCCATAGCCAGGGTAGAATAAGAATAAAAAAAAAAAAAAAAAAGAAGAGGCAGGGTAGGGGGAAAGCAGAAAGAAGAAGCAAAGAAGTATTTGACTGCCTTAAAGCTTGAAATTTTAATATGTAATAACAACACCTATATTATTATTTTGACAGGTTTGCTTACAGTAATACAATGACCTCTGAATCTTGACCATTGTTACCCATTATATTTATGTATTTGTACAAATACCATTCCTGTGGGTAGCATGCTGATAGTGAAGACATACCAGTTTCTTAAAGAGACATTGTTCGTGCAGGTCCAAAGTGCTGGAATGCAGATCATTTTAGCACCTGGAAGTACATTTTAGGCACTGCCAGGTGCCATGGTCTCCTGCACATTAGTGCCTGTGTAGTTCCAGCTTACAAAAAGGTAAGCACTACTGAACACCCTTTACTTATCCCACTAAATACCAATGCTGGGGATGAACACTTTGCTAATCCCACTGAACATCACTGCCAATGAGACAGTATTCCTCCCTCTGGCACCACTATTCACCCCACTGTTCCTCTCACCAACACAACTATGAAGCACCATTGCTCCCACCGACACCAACCTTGAACACCATTCCTTTTACTGACATCAATGTTGGGGTGTCATATCTGGCAGTGATCCCTAGCATATATTGTTACCACTGACCACCAACACAGAAGTTTTTTTACTCCTACCAATTGCTGATACAGAGGCACTTCTTATTCCTATTGACCAATGACGCAGGGGAATTTTCTATTTCTATTAACTAGGGTTGCACCGATACCAATATCGGTGCCGATAGAGTATTTTCACGTGTACTTGCTCCAATACTCAAAAACTGATACCTTTGTGGTGCGATTTGAGCCCATACAAAATGAATTTCAGCCTTGGTTCACACAGGAGCGATGGGGGGAACCCGCATGAAAATATTCCCTGAAAATATACCTTTTGTTCTGAATTTCCCCTAATAATAGCAGAGCAATCCTGTTATGTGAGGGTGTCTAGTACAGTCTTATAGCTGTGTATCTGCAGCATGGCAACTAAGGCAATAATGCCTCTGACTACTGCCTCACCCGATTTAAAAGTGAATTTTGGAGATGTCAAACTACTGTGCTGCTTATTGTTCTCCTTGCTGGAGGTTCTGACATGAGGTATCAAGACACAGTGCAGAACAAGGAGGGTCATTAATGGGGAAATGATCAGAAGCAGGGTGACCACAGGCAATACTGGTGACTAGTCCTTATCCAGCTGTTTTTTTTTGGGGGGGGGGGGTTTGGGCACAGCTTTACAGTGGAACATTAGTCAGAAACTGAAGTCCTGCTACATGACTTCAGGGTGGCCCCTTTTGCAGATATAGTTATGTAAAACATTAAAAATAAGTGCCTATACTATTTAAAACTGCTCTGCTCATGCTCAGTTGCACTCTATTTTAGGCACTGCCAAATCTGTAGAGGCCATTCTGCTGACAGCCTTAAAGCAGAATTAAACCCCCTTATCCTTCACAGCCAAGCAAACTGCTTCTGTTTGATCTGCAACTGCCATGGTGCTGCTTATGTGAACAGTTATGACACCATGGTTTGACAGAGTAGCACAGAGGACACAAGCAAATGTGACAGCAATCTAGGCATTTCAGGAATGTAAAGGACTCGTTAATGCCATGGTGCAGAGACATCAGTTTTTCTGCACGCATTCTGCAAGGGCAAAAAAAAAAATTGTTCTCTATGTGCCCTGTTCACAGCACAACGTACGGAAGAAAAATAGAGCTTTGATCCGTTTCAAAAACAGATGTTGACAGATGTGGATGTAAACTGATGTAAATGGATGATCATCCATTTACATCCGTTTTTCCATAGAGGTACATTGATGTCCGTTTTTCATCCTTCAACGGATGCATAAAAAACAGACAAATGGTCCGCATGTGTGAAAGGGGCCTAACTATCTTTTGAAACCATTAAATCGATGGGTTTAGTTCCACTTTATGACGTATTGCTGTTCAGGGGTTTTGGGCTTCAGCAAAATGGCAGCCTCCGGCAAGAAGAAATAGGAGCAATGCTGGAGGTAATTTACAGCACACACTCATTTTGGTAGCATAATTATTAAAGCAGAGTTCCAGTGTTTTCTACGTTTATAAAAAGTCAGCAGCTACAAAAAGTGTAGCTGCTGACTTTTAATAAACCAACACTTACCTGTCTCCCGGTCCAGCAATGCGGGTGCCCCGAGCCTTGGATCTCTCCCCCTTCCCTCCGCGGCATTGCTACTGAGGGCACCCGGCCATGACAGCTAGCAGCTTCAGGGCCAGGCGCGCACTGCACATGTGCGAGTGGCGCTGCGCTCTGTGATTGATCCTGAAGTCTTCTAGGATCTGTCTTGTATCCCAGAAGACTTCGGGAGGGAGGGGATAGGAGACCTTCCACTTCTGATCGTGTAAGGCGACCGGAACGGAAGTGCCTCTAAAAATCGGGTATCCGCACCCCCCCTTCTCCCCAAAAGCTCAGTTTCACCATCAGGAGCTGGGGAGGAGGTCTTAAAGCGGAAGTTCCACTTTTGAGTGAAACTCCACTTTAATGTGGAATGTATGTTCCTTGCTAAAGAACATTATTTTTCTATCAAGTTGTTATGCTTAAAGTTCCACTTCAGGATGGGTTCACACTATTGCAAATTGGATGCGGATTTCCCCGCATTTAATTTGCATGTCAGGTGACTGTGATTGACTCTCTAAGGAGCCGGTTCACACATCTCCAGGATGGCTCCAGTGCAAATTGCACAGGAGTCCTGTGCATTTTCTGGTCTATTTCAGGTCCGAATTCAGCCAAAAATTTGGTTTTGGACTGAAATCGGATCTGAAACAGTGAGCAGGGATGCATCAGACCCCTGCTGTGAGTCGCTCCTCACAACAGTGTAATCCCAGCCTTAAAGTGTTACTAAACCCACAACAGTAAAATCTGTCTGTATATGCAGCATATCATGCTTGTTATACTCACTGTGGAACTTAAGGGGTTAATTCTCTGTATTGTGTAAAAAGGCTCTTAGATCCTATATGGACAGATCCTCCCCCTCCTGCAGGGTCTCTCTTGTTAAGGCCAGATAATACACAGTGAGGGTAGTAAAGCTGCACGTGCTCAGTTTCGTCTCTAATGCTGGAGAGAACATTTCCTTGTTCTCAGAGCTAGCCAGGCCACGTGATATTGACATCACACGCGTGGGCGTGTATACAGGCTGTAGTGGAAATTTCCTCCTACCTGAACACTCAGCACTGGGCAGACCCTGCAGTTTATCACGTGACCATGGTATACAGATCAGCCAAAAAGGTGTATAGTGGCAGTAAAAAGAAGATTTATATGCTGTGGGGGGGGGGGGGGGAACAGATGAACTATTTTCATATTACTGGGTTTAGTAACATTTTAAGGCCTAATGCACACTGAAAATTTAATCTCGGTGCATTGTTTAGGTGTGGGTGAAAGGCATAGGTGTACTGTCCAACCCTGCTGCTGACAGCTCCTTTATCTAGATGGTGCACTGAGCAGTACTAACATTTAGGCCCCTTTCACACTGGGGCACTTTACTGGCACTATTGCGCTAAAAATAGCGCATGTAAAGCGTCTCCCCATTCAACCCAGCTTGTCCTTTCACACTGGGGCGGCTCAGGGCGGTGCGCTTGCGGGAGTAAAATTTATATTTTTTTAATGATTTTTTTAGGAATGTGGGGGGCGGTGTATGGGCAGCGCTCCCGAAGCGGCTGTACACTGCTCCGGGAGCGCCAGCACTTTTAACCCCTGTTTAACCCCTTGTGGGGGGGGTAAAAGTGCCGTGCTGCCACCCGAATAGTGGCGCCATAGCGCTGCTATTACAGCGGTAGATCGCCGCTAAATTAGTGGCGGTTTACCACTGACGATCGGGCGGTCCCAGTGTGAAAGGGGCCTTAGGGCAGCATGTGTCCAGGGACAAATTCCCAGAATCCATTGATTGCATTTCAGGCATTTATTCCTGGACACATACCCTACATGCACTAAGGCCCGGTTCACACAGGGTTGCCTCAAGTCGTCCCAGGTCCCTTGACACAAGAAATCCCATTGAAGTGAATGGGAGCCGTCTTTATGTACACTAATGAGGTCGCTCCAACTTCAGGGTGACTTCAGAAGAGATTCCTGTACTACTTGGAGGCGACTTCTATCTGACTTGTGCCCATAGAATTCAATGGAAGTCCATCTAAACAGAAGCGACTTTTCAGTGAAAAGAATAGAATTTATTTAGGGCAACACCCTCCCTTCTCTGATTGGCCCCAGCAAAGTCGCCTGGCATGAAGTCATGTTGTAAGCCGCCTCAAGTCGCGCTATCAGTTGCCCAAAGTCGCGCTGAAGTTGCTTTCAAATCGCCTAGCAAAGTCGCCCCGCAAGTCAGATCGCCCTTGTGTGAACCGGACCTCAATGTTATTACAAGGCTAAATGTATAAAATCCTATGTTTGTTCAGGTGTACTCATTGATAGGTGCATTTTAAAATAATATTCAAGCTTGAAGGGGTTTGAGACACCTGAGCTGTTTTATAATTAGCCTGCAGGTCATGGTAACACAGTATGGAAGATTCAGTAAATTGTTTGTGTTACTTTTTGGCACATTTCTTGCATAGAGTTACCTGAAACCAGACTATTATTTTTCAGTTTAATATTGAATCCTTTCCTTTGAAGTTAGTGCAAAACGAATCCATCTAGTTTCTAATCACTATGCCAAAGCTGCACAAACTTGGAGGTGTTTCGCGATGCCTTGCTCCAATTTTTTTCTGTTTAAAGCAGAGTTCCAGCCTCTTAAATAGAAAAATTAAGTCAGCAGCTACAAATAATGTGACTGCTCACTTTTAATATAAGGGCACTTACCTGTCGAGGCATCCCGCAATGTGCCCCACCCCGAAGCTGATTCGTCCAACGGCTCGGCTGCAAGCGGGGTGTTGTATTTGATTGAGTAGGATTACACCTACTTTGATTTTAGCCTGGAACTCTGCTTTAAGTAGATGTAAGAATTGGGCTGCACATTTTGCTTTAGCATACAAACCCAAGGTGTATTTTCATAATTTAAAATGTATGTAAATATACATGGACATTTCTCAAAAGTAGTTATTTTCCTCATTGAGATGCTAGCTGCTGGTGCAGGACAAGGCGAGTATGCAGAATAGGGGTTAATCAGTTTTAGGGGCCTTTCACAAGGGGCTTTCCGTGAGCGGAATCTGCTCTGTTCAGCAGGGATCGATCCACCGATCCCCGCTGAGCAGGCGGATGACAGCTCCGTCTCTGCTCACTGAGCGGAGATGGAACTGTCAGAGCCCTGCTCTGCTCTATGGGGATCGGATAACAACGGACCGCCTGTCCATTGTCATCCGATCCGCTCTGATCCGATTCTACAGACGGATGGAAAATAGGGTTTCCATCCATCTGTTTTTCACGGACAATATCGAATTGGACGGAAAGCGGCGGATGTCGGCAGACATGTCTCCGCTGACATCCGCCGCTCCATAGGGCTGCATTGAGTGTGCGTTCAGGTCAGCCTGAACAATGGACAGGCGGACCTGAACGGAATGCCCGTGTGAAAGGGCCCATTGGCATAGGTGTTGGAGTTTAGAGGAGAGTTTGCTGGAGCTTATGATATTGGCAAACCAGAGTACTTTAACTTGCTCTTAACAGCTACAACAAATGAAATTGTAATAACATTGTTACAATATATTACCAAAAGCAAGGGTCCCGAATGACCCAAATTAATACATACATTATATTACCAAAAGCATTGGGACGCCTTCCTTTACACTTACATGAACTTTAATGGCACCGCAGTCTTAGTCCGCAGGGTTCAATATTGAGTTGGTCCACCCTTTGCAGCTATAACAGCTTCAACTCTTCTGGGAAGGCTGTCCACGAGGTTTAGGAGTGTCTATGACAGGTATATGCAATTAGCGGACAGCCAGCTGTTGCAAAACTACAAGTCCCATCATGCCTCTGCCTCTGGGTGTCATGCTTGTGACTGTCAGAATCTTGCTATGCCTCATGGGACTTGTAGTTCTGCAACAGCTGGAGGTCCACTAATTGCATATCCCTGGTCTATGAGAATCTTTGACCATTCTTCCAGAAGCGCAACAAAATGCTAACAACACCCCAAATGCAGGTCACAAATGCAGTGTGTTTGCTTGTACCCGATAGCGTGGTACAGAAGTAACATGCGATCTGGTAGCAGTGCACTACTTTTAGTGTGGGGCAGTGTAATTTCAGCCCATTTAAATGAATGGGCTGAAAACACACTGCACACAAATGGCACAGTAACACTAGCGCATTCCTGTGCCATTCCTGGTATGAACCGGACCTTACACAGGAGCCTCTTCTTACTCTTCTGTAACACTCAGTGGACCCAGCGCTTATATTTGTTGGAGATGGTGTGACTGTATTGTATCAGTGGTCATCTAATCTCTATATTCTAAATGCTGCACAATATTTTCCAGGTTAGTAATGCATTTTTGTTTCAGGCAATCTGAAAAGCAATTGTTTCACATCTGCATCAAATTGGTCGTCCCAGAAGGAAGCCTCTTCTAAAGATGATGAAGAAAGCCCGCAAACAGTTTGCTGAAGACAAGCAGACCAAGGACATGAATTACTAGAACCAAGTCCTGTGGTCTGATGAGATCAAGATAAACTTATTTGGTTCAGATGGTGTCAAGCGTATGTGGCGGCAACCAGGTGAGGAGTACAAAGACAAGTGTGAGTCAAGCATGGTGGTGGGAGTGTCATGGTCTGGGGCTGCATGAGTGTTGCTGGCACTGGGGAGCTACAAATCATTGAGGGAACCATGAATGCCAACATGTACTGTGACATACTGAAGCAGTGCATGATCCCCTCCCTTCGAAGACAGGGCAGTATTCCAACATGATAACGATCCTAAACACACCTCCAACGACCACTGCCTTGCTAAAGAAGCTGAGAGTAAAGGTTATGAACTGGCCAAGCATGTTGCCAGACCTAAATCCTATTGAGCATGTGTGGGGCATCCTCAAATGGAAGGTGGAGGAGCACAAGGTCTCTAACATCCACCAGCTCCGTGATGTCATCATGGAGGAGTGGAAGAGGACTCCGGTGGCAACCTGTGAAGCTTTGGTGAACTCCATGACCAAGAGGGCTAAGGCAGTGTTGGAAAATAATGATGGACACACAATATATTGACACTCTTGGCCCAATTTGGTCATTTTCACTTAAGGGTATACTCACTTTTGTTGCCAGCGGTTTAGACATTAATGGCTGTGTGTTGAGTTATTTTGAGGGGACAGCAAATTTACACTGTTATACAAACTGTACACTCACTACTTTACATTGTAGCAAAGTGTCATTTCTTCAGTGTTGTCGCATGAAAAGATAGAATAAAATATTTACAAAAATGTGAGGGGTGTACTCACTTTTGTGAGATACTGTATAATTATATATATATAGAATTATAATAAAGGCATAGTGTCAGATTCATAAACCTTTCTGACTATTTATTCAGAAATCAAGGCCACAAAAACTCAAAATGAGCAACAGATTGCAAAAGAGCAGTGGCAGCTGGTGGCAAACATTCACCCACACCACCCCCCTCCCTGAAGGGCACATATGGCAATACCCCTACCTTCGGGCGGCACCCACCCTCCCATTGTTTGTCCGTGTGTCTGTAACTATAGACCTGTTAGTTTAACTTCTATAGTCAGGAAGATATTGGATTAATAAAAGACCACATAGATGAATTCTTGCTGGAAAAAAACATTTAAGCAATAGACAGCATGGATTCATGAAAGACAGAAGTTGTCAAACAAACCTGATTTCTTTTTATGAGGTAAGTAAAACCCTGGACAGAGGGGTGGCTGTGGACATGGTATACTTGGATTTTGCTAAAGCGTTCCCCACACATGGCTAATGTGTAAGATAAAGTCTACAGCAGAGTTTCTCAACCAGGGTTCCGTGGAACCCTGGGGTTCCTCCAGAGGTTGCAAGGGGTTTCTCGAGCAATGGTCAATTTCTACCTCTCAGATAAATTCCCAATGACATCATTGGTCTTTTTAGCTATCTGTAAGGGGGTAATTCTTCCCAATGACCACAAGTGTAAGGAGCATTCTTCCCATTGACCATCACACTAATTTATCACGAGTTTTAGATTTTTAGTTATTAGCAGGAGTTCCCCAAGACCGGAGAATTATTTCAAGGGTTCCTCGGTGTTGAAAAGGTTGAGAGAGGCTGGTCTACAGGCTTGGAAAGATCAGTTTGTAAATGGATAGAAAACTGGCTAAAAGACCGAATTCAGAGAGTAGTGGTTAATGATTCTTACTCTGAATGGTCTAAGGTTATCAGTGGTGTACCCCAAGGTTCAGTGTTGGGACTCTTACTTTTTAATATATTTATAAATGATATAGGGTCTGGGATTAAAAGTACCATTTCATTCTTTTCAGATGACACCAAGCTATGCAATGGAATAACGACTATGACGTGTCCCAGAAGATCGCTGGGTGGGAGGGGGAGGAAGGTGAACTTCCTTCCGGCTCCACAGCGCTAGGAGAGGAAGTGGACCTGGGACCCTGTGAAAACAGGGCCCCCCTCCAAAATAATTGTGGCATGTCAGGGGGTCACCTTCCTTTAAAGCGGAATTTCCGCTTTTGGGTTGAACTCCGCTTTAAGAGAGGTATGGACTCCAGAGAGAGATATCATTTTGCCCCTGTACAAATCATTAGTAAGACCTCATCAGGAATATGTTTTGGGCACCAGTTCATAAAAAGGATACAGGGGAACTGTAAAAAGTGCAGAGAAGGGCAACCAAACTTATAACAAGCATTGAGGAGCTCGGCTATGAGGAAAGATTAGAGGAACTGAATGTATTCTCTCTTGAGAAGAGGAGATTAAGGGGGATATGATCAATATGTATACAGGTGATACTCGAAAAATTTGAATATCGTGCAAAAATTAATTTATTTCAGTAATGCAACTTAAAAGGTGAAACTAATATATGAGATAGACTCATTACATGCAAAGCAAGATAGTTCAAGCCGTGATTTGTCATAATTGTGATGATTATGGCTTACAGCTCATGAAAACCCTAAATCCACAATCTCAGAAAATTATAATATTGTGAAAAAGGTGCAATATTCTAGGCTCAACGTGTCCCACTCTAATCATCTAATTAAGCCATAACACCTGCAAAGGGTTCCTGAGCCTTTAAATGGTCTCTCAGTCTGGTTCAGTAGGAATCCCAATCATGGGAAAGACTGCTGACCTGACAGTTGCCCAGAAAACCATAATTGATATCCTCCATAAGGAGGGAAAGCCTCAAAAGGTAATTGCAAAAGAAGTTGGATGTTTCCAAAGTGCTGTATCAAAGCACATTAATAGAAAGTTATGTAGAAGGGAAAAGTGTGGAAGGAAAAGGTACACAAGCAGCAGGGATGACCGCAGCCTGGAGAGGATTGTCAGGAAAAGGCCATTCAAAGGTTTTGGGGACTTTCACAAGGAGTGGACTGAGGCTGGAGTCAGTGCATCAAGAGCCACCACACACACACAGACGGATCCTGGACATGGGCTTTAAATGTCGTATTCCTCTTCTCAAGCCGCTCCTGAACAACAAACAACGTCAGAAGCGAATTACCTGGGCTAAAGAAAAACAGACCTGGTCTGTAACTCAGTGGTCCAAAGTCCTCTTTTCTGATGAGAGCAAATTTTGCATCTCATTTGGAAACCGAGGACCCAGAGTATGGAGGAAGAATGGAGAGGCACACACTGCAAGATGCTTGCAGTCCAGTGTGAAGTTCCCACAGTCTGTGTTGATTTGGGGAGCCATGTCTGCTGGTGTTGGTCCACTGTGCTTCATTAAGTCCAGGGTCAACGCAGCCTTCTAACAGGAGATTTTGGAGCACTCATGCCTCCTTCCGCAGACAAGCTCTATGGGGATGCTGACTTCATTTTCCAGCAGGACTTGGCACCTGCCCACACTGCCAAAAGCACCAAAACCTGGTTCAATGATCGTGGGATTACTGTGCTTGATTGGCCAGCAAACTCGCTTGACCTGCACCCCATAGAAAATCTATGGGGCATTGCCAAGAGAAAGATGA
Source organism: Glandirana rugosa (assembly GCA_018402905.1). Lineage (NCBI taxonomy): Eukaryota > Metazoa > Chordata > Amphibia > Anura > Ranidae > Glandirana > Glandirana rugosa. The sequence goes on from BLSH010082182.1 coordinate 305,135, forward strand.
GAGACATGAGACCCAACAATGCAGAAGAGTTGAAGGCCGCTATGGAAGCATCCTGGTCTCCCATAACACCTCAGCAGTGCCACAGGCTGATAGCTTCCATGCCACGCCACACTGAGGCAGTAATTGCTGCTCAAACCAAGTACTGAGTACATATGCATGCTTATATTTTTCAGAGGTCTGATATTGTTCTATGTACAATCCTTGTTTTATTGATTGCATGCAATATTCTAATTTTCTGAGATTGTGTTTTTGGGGTTTTCATGAGCTGTAAGCCATAATCATCACAATTATGACAAATCACGGCTTGAACTATCTTGCTATGCATGTAATGAGTCTATCTCATATATTAGTTTCACCTTTTAAGTTGCATTACTGAAATAAATGAACTTTTGCACGATATTCTAACTTTTCGAGTATCACCTGTTAATACATAAAGGGTCCATATAGTGAGCTTGGTGTTGAGTTTTTCACTTTAAGGTCATCATAGAGGACAAGGGGGCACTCTTTTTGTCTAGAGGAAAAAAGATTTCAACTCCAAATATGGAAAGGCTTCTTCACAGTAAGAGCTGTGAAAATGTGGAATAGACTCCCTCAAGAGCTGGTTCTGGCTAGCTCTGTAGATTGTTTTTTTAAAAAGGCCTGAATATACATAATATAACTAGATACTAATATTTATAGGTAAAGTTGATCCAGGGAATATCAGATTGCCTCTTGGGGGATCAGGAAGGAATATTTTCCCCTGCTGGAGAAAATTGGATCATGCTTTGTTGGGGTTTTTTGCCTTCTTTTGGATCAACTGAGTATAGGATTGTGTATATGGGATTGTATAGTTTTTTCCCTTGTATTGGTTGAACTGGATGGACTTGTGTCTTCTTTCAACCAGACTAACTATGTAATTACAATCAACATTTGGACCTGGATTATGTATGCATTTCAGTAGCTTGAACACTTCTTTCACACATGTATGTCTTAGATTTGGTGTATGAAAAAAAATCCCGCTTGCTGCATTTTTTATGTGTTTTCATCAAAATACACATTGGATATAAAAAATCGACACACCCCTGTTATCTATAAACTGTACAACTCAGTTGAACAACAAACTGAAATCTTTTAGGTGGAGGGAAGTAAAAATAAAATAATATGGTTGCATAAGTGTGCACACCCTTAAACTAATACTTTGTTGAAGCACCTTTTGATTTTATAACAGCACTCAGTCTTTTTGGGTAGGAGTTTATCAGCATGGCACATCTTGACTTGGCAAAATTTGCCCACTCCTCTTTGCAAAAACACTAGAAATCTGTCAGATTGTGAGGGCATCTCCTGTACATACTCCTCTTCAGATCACCTCACAGATTTTCAATCGGATTCAGGTCTGGGCTTTGGCTAGGCCATTCCAAAACTTTAATCTTCTGGTGAAGCCATTCCTTTGTTGATTTGGATGTATGCTTTGGGTCCTTGTCATGCTGAAAAGATGAAGTTCCTCGTCATGTTCAGCTTTCTAGCAGAAGCCTGAAGGTTTTGTGCAATATTGACTGGTATTTGGAACTGTTCATAATTCCCTCTACCTTGACTAAGGACCATGTTCCAGCTGAAGAAAAACAGCCCCAAAGCATGATGCTGCCACCACCATGCTTCACTGTGGGTATGGTGTTCTTTTGGTGATTTGTAATGTGCAAACATATCTTTTGAAATTATGGCCAAAAAGTTCAACCTCGGTTTCATCAGACCAGAACACATTTTCCCACATGCTTTTGAGAGACTTCAGATGCGTTTGTACAAAATTTAGCCGGGCTTGGATGTTTTTCTTGGTAAGAAAAGGCTTCTGTCTTTTCACTCTACCCCATAGCCCAGACATATGAAGAATAAGGGAGATTGTTGTCACATGTACCACACAGCCAGTACTTGCCAGTTATTCCTGCAGCTCCTTAATGTTGCTGTGGGCCTCTTGGCAGTCTCTGAACAGTTTTCTTCTACGATTTTCATCAATTTTGGAGGGACATCCAGTTCTTGGTAAGGTCACGGTTGTGCCATATTTTCTCCACTTGATGATGACTGTCTTCACTGTGTTCCGTGGTATATCTAATGCCTTGGAAATTCTTTTGTACTCTTCTCCTGACTGATACCTTTTACCAATGAGATCCCTCTGATGCTTTGGAAGCTCTCTGCGGACCATGGCTTTTGTTGTAGGGCGCAACTAAGAAAATGTCAGGAAAAACCTACTAGAACAGCTGAACTTTATTTGGGGTTAATCAAAGGCACTTTAAATGATGGCAGGTGTGTACTGAATCCTATTTAATGTGAGTTTGAATGTGATTGCTTAATTCTGAACACTGCTACATCCTCAGTTATAAGAGGGCGTGCAGACTTATGCAACCACATTATTTTCATTTTTACTTTCCTCCACCTAAAATATTTTAGTTTGTTTTTCAATTGAGTTGTAGTTAATAGGTCACATTAAAGATGGTAGTTCTGACATGATTTATCTTTGTCTCATTTTTTTTAAATCACAGAAACCTGACATTTTACCAGGCGTGTAGACTTTTTATATCCATTGTATATAGTTCAATGGTAACGCATGTAAACCTACACAAAGAATAAAACTGGACCAGGGTATCGGGATTTTATCAAAGATCACTCCCTGTGAAACTAAGGAGGAGGAAAACCTGATGAACAAAAAGTGTGGGTAAACAAATGTTTACCTTTATCTTTTCAGTCTAAGATAAGACTGTGCATGTTTACTTTGCATTGACACTATGCATTGCATTATCATGACGCGTCATCATGCAATGCGTTAAAGGAGTTGTAAAGCCAGGTTTTTTTTATCTTAATGCATTCTATGCATTAAGATAAACTTTTGTGTGTGTAGCAGCCTCCCCAGCACCCCCTAATTACTTACCTAAGCCCCATCTCTCTCCAGTGATGTCCACAAGTGTCTTAGCTGTCCAGGACTCTCCTCCTGATTGGCTGAGACACAGCAGCGGTGTCATTGGCTCCCTTGGCTGTCAATCAAAGTCAACTAGCCAATCAGGGGAGAGAGGGGGCGGGGCCATGCTCTGTGTCTGAATGGGCACGCAGAGCTGTGACTTGGCTTGGGTGCCCCATAGCAAGCTGCTGGTTGTAGGGACACTCGACAGGAGGGAGGGGCCAGGAGCAGCAAAGAGATCAAAGAAGAGGAGGATCTGGGCTGCTCTATGCAAAACCAACTGCACAGAGGAGGCAAGTATAAAATGTTTGTTATTTAAAAAAAAACAAAAAAAAAACTAGACTATACAATCACTTTATGGAAACCCATTTTGAATGGGCTGGCCGCATGCCTTGAATAATGAAAAAACAGACATAACTTTTTTAATGCAACACATCACAACATGTGTTTGTACTGTGGGATACTGAAGTGTGTTGCCTACTAATGTAGTAGTGGGTAGGTAAGCCACTCAAAACAGGTTTGTGTGTTACAGCACGTACAAAGGTTCACTTTGACTTTAAACCCCTCCCCATAAAGGCAGCCTGAATTCACCATAGCAGGAATCCTTTACATACCAACACACGGGGGGTTAATTTGCTAGAACTGGAGTGTGCAAAATCTGGTGCAGCTTTGCATAGAAACCAAACAGCTTGTTTTTTTTGTCAAAGCTTAATTGAACAAGCTGAGGTTAGAAGCTGATTGGCTACCCTACACAGCTGCACCAGATTTTACACTCTTCAGATTTAGCAAATCAACCCCATGGAGTATTAGGCTTTCTGTTCTGATGACTCAAATGTGGCTATGCAGTCCAGTGTATATTAGGCCCATGGCAGGGTTAAAAGAGAAGCACTTCGTTTTGCACTCCTGTGACCTGTCAAGTCCTCTGTCAGTTGACGTCGCTCAGCCAGTCCAGGCTCCTGACTTTATTGTCCTGATCCAACCAGATACCTAGACCAGCAGCTGCCTCACCCTCTCGGCGCACCACTATCAGCCTCAGTCAGCCACTCCTGCACAGCCCAACACTCCAGTGAGCACTGGAGGGGCAGAGCAGGGAGCCAGTGACTGACAGTAAGCAGCTCTCTGCTGCCTGAAGACAGAGAACTTAGCAAGCAGCAGTCTTTGATGGCTCGGTTCTCATTTTAGAGGCGGTGGGAGATAGATGCAGCTTCGGACCATTGCTGCATTCACATAGGTTAGTATGTAAGTTTATTTGTTTTGATACACATACTTCTCTTTTAAGAGAAAAACAATATTTTGGCTTATAGCTCCTTTAACCACTTGCTTACTGGGCACTTAAACCCCCCTCCTGCACAGACCAATTTTCAGCTTTCAGCGCTGTCACATTTTGAAAGACAATTGCACGGTCGTGCAACGTTGTATCCAAACAAAATTTTTAGCATTTTTTTCCCCACAAATACAGCTTTCTTTTAGTGGTATTTGATCACCTCTGCAGTTTTTATTTTTTGCGCAATACACAAAGAAAGAGTGATGATTTTAAAAAAAGAACAATATTTTTTACTTTTTGCTACAATAAATGTCCAAAAAAAAAAAAAAAAATATTCATCAGTTTTGGCCGATATATATTCTTCTACATATTTTTGGTAAAAAAAAAAAAAATGGAATCGGCGTATATTGATTGGTTTGTGCAAAAGTTATCGCATCTACAAACTATGGGAATTGATTTATGGCGTTTTTATAATTATTTTTTTTTCTACTAGTAATGGTGGCGAACTACAATTTTTTATCGGGACTGCGATATTGCAGCGGACATGTCTGGCATTTCTGACATTTTTTTGGGACCAGTGACATTTATACAGCGAACAGAAATTTAAATAGCCACTGATTACTATATAAATGTCATTGGCAGTGAAGGGGTTAACTGTGTTCCAACTGTGTGGGGGCGGGGCTGCCAGGGACATAACAGATCTAACTGATCCCGATCACAGGGATCAGGAGATCTGTTATGTCCCCCCTCACAGAACGGAGAACCGTGTGTTTACATCAGCGGTTCTCCATTCTGCCGCTCTAACAGAGGATCGAGGGTCTCCAGCGGGCCCGCCCACGCAGCGTGCGGCGGCCGCGAGAGTGTGCCGCCGGCTGTGTGTGCATGTGGGGAGCATGCAAAGGGGCGGACGTCCCCTCCGGCAATTCAAATCTGCGCTGTAGCAGTCTTTCGGCTATAGATCTGGACTGGTTAAGGTACATAGCATGCAATCCACATGTTTTGGGACATTAGACCCCTTTCACACTGAAGGCAGTTTTCAGTCATTTTAGCGCTATAAATAGCTCCTGAAAACTGCCTCCCATGCCGTCCGAGTGTGAAAGCCTGAGTGCTTTAACACGGGGGCGGTGCGCTTGCGGGACGTTAAGAAAAGTCCTGCAAGCCGCATCTTTGGGGCGGGTTGGGAGCTCTGTATACACCACTCCCGAACCGGCCCTACCCATTGCAATGAATGGACAGCGCTTCCGAATCGTCTGGAAAAGCACTTTGGAAGCGCCGCAACGTGGGAGTCTACAACCTCTTTTTTGGGGTTAAAAGCGCCCCGCTAGCAGCCGCTCCAACATCGGTAAAGTGACGCTATACCGCTAACGGCCGGCACTTTCAGTGTGAGAACAGCCTTAGTGCACTTCTTTGTTTTGATCACTGACCTCCACAAGAAGCAAATTTTCATACTTTTTCTTTTACCAGACCAAAGCAAACATTAAACTTGCATCTCTGCTGGAGAAAATGTGAAACTTCATTTATAAAACAGTGAACACAAAGTTATTTTTTTTCCATTTTTCACACAATCAAAAATTGGCATAATGCTTCTTAAAAGCATAGGGACAACTTTACTTTGCATATAACCAGGGTACATAAATTTTAACATAATGGAAGGTAGAGCTTTTCAGACAGTCAATGATTTCCTGCCCTTCAGCTTCCTGCGCAGGATCACTTCTATGCCCCCCCTTGTGCTTATCCGTTTGAGCCATCCATGCGTTCTTTGGCGCTTCAGGAACTTGGGCTGGTATTCCATGCCCCTCTTCTTGGTTCGCACAGGAAGCAAGCTCCAGTGAGATGGCACTGCCCGTGTCAGAATACTGTTGCCTGCAGGAAGCAACGATGAGGGATACTCTCCCAGGTTCATGCTCCGAAATACATTTGAAAATGTTCTATGTTGTGTAAATAGAGCGGGCAAAGATGGTTTCTGCCACAGTAGCCTTGAGTAAATAAAAAACAAAATAATTCTTGTTAGTTGTATACTATTTTACGATAAAAATGTATATACAGTATAATGACCTTCAGAAACAAATAATGAGAGTAACAACACATTATAGAAGCACTCCACCCAAAAATTATATTTTAAGTGACGTCTAGTACACTCCTTGGGCTTTCCTAAATTTACACTTATGTGTGAGAAATATGTTTTGATGCAGTATTGGCATGTTTTACATCCCTAAAAAATGCATTTTGATGGAGATCGCACAAAAGATGCAGCAAGCAGGATTTTCTTTAATGTACTGCATCACAAAAAGTTCCAGAGATGTGAATGCACCCTTTAGGCTCATTCACCATAGCACATACTATATTTATATTTACCCAAGCTGTGTATATATATATATATATATATATATATATTGAATATGGAATTTAATAGATTAGAACACCTGTCAATTTTTATTTCTGACCACTGTCTGCAGTCCAGAAAGTGATGAGAAAGCCAAACATTTTTGAGTTGGCAGAGCAAGAGGTGAGGAAAAACCCTTCAACGGGTACACCAGTTCTTATGACAACTCTCTATTACAGTGAGGCAGTCTATTTGGGCAGATGCTTTTCCCAGCCAAGTAGACAGCTGATATGCCCAGCCTATTAGCCTGGGTATTTTCTCCATGTGCTCTCTTGCTTATAAAAGGGGGCTCTGGGATGCCCATTTTTGCAGTTTTTAGGCACTGCCCTTCCACAGGTCCTGAGGAAGTGGACCTTGTCTGTGAAACACATTGATTATGGTGGCCGTACATTAGAGCTGCACAATTCTGGATAAAATAAGAAGCACAATTTTTTTTGCTTAGAATAAGGATCACGATTCTCTCATGATTCTTCGTGTAAAAAATTGGGCTAACTTTACTGTTGTTTTTTTTTTTTTTTTTTAATTCATTGAAGTGTATTTTTTCCCCAAACAACTGCGTTTGAAAGACTGCTGCACAAATACAGTGTGACATAAAATATTGCAACCACCATTTTATTCTCTAGGGTCTCTGCTAAAAAAAAAAAAATATATATATATATATATATATATATATATATATATATATATATATAAAATGTTTTGGGGTTCTAAGTAATTTTCTAGCAAAAAATACTGATTTTACATTGTAAGCAACAAGTGTCAGAAAAAGGCTTAGTCTTTTAAGTGGTTAAACTGACCTCATTTACAGACCAAAGTTCATCCCTTTGATCTTGCTTCTTTTTTTTGACAGCTGTGAGCAGAGAACTGCTCTGCACTGTTTACATGAATCATGGAAATGCTGGATAAAGATTGTGAGGGGGTTGAATGAAGATCGTAATTTTTTAAATAATTGTGCAGTCCTAATGTGCATGTTTCGCTGAATGCTTAATTTTTTTTTCTGGCTGATCTCGTTATAAAATAATCTATAGTTGACAACCTATTATACACGCAAGGAGTGGATTTTGGTTGATAACTTGCAAACAAATCTACCAACTATCAGTCATATGTTTTCACCATGCAATCTCATGATCTGACCAATTAGGATCGATTGGATTATTGGATCGAATCCCACTTTAAGCACATGATAAAATCGAAGCATGTATGGCCCTAATAGATATGAGCTTCTAATTAAAATTGATCATATCTTATGTGCTATGGTGGTCAGAAATGTTTGTTGCAAGAGTTCTATGTATGCATAAAGACATTGATTTTATGGATGTATGTCCACTGACTGGTTATCAAGTTTGTTATGGTCCATTTGCGTGACCACTTGGGGCAGTACAATGTAAAGTTCCTGAGCATTTCCCCACCCAGGAGCTACAAATTCTGTGTACATCCCCCCTTATAGACATGACTGCAGGTATATGCCAGGACAGATGTAGAACCCGTTCAGGGCTGCACACTCGTATGCAAGTACTGGCGTATACCCAAATTTTTGTCTATGGGGTAGCTGTATGCAGCACCTGTGGCCCAGGCAGTTGTGTGCCTGAGCCCTCCTACAGATATTACGTTACTTCACTGCTATATGTAAAGTCCCCTTTCAAACACAGTTTTCTAACTTTATATGATGGGAATCCAATTGAGTTAGGAGAGATTTCTTCTTATTTCCTGTTGCACCTTCACAACAGGAAGTAAAGGAAAATCTCCCCAATAGGACAAGGAAAGAAAAACTGACAGGGGCTTTACCTTTTTCCTACTCGGAGGAGTAGGCAAACCCTTTGCTCTGGTATTGTGTGATTTGCTAGAACATAATAACACAGCTATGCTGGCAGAGGCTTTAACCCTTCCCTACTCTAAATCTAAAACTAAAAAATAAGTTATAACTTTACACTTGCTTTAACCACTTGCCGACCACCCCGCGTACATTTAATGCGGCAAGTAGGCTCCGCTGCGCAGATTGCTGTCTGTAAACGGCGATCCACACAGCCGTAGTTGTGGGTGGCGCGCTCTAGTGCCCGCCGCACTCTGCAGCCGCGGGTCGGGTGGACTCTATGTCGGCCAGTGACCCGCAATCGACTTGTACAGAGGAAGAACGGGGAACTGCCGATGTAAACACGTGGTTCCCTCGTTTTGTCAGTGGGCATGACAGATCTACTGATCCTTGTGATTGGGATCAGTTAGATCTGTCATGCCCCTGCCAGCCCAGCCCCCACACAGTTAGAACACACTGAGGGAACGGTTAACCCCTTCCCTGCCAGTGACATTTATACAGTAATGAGAGGCTATTTTTAGCTCTGATCGCTGTATAAATATCAATGGTCCCAAAAAAAGTCCCAAAAATGTCCGATCAGTCTGCCGCAATATCGCAGTCCAGATAAAAATCGCAGATTGCCGCCATTACTAGTAAAAAAAAAAAAATAAAGTTAAAACGTCATAAATTAATTCTCAGATTCTCATGGTTTGTAAACGTGGCAACTTTTGAGCAAACCAATCAATATACGCAAAACTGATGAATTGTTTTTTTATATTTTTTTTTGGACATGTATTATAGCAAAAAGTAAAAAATATTGTTTTTTTTTTCAAAATTGTCGCTCTTCTTTTGTTTATAGCGGCGATCAGAAATGACACAGAGGTGATCAAATACCGCCAAAAGAAAGCTCTATTTGTGGGGGAAAAAAAAGGACGTCCATTTTGTTTGGGTACAATGTTGCACGACCGCGCAATTGTCAGTTAAAGCGACGCAGTGCTTTCACTGCTGCCTAAGTCCCTGTCAGTAGAGAGAAGAGATGTGGATGGGCACAGCGGTGGATCAACTGAGGACTCGGGTTAGTATTATTGTAAAATAAAATGCTTTTGCCGAAATACAGGTAAAAACCATCAAGGTAAAACGTTTGCGGAAAAAAAAAGCAAAAAAACAAAACAGGCTTTATAAGCACATTAAGTATGTACAAAGTGTGTTGGACTCATTGCAGAATTTCCCTATGTGACTTAAAAGCAGCCTGAGTAGGACAAACAATGCAATGTCTGCCCCCAGCTCCCTCTGTGCAAGGTCAACAGCTACAATACCGCAAGCCATGAGCTGAGCAGCCATGTGAAGAAAAACTCACAACTACGACCACACTGATCACCACCCCTAATCCACCGATCGCTCGCCTATCATTCTGCCCCCCTCTTTACCTGCTCACAACTCCGAGCACCGCCATGCTGAAGCAATGACAAGCAACTTCCGCGCATGCGCCTCTCCCTCTCCGCTCTCCAGCGTGCCTTGTCCTTGAAGATGAGGCTTCTGGGTAGTGTAGTTTTCAGCAGTGAGGTGTAGTCACTAGTCTGACGCTTTGCTGTGGTGTCGTGCTTTGCTAATACTAAATAACAGTCAGGCGTGGCCACTGAGTTAATCATTTTGATCATTATCAATGTTGAGGGTAATATTTTGTATATTTTGTAAGGTTCTTGCTGGTGTTATGTAGATAGTGTAATAAATAGAGATAGTTTTCACAGGACATCACTGCACAGGGCTTATTGGCAAAGGACACGGGGTGTGGGAAAGAGCGGGACATGAGAGAATGGAATGCAGCTCCCTGTTAACCACTTCAATACCAGGCACTTACCCCCCTTACTGCCCAGGCATTCAGCTTTCAGTGCTGTCGCATTTTGAATGACGCTGTACTCCAATTTTTTTTTTTTTTACACAATTAGAGCTTTCTTTTAATGGTATTTAATCACTGCTGGTTTTTTTTTTATTTTTTGCTAAAAAACAAAAAAAGACTGAAAATTTTGAACAAAAACAAAAAACTGTTTCATAGTTTGTTATAAACTTTTGACAACAGGTAATTTTCTTCTTCATTGATGTGTGCTGATGAGGCTGCACTGATGGGCACTCATAGGCTGCACTGATAGGCACTGATAAGGCGGCACTAATAAGCTCTGATGAGGCGGCACTGATAAGCGGAACTGATGGGCACTTGTAGGCACTGATAGGCAGCACTGATCTGTGGCACTGATGATGAGGCAATGATGGGCACTGGAGGCACAGGTGAGGCAGCCGCAGCTCTCTGTGTGAGGGATCGATGTCCCTCCGACAGAAGTTGGTGATTAGCTTTTTTTCCCCCTCACGCTGACAGCATTAGGGGGAAAAAAGTACAGATTCTGTTTACATCATGTGATCAGCTGTCATTGGCTGACAGCTGATGATGTAGTAAGGGGCCGAGATCGGCCCCTTATTCCGATATGTGATCAGCTGAGTCTCACAGGTTTGCTAATGTGACAGAACACCGCTGCTTTTAAAATTCAACTTCAAAACAATCTGACAGATTTCTAAATACTGTATTTCACTATATAACCTGAGTTTACTGGTAAAAATAAGTGTGAAATGCAAGACTCTGGTGGGTGTAACAAGATGTCCGCTTGCTGACTTCTGAATGTAGGCTTACTGCGGACGAGTGTGGGGTGTACCAAGATGGCCGCAACAGAACATCACTTCCATTCTGACAGGTCGCCGATTCTGACGGAACACTGGTCTGTGCAGCTCAGGAAAGATGTGGTCTTTGTGGGATGAAGCAGAGGTGAGGGGTGACCTAAATAAAGCATTGTAAACTTTGGATATGCTGCCTTTCTTCATTCTCTTCAGTAGTGCAGAGGCGAGCCGTGGCAGGCACTCTAAGGTTAGTCCGGTGTGTGAGCCATTTAGCGCCTGGAGCAGCGGGTTCTCTAGAGGTGAGGGGATTGAGGATGGGGACTGAGCTGTGCTGTGCTGTAGGGGTAGGCTGTATGGCCATGTGGGGCTACAACACCAGAACAGCTGGCAGGGTGTGCTGGGACTGTTGGTTCCTCAGCAGCCAGAGAAACCTCCCCTTATTGTATGTAGCGCCCCATAGTGAATAGGTGCTTAGGTGATAGATTTTTGCTAGGAGAGGCAAATTTATTCAGGCCTGACTGTTGTGCAGGCCTGAATGTTTTGATTTGGGCAGGGGAGTGGCCCTGGAAGAGCTGGGGACTGCAGAGAGGAACACCCCTTAGTTACCCATTCCCTTTGTTTCCAGAATGTTCTGGAAAAGGAGATGGGAGAGGAGGTTGGGCTTTCTGAGGTATGTTAAGGAGCCCTGACCAATCCCCAACCAGGAATGGCAGGGGGCAGGCCTCCTTAAATACTGTGGTCTGCCCAGCTGGGGGAGGAGAGTGTCGGGTGGAAGAGTGGAGATGTAGCAGAGGTTGCGGAGGCCTCACTTGAGAGCCCCCACTCTGGGGGGGTGACCTTGAGGCCTGGGAGCTTGGGTACAGCCAGGGGGAGAGAGAGAGATCCTGGTGCAGCGCAGGAGAGCAACAGAGAGGCTACAGGAAAGACTCTTAAAATGATCCACCAGTGTCAGTGAGTGACATACCCTGGGAGCTAGAGAAGGTGGACTGGAGCAGGCTGGGAGGATACAGTGGACAGTCTGTGGAGGTCAGAGGAGCCAGTCAGGGAAGTGGTGTCACTAGGCAGTGGAGCAGGCCGGTGCAGCCAGGAGGCCTGAGGTGGCCTGGAGAAGGATGGGCTGGGAGCAGTAGTCCATCTAACCCTAGCGAGCACCAATTTACTCAGCTACACTTTGAGAGCCCATGGTCCTTGCCTGTAATGGGCGAACCGGAGGTCCTGCCAGCAAAAACGCAGGCCTCACCATATGCTAGCTAGGCTGAAAGAAGATGTCGGAGACCTGATAAATTTTCTTTTGGGTCTCACTGGAGAGAAGCAAATGTTGTGCAGGAGGAAGTGTGAGGAGTGTAACGTTTAGCAAGTGTCAGTGCTGGAGGAAGGAATATATATACAGAGGTGTATATAGATGGTCCTGTTTCTTGATCTATTGGGCATCCCACAGTCACCCTTACCCCATCCAAGTTTATTCCCCTAATAAACAACTAAAAAGAAAAACAAAGTACCGGCCTGTTCCGTGACTCCAGAGTGACAGGTGGACCACATCAACCAGCCACCCCTAAGGGGACCATTGACTACATGTAGATTATGGAAGAGTCAGATCCTCTGTCAGGTGTTTATTTCTGTGTCCCCATTGGGGAGGTTTGCCCTCACTTCCTGTGCTGGTGACCCCGGTCATGTCCTGACATTGGGGATCTTCCAGGGACAGAAGTGAGGGGAAATCTCTCCAATGGGGCCCTGGACAGCATTACCCCCCCATACAACTTCTAACTCTTCCCCCCATACAACTTCTAACTCTTCCCTCCCCCCGCTGTCTACAGAACATAAAGAGGCCCTGTCACCACCTGATCACATGGCAGGGATGCTCTCTGTACAATATCATACGGGGGACAATTAACTGACCAGCATGTGTGAGATGTGAACCACTGGCCCCAGTGCTGCAAGGCAGATGTACTAACCATGGAGCCACTGTTTTGCTCTTTATACTCCAGGAAGAGTCTGTTCCCTAACACGGCCCCCTCCCCCCCATGCACGTCAAAGCCCTCTCCTCCTTTAGGGTCAGTTTTTCTCTCTGCTGGCCCAGCTCCTTCAACCTTACTTTAAGATCCCTACATAACCTTTTATAAGGTGGTGGGGGGAGTGAAGGGAAATATTAGAGAGCCACACCCCTCCCATCCCTTGTACGGTTTTGGGGTTATTCTCCCCTGGGGGCCACTATGCCACTGACACCTGTTATCTGAGGGGCCATTACTTCCTGGGGCCACTATCCCACTGACGCCTATAATTAGGGGAATCCTCCCTTGGGGCACACTAGCCTATGGACATGAAAGATTTGTGGTCATATTCCTCCTTTGGGCCTCCTATTCCTCTGACACCTAAAATTTGGAGGTGCTATTCTCCCCTGGGGCCACTATCCCATTTACAGCAATAATTTTGGCGGGTACTTCTTCCCTTGGGGCCACTACACTGACAACAATGATTTAAAGGGGTATTCTCCCAAGGGGCTACTTTTTCACTGACACTTAATGGTGTGTGAGGGGTATCCCCCCCCCTCTGAGAGCCACTATTCCACTGACATCAATGATTTAAAGGACTCTTCTTTTCCTGGGACCACTATCTCACTGATCCCAAGAATTTGGGGGCTATTTTCCCCTTGAGCCCACTATTCCACTTACACCAATGATTTGGGGATATTCTGCCCCAAGGGCCACTATTCCTCTGACAGCGGTGATTTGGAGGTGGACTTTCCCTCCTAGGGCCCAAAAATCTGTTGACACCAAACATGTGGGGGCCTGTTCATCTCTTGGGGCCACTATTCCACTGTCAGCAATGATTTGGAGGGACTATGCTCCTCTGGGATCACTGTCACACTGATCTCAATGATTTAGTAGCTATTCTCCCTTGGGGCCCACTATTTCACCAACATCAATCATATGGGGGTCACTTTATAACTGACACCAATATTTTAGGGAATATTCTCCCTTGGGTGCCATTATTCCACTGACACCAATGACTATTATTCCCAGGAGCCAATATCGCTAATCATTTTGGGGGGCACTGTTCAACTTACAGTAATGATTTTGGGGGCTCTTCTCCCCTGGGACCCTCTCTTCCACTGACATTGAAGATTTAGGGGCTAATCTTGCGAGGCCTGGCTCACACTATCGGGGGTCTGTGAGTTTGCAAGGGCACGGCAGGCCTTTCAGTTGAATGGGTCGCTGTGCCTGCGCTTCATGCAGGAAATAGGCTCCTGCACCAAGTTCAGAACACAGCAGCTGGGAAATGACATGATGCTTTTGCACCGTGGGATTTCCCCCGGTTCCCACACCCATAAATGCACTGCGTTTTTAGATGCGTGGGGGTGCCATAAAAAAATGTGTGGCAGCCCTGTGAACAACAGTGCGTTTTGGATGCAGGAACAAGTGTGATTTCCCCCACCCCCAATAGTGTGAACCAGGCCTGAAGGGTCGCTATTCCACTGGCAGCATCAATCTGGGGGGCTGTTCTCCCCTGGGGGCCACTATCCAACTGATATCAGTGGTTTGGGGCCCTTATTGTACTGTCACCAAAGATTGGGGGTTCACATTCTCCCCTGGGCCCACAATTCAGTTAAGCCCAAAAATATGGGCTGCTATTCTCCTCTTGGGGCCACTATTCCATTTTCAGCAATGATTTGGTGGCTATGTTGCTCTGGGCCGCTATCCTACCACCCTCCATGACTTGGTGGCCATTCTCTCTTGGGTCTCACTATTCACTTATCCCAATAATTTGGGGGCTGTTCTTCCCTGGGGGCAACTTGCCTACTGACACCAATGGGTTAATGGGGCTATTTTCCCCTGGGGGGCCATTATTCCAATGACAGCAATGATCCAAGTGACTATTATTCCCTGGGACCACTATCCCACTAACATCAATGATTTGGGGGGTATTGTTCCATGGGGGCCACTACTACAATGACAGCATCAGTTTGGGGGGCTTTTCTCCCTGGGGGTCCCCTCTGTTCCACTGACAGCAATGATTTGAAGTGCTGTTCTCCCTGGGCTCACTATTCTAGTGACAGCAGTGATTTGATGACTTTCCTTTTCATTGTTTCTATTGAAATTACAGATGTCTTTGTTTTGGAAATTGTAATTGCCAGACAGCAAAAAGGCCATTACAAACAATGTTGTGACAGATCTAGAAATTCACATTTTTAACAAATGTCACAAGTTGGGGAATTTGTAGCTCATTAGTAGCGCCAAACAATGCGTTTACTCCATGCCAGAAACACATTTTAGGGCTTTTCTGCCTGCTTTTATTTGAAAGTAACACAAAAATTCACACGGATATCTTCCCACGCAGAGGGTTCTCGCCATTCATATGATAAGGAAAAGTAACATTCACCCTCGTAGGTCTCTTCACAGCTTTACTGCTCAGCTTAGTAGTTTTGGTCTTCCTGACCATCAAACACATCCAGTGCTCATGCACACCTGCTATACCTCCGCTCTGTCTTTTCTGCAGTGTCCGAGATGCTCCGTCTGTCCCAGACTGTCTTTCTCTGAGGCTCGTGCCTCAATCTGTCCTGTCCTGGACAATATGGTGCAATGTGCACCTCTCACTGCTCCCTTGCAATCACTGTCCCCCATGGCAGGGTGGGGTCCTGAGCTCTTACCCTGGTTCTAAGATGAATGCAGCACACACCTGCATCACTAGTATGCTTACTTCCCAGAAACCTGGCCCTGATTGCTATTCTAAACAGTTGCACGGGTACGCCCCGTCACACTGAATGTTCCCTTTTTTTCAATATTTTGCAATCTTGTACATTTATGGTAATTAACTTTTTGTTACTGTTGGGTCATGAAAGGTTTTGGAAGAATTTACCAGGCCCTGATCTCGCTAAGGTTGTGAATCCCTTCTCTAGATTGTCACATGACTGGTAGCCCTAAATCTGCTGGTGTTGCTGACATCATATCAAAGATGGCGGCTCACAGCAGTAGTCTCAGGGCTTTTGAATGTCTACATAAAAGAGCCTCATACCAACCACTGCTTAGTGCAGTGGCTTACCTAAAAAGCAATTCAGTTTTCAGATACAGTCAGGTGGGCCTTCACCATGCATAGTGTTTGGAAGGTCTGAAGATTGCACAGATGCTCAGACTTTTCTTCTTGCCAGGAGATCAGATTTTAAACCTAGTTTGTCTGGAAAAAGTGAATAAATAGGGGAACTTGCAAATTGTGTTCCCTTATTATGGGGTGCTTGAGATAAACAGGTGATACACACATAGATTCTTTTTGTTCATCCTGCAGGCTGAATGAAAATAATATAACAGATCCCCCCATTCATGCTATACAGCGCAGACTGAGGAATCTTCTGCTGTGGCAATTGTATTGAAGCCAGCGCCTATCAGAATACCTGCACAGTGCTGCATTTGATTGGATGCAGACGCACTTTGGCTGTCAATTTTCTGCCCAGGTCCTGATGTCGGGTGGTATGTGCCTGTCAGGACCACCCATGTAGCACTTTCACCCCCTTGGTCAATTTTAAGCATTCAGTGCTGTTGCACTTTGACAATTGCACGGTAATGCAACGCTGTACCCATATGATGTACCCAATTTTTTGCTAAACAAACGAAATAAGATAAAAAAAAAAAAAAAAAAAACATCTATTTTTTCAATTTTGCAAATAAGGAATTTTTCTTCTTTACTGATGTGCACTTTTGAGGTTGCACTGATGGGCACTGGGTGAGGCTGTTATGTATTGTGGGAAACTTTTGAAGGGGTTCATGTGCTGTTTTATTTCCCTTACATAGAATCAGGTAATGTTTCATTTGCCCACATTTTGAACTGTATTTTTTTTTTTCCTTTGTAAATGTCACTTCAAGAATAAAAAAATATTTGTAGATCCTCCAAAATGTATACCAGACACTTTGGGGTTGATTAACTAAAGCTGGAAAGTGCAAAAATTGGTGCAGCTGTGCATGCTAGCCAATCAGCTTCTAACCTCAGCTTGTTCAATCAAGCTTTGACAATAAGGCTGCATTCACACAGGGGCGACCCGACTTCGACGCGACTTTGCTAGGCAATTTCAGCGCGACTTTCAGCGCGACTTCCAGCGTGACTTCCAGGGACTTGAGGCGACTTTACAACACGACTTTTTCCAGGCGACTTTGCCTTGACCAATCAGAAAAGGGAGGGAGGGGGTTGCCTAAAAATAAATTCTATTCTTTTCACTACAAAGTCGCTTTTATTTAGATGGGGGATCCGACTTGGAGGCGACTTCTATTCAATTCTATGGGCACAAGTCGGATAGAAGTCGCCTAGAAGTAGTACAGGAACCTTTTCTGAAGTCGTTCCGACTTCAGTAGTGTACATTAAGACGGCTCCCATTCATTTCAATGGGATTTCAGATGTCAAGCGACCTGGGGCGACTTGAGGCTACCCAAGTCGGAGCGACAGTCGCCCCTGTGTGAATGGTGCCTTAAACCTTGAAGCTGATTGGTTTCTATGTGGAGCTGCACCAAATTTTGCACTTTCAAGCTTTAGTAAACCAACCCCTTTGAGTCTGGTATGGATTTTAACCACTTCACCCCCGGAAGGATTTCCCCCTTTAGGACCAGAGCACTTTTTGCGATTCGGCACTGCGTCGCTTCAACTGACAATTGCGCGGTCGTGTGACGTTGTACCCAAACTAAATTTGCGTCCTTTTTCCCCACAAATAGAGCTTTCTTTTGGTGGTATTTCATCACCTGTGCGTCATTTCTGAGCTCCGCTATAAACAAAAAAAGAGCGATAATTTTGCAAAAAAAAAAAAAAAACAGTTTTTCTTACTTTTTGCTAAAATACAAATCAAAAATAAATAAAATATAAAAAACATTATTTCAGAGGTTTTGGCTGATTTACCGTATATTCTTCCTCATATTTTTATTTAAAAAAATCGCAATCGGCATTTACTGATTGGTTTGCGCAAATTTGCCGCGTTTATGGATGATGAGAATTCATTTCTGGGTTTTTTTTAATTTTTTTACTAGTAATGGCGGCGATCTGCGATTTTTAGCGGTACTGCGATATTGCAGAAGACATATCAGACTATTTTGACACTTTTCTGGGATCAATGACATTTTTACGGCGATCAGAAATTTAAATGTCCACTGATTACTGTATAAATGTCATTGGCAGTGAAGGGGTTAACATGCAGGGGGCAGGGAAGGGGTTAACCTGTGTTCCCTAGGCGTGTTCTAACTGTGAGAGGGCTGGGCTGTTATGGGCATACGAGATCTAACTGATCCCAGTGACAGGGATCAGTAGATCTCCTATGCCCGCACTGACAGAGCGGGGAACCGCCGTATTTACATCAGCGGTTCCCCGTTCTTTTTGCTGTGGCCGCTCATCGTGGCTCGCCATCGACAACGGTTCCGCCCAAGCCACGGACACACTCCTCTGGAGTGGGGCAGCCACGCACGCGCTCGCCGCCGGCACGCATGCGCCCCCTAACGGCCACTCCGCAAATTGCAGTTTATTTACGGCTATTCGCCGGACCCGTCCACACTGCCGCAGTAAATATATTGTGCGCGGTGTGGAAGGGGTTAAAAAGGGTAGCTCACGCAAAAAAAAACACAATGGGGTTGATTTATTAAAGGGAAAAAGACTGTGCACTTTGCAAAGCACAGTTGCACTCTGCAAGAGCAGTTGCTCCAGAGCTTAGTAAATGAGCAGAAGCTCTGCTGACTTCCATCATCCAATCATGTGCAAGCAAAAATGTTGTTTTTTTATTTTCCTTGCATGTGATTGGGTATTCTTTGCAAAGTGAAGCCTTACCTCATTTACTAAACTCTGGAGCAATTGCACTTGCAGAGGGCACAGTCCATTTGCATTTAGTAAATCAACCCCAAAGTGTGAGGTCCCATAGGAAATCCATACAAGAAATTAGATAGACATTCTCAAATCCAGTGTGTGTGTGTGTGTGTGTGTGTGTGTGCACAGTATCTCACAAAAGTGAGTACACCCCTCACATTTTTGTAAATATTTTATTATAAGTTTTCATGTGACAACACTGAAGAAATGACACTTTGCTACAATGTAAAGTAGTGAGTGTACAGCTTGTATAACAGTGTAAATTTGTTGTCCCCTCAAAATAACTCAACACACAGCGATTAATGTCTAAACCGCTGGCAACAAAAGTGAGTACATCCCTAAGTGAAAATGTCCAAATTGGGCCCAAAGTGTCAATATTTTGTGTGGCCACCATTATTTTCCAGCACTGCCTTAACCTTCTTGGGCATGGAGTTCACCAGAACTTCACAGGTTGCCACTGGAGTCCTCCTCCACTCCTCCATGACGACATCACGGAGCTGGTGGATGTTAGAGATCTTGCACTCCTCCACCTTCCGTTTGAGGATGCCCCACAGGTGCTCAATAGGGTTTAGGTCTGGAGAGATGCTTGGTCAGTCCATCACCTTTACCCTCAGCTTCTTTAGCAAGGCAGTGGTCATCTTGGAGGTGTGTTTGGGGTTGTTATCATGTTGGAATACTGCCCTGTGGCCCAGTATCCGAAGGGAGGAGATCATGCTCTGCTTCAGTATGTGCCAGTACATGTTGGCATTCATGGTTCCCTCAATGAACTGTAGCTCCCCAGTGCCGGCAGAACTCATGCAGCCCCAGACCATGATACTCCCACCACCATGTTTGACTGTAGGCAAGACACACTTGTCTTTATACTCCTCACCTGGTTACTGCCACATTGCGCCTCTTGTTATGGCCGGGTAAGACCGGACCCATCCCCACCACAGCCTATGACCTCTCCTGTCCCATCCCCCAGCCTCTGACCTCCTGTCTCATCCCCCACCTTCTGACCTCCTGTCCCATCCCCCAGTCTCTGACCTCCGCAGCCTCTGACCTCCTGTCCCATCCCCCAGCCTCTGACCTCCTGTACCATCTGCAGCCTCTGACCTCCTGTTCCAGCTGCAGCCTCTGACCTCCACAGCCTCTGACCTCCTGTCCCATTCCCCAGCCTCTGACATCCACAGCCTCTGACCTCCTGTACCATCCGCAGCCTCTGACCTCCTGTACCATCCGCTGCCTCTAACCTCAGCAGCCTCTGAGATCCTGTACCGCCCGCAGCCTCTGACCTCCGCAGCCTCTGACCTCCTGTACCGTTCGCAGCCACTTACCTCCGCAGCCTCTGACCTCCTGTACCGTCCGCAGCCTCTGACCTCCACAGCCTCTGACCTCCTGTACCGTCCGCAGCCTCTGACCTCCACAGCCTCTGACCTCCTATACTGTCCGCAGCCTCTGACCTCCTGTACCATCTGCAGCCTCTGATCTCCACAGCCTCGGATCTCCTGTACCGTCTGCAACCTCTGACCTCTGCAGCCTCTGACCTCCTGTAACATTCACAGCCTCTGTAGCCCCTGACCTCCTGTCCCATCCCATAGCCTCTGACCTCCGCAGCCTCTGACCTCTGCAGCCTCTGACCAGCTGTACCATCCGCAGCCTCTGACCTCCTGTCCCATCCCCCAGCCTCTGACCTCCACAGCCTCTGACCTCCTGTACCATCCGCAGCCTCTGACCTGCTGTCCCATCACCCAGCCTCTGACCTCCTGTACCATCTACAGCCTCTGACCTCCGCAGCCTCTGACCTCCGCAGTCTCTGACCTCCTGTCCCATCCCCCAGCCTTTGACCTCCTGTACCATCCGCAGCTTCTGACCTCCTGTCCCATCCCCCAGCCCCTGACCTCCTGTACCATCCACAGCCTCTGACCTCCACAGGTTCTGACCTCCGCAGCCTCTGGCCTCCTGTCCCATCCCCCAGCCTCTGACCTCCTGTACCATCTGCTGCCTCTGACCTCCACAGCCTCTGACCTCTGCAGCCTCTGCCCTCCTGTACTGTCCGCAGCCTCTGACCTCCGCAGCCTCTGACCTCCTGTCCCATCCCCCAGCTTCTGACCTCCTGTACCAGCCGCAGCCTCTGACCTCTTCTGTCCCAACTCCCAGCCTCTGACCTCTCCTTTCCCATCCCCCAGCCTCTGACCTCTCCTGTCCCATCCCCCAGCATCTGACCTCTCCTGTCCCATCCCCCAGCCTCTGACCTCTCTTGTTCTATCCCCCAGCCTCTGACCTCTCCTGTCCCATACCCCAGCCTCTGACGTCTCCTGTCCCATCCCTCAGCCTCTGACCTCTCCTGTCCCATCCCTCAGCCGCTGACCTCTCCTGTCTTATCCCATAGCCGCTGACCTCTCCTGTCTCATCCCATAGCCGTTGACCTCTCTAGCACCATCCCCCAGCCTCTGACCTCTCCTGTCTCATCCCATAGCCGTTGACCTCTCTAGCACCATCCCCCAGCCTCTGACCTCTTCTCCACCATCCCCAGCCTCTGACCTCTCCTGTCCCACTCCCAGCCTCTGACCTCTCCTGTACCATCCACAGTCTCTGACCATCTCCTATATCATGTCCGCAACCTCTAACCATCTGTTGTATTTTATCATGTTTGCAGTCACTGAGGGGGGAGTCTGGAGAAAGGTCAAGAGTGGGAGTGCTGCCGGGATGGGGGTCGTGGGAGAAGTCAGACGTGTGTGGACTGGAGAGGAGACTATAGGATAGAACCAGAGCCACCAAGCTGAAGCCGACTGACTGAGCCTTGCACGGTGCACGCGAGAGGAGGTCAGTGACAGCGCCGCAAGGCCAGTTTGAGGGGGGTCACTGATGTAAGGGGGCACTGATATAAAGTTTTACCCTTATATCAGTAACCCCCTTACCTTAGTGTTTTCTTTCTGCGGAAGGTGTTCTCTGGTCACCAGAGTCCTCCCCGCATTCCCAGAGTTCCCCTTTACATCAGAGTCTGCAGGATTCCCCTTTACAATGCAAGGGGGAACTCTGCGAACTCTGATGTAAAGGGCAATGCAGTGGATTCTGATATAAGGGGGGTCTTTGGTCACCAGAGCCCCCTCCTTATATCAGAGTTCCCCCTTAAATCATGATCTGCAATGGTCCCCTTTATGTCAGAGTTACCTTGCACTGTAAGGGGGATTCCTGCAGACTCTGATATATGGGGGAACTCTGTGCTGGCTAGGTTATTTTAACCTGACCTTCATGTAAATGGAGAAATATGTTTTTTTACTTTAGTTTAACTTTAACACATTGCTAATAGCTTTAGCTACATGTTTATAGCTTAAATATTGATATTTGTACTGAAAACGGCCATTTTATAATACACTCTTCACATGTGCTTTAACATGCAAACCCTTTTGTGAACAGAAAAATAATGACGTTATGCTGTTGGGCTGATATAGTAATGCTATGGGGCTGGTATGAAATTATTTCCAGGGCTGGTTTTTATTCCCAGTCAGGCCCTTTCAAGTGGTTAAGGGACCTAGCCATTAGAACAATTTTGGGGACCTCCCTTCAGCAGCTAAGTGTCCCTGAGAATGAAAGGACTTTCTACAATGGCCAAGACGAAAAAGCCTATGCTAGAAAAACTTATGACAATGAGTTTTGGATTTTTTTCCAAATAGCTCCAAGGTGGCTGCAGACTCAGAATAGTTTAGCTAAATTCAGCACGCTGCAGCAATGCTGCAACCTTAGTAAGCCCGCAGCAGATAATTGGCAGCAGTCCCAGAAAAAACTCTCTTACATTCTGAATGTTTAATACAGGAATATACAAATTTATTGCTAAAGTATGCAAACTGGTAAAGTGATAGTAAACCCTCGGTTTTTAAAGTATAACTAAAGGCAAAACTTCTTTTTAGTTTTGGATAGAGGGGTTAGAACACCGGTCAGTTTTTATTGCCGTCGGTGCCCCCCGTTAGGGAGATGCACCCTCTCAAACTGTCCTGTTTACCATTATCATTGAAAGTGAAAGTAAAAGAAAATGCCAAATTTCAGGTTGTCTTCAGAAAAGTAATAGCGGGGAAATCTTCCAATGGGGATACTGGTTCTGGTGACCCGGGGGGCCCCAAGAAATTCCCTTAAGTTGCAGGGATTTCCTCTCACTTCCTGTTTGTCTATGGGATAGGAAGTGAAGGTAAATCTCCCCAATGGCACAAAGATGGCGAAAATAAACCTTACAGGGTTATAACCCTCCCTTAAAAAAGTTTTGCCTATATTTCTGTTTTAAGCACTTTCAGCGGCTGATTTAATCCCTTAGCAGCCTCTTTATTTTGTAATCCTTGCCTGTGTTTACAGTGGAGCTCCACCCATATGTGGAAGCTCCGCTTATCTGCCCCCCCCCCCTCCACTGCCTCATTTGGCACCTTTTTGGGGGGGAGCATTTGGTTTTCACAGGTAACCGCTCCCACTTCCGACTCCGTTCACTGTGGCGCCACTTCACGCATGCACAGTAGGAAACCAACTGTGAAGCCACACGGTTTTGCTTAGCCAGGATGACGGAGTGAGCACCCGATAGCTGAAGAATCTGTTTGGGTGAGGACACCGCTGGATGCCCGGACAGGTGAGTGCCCTAATATTTGTAAGTGCCCAGTATTTCTAGCTGCTTTTGGGGGGGGGGGGCTGGAACTACTCTTTAGGCTGGTGCTATGATCGCTGCCCCAGGTTTCCTGTCTTAGGGTTGCTTCTTGTTTTTTGCAGCACTCTAGAACCACCCTAGAGTTGTATCTCTCCACTGTGTGCATTGTTAGAAATACACAGCCCCATAGCCTAGGATGGCAAGGTACTCCCCTTCTCCTCCTCCTCTCTCCCTCCCTTCTCCAAGCTAACAGATTGATTGGAGAATGTACTGTCCACTGCTAGCATTTTTCTTTGCAAACTGGAAGTTTGACACCGCCATTAGGGGCCCCTCGGGAGGCTCGGGGCTGAGGGCGTGGTATTCGGAGCTGAGGCCCTGATAGCCACCCCCCGTGGCGATGCCCCTGATGTGTGGTAAGCAGGAGTGGGCTTGTGCGTGTTCGGAACCAAACGCGCCCATTCCTGCCAGGATACTGCAAAGCACGAATCACAGGCAATGAGACATTTCCCAATCCGCAGCTGCAGCGACCGGGAAATGTCTCACTGTCTGTCATTAGCTGCCTGCAGTGTCAGTTCCGAACACGCCCAAGCCCATCCTTAGTGGTAAGCTAAAAAATGCTGAGGGTTTGATACTACTTCAAAAGGGACCTCTCAGTAACTTGACAAGTCTGCATTAATATATTCCTGACATGCCATTATATGCAGCAACAGTATCCTTTATTTTTGAAGTTTTACCTTTTATGAATTAAAACACCACCCTTGAGTTTCGGCGACTACTCCAAGGATGAAATGATGTCAGCTGTGTTATGTGTTATGTCCACGGTACACTGAAGTACAATAAAAAATTCCATGTTTACCTGTTAAAAAAAAATGAAGTTATGGGGTTGATTTACTAAAGCCGGAGCGTGCAAAAACTGGTGCAGCTTTGCATGCTAGCCAATCAGCTTCTAACCTCAGCTTGTTCAATCAAGCTTTGACAATAAAACCTTGAAGCTGATGGTTTCTGTGTGGAGCTGCACCAAATTTTGCACTTTCAAGCTTTAGTAAATCAACTCCTATGTGTTATTGTTTTACCCATCACCTCTGCTTTATGAACTTTTTTTACAAGAAAAAAGAATGCTGAAACTGAAATGAAGAGTAAATTTAGCTACCATATTTATGCTGCCCACTTCAGCCGCAGAAGGATTTATCCCCTTCCTGACCAGAACACTTTTTGCACTGCCTCGCTTTAACTGACAACTGCGCGGTCGTGCGACGTTGTACCCAAACAAACTTGACGTCCTTTTTTTCCCACAAATAGCGCTTTCTTTTGGTGGTATTTGATCACCTCTGCGGTTTTCATTTTTTGCACTATAAAAAAAGAGCAATCATTTTGAAAAAAATAAAAAAAACAATATTTTTTACTTTTTGCTATAATAAATATCCAAAAAAAATGTAAAAAAACTAATTTCTTCCTCAGTTTAGGCTGATATGTATTATTCTACATATTTTTGGTAAATAAATTCCAATAGGCGTATATTGATTGAGTTGAGAAAAATTTCATGTCTACAAACTATGGGAATAGAATTATGGCATGTTTATTTATTTATTTTTTACTAGTAATGGCAGCGATCATGCGATTTTTAGCAGGACTGCGACATTGCGGCGGACAGATCGGACACTTTTGACACTTTTTAGGGACCAATGACATTTATACAGCGATCAGAGCTTTAAATAGCCACCGATTACTGTATAAATGTCACTGGCAGGGAAGGTGTTAAACTGTAGGGGGGCGATCAAGGGGTTAAGTGTGTTCCCTCACTGTGTTCTAACTATGTGGGGGCTGGGCTGACAGGAGCATGACAGATCTAACTGTTGCTGATCACTGAGAACCGTAGATCTGTGACATGTCCCCTGACAGAATGGGGATCCGCTGTGTTTACATTGGCGGATCCCTGTTCTGCCTCTGTAACAGGCGATCGAGGGTCGCCGGGGGACATCGGGGGTCCGTCTGACTTGCTGGCACATTCACGCATCGTGCAGTGGGTGCGAGAGCGCGCTCCTGCAACTGCGCCTATGCGAGCCGCCATACAGCTATGGCGATTGACACAGGAGAGCCGACCTGCTGCCATATAACAATGGTGGATGGTCGGCAAGCGGTTAAAGGTCAGCTGGCAGCTTAAAATAGATACTTAAGAAGACAATGCCCAAGGTGATGCCACATCTCCAATAGCATGTGGTGCATCATGTGTTGATGTAGATTGGCTCCTTTTCCTTTATAGTAGAACTATAGGCAAAACTTTTTGATGTCATTTTGGATAGAGAAAGGGAGGGATATATTCATCTTATCTGTCTTATCATCTCCATGGCAGCATACCTGTGATGGGCTCCACCCTTAACTCCTCCCCTTAGGACAGTGACTGTTATAAAAGTAAAAGGTAAGACACAACATTTTCGTTGGTTCATGTCACACCTACCTCACCCCAAGGCAGAAGCAGTGGATGCTTCGACCAGTCCATGGTTATACAATACAGCATATGCCTTCCCTCCCCGGCCTCTAATTATGAGATTTCTTTCTAAGCTGCTGAATACATCACTAACAGTAATGGAAATACTTCTTTGCTGGCCAAGACGCCCGTGGTTTCCCCTGGCGATGCACCTCATTACTCAGCACCCGATCAAGATTCCACTCATGCCTCACCTTTTATCTCAGGG
This sequence comes from Glandirana rugosa, assembly GCA_018402905.1. Lineage (NCBI taxonomy): Eukaryota > Metazoa > Chordata > Amphibia > Anura > Ranidae > Glandirana > Glandirana rugosa. The sequence continues at coordinate 331,278 of BLSH010082182.1, forward strand.
GAGATTTCTACATCCAGCTCCTCACAAGCTGAACCTTCAAGCTTGGAGGCTGAAAGGCAGAGGTTCAGATACTTAGGCTGTTCGGCAGAAGTAATCTCAATGCTCCTCATTGCCAGAAAGCCTTCTACAAACAATGTGTACTCCAGGGTATGGAACAAGTTTGAAATCTTCACAGGGGGCAAAGGTTTTATACCCGCTCAGCCTTCGGTCACCCTTCTATTGTGTTTCCTTCAAGCAGGCCTGGAGCTTGGTCTTGGATTGAGCTCCCTTAAAGTTCAGGTCACAGCAATTTCAGCAGCCAGCCACGGACAAAAGATGGGCAGAAGAACCTCTGGTGGTCTAATTCTTCAAAGCCGTAAAGAAGGTACGACCACCCACGAAACAGACATTTCCCGCTTGGGATCTCTCCCTTGTCCTAGAGGTTTTATCAACCAAACCTTTCACTCCATCTGAAGCTGCTTCATTATGGAATCTGACCCTCAAGACAGCTTTCCTAATTGCTGTAACATCAGGCAGAAGAGCCTCAGAACTGCAGGCCTCGGGGGCAACAAACAGAAAAGCGCCTCTTAGTGTAATGTTTATTAAAGAGGAAGTAAACCCAGATTGGGTTTACTTCCTCTACATACCCCTGTAAATTAGAAGCATAATGGGCTACTATGCATCGCATAGTAGCCCATTATGTGCCACTTACCTGCAAACTAAGCCATCGACATCCAGCGCTGTCCCCTGTGCTGGCAGCGTCCATCTTCAGCCCCTCTTCCTTCCGGGGCCCCAACTCCGGCTCTGTGACTGGCATGCATGCGGGAGCTGTCAGTCACGGCACCGTGTCGGGGAGAAATGGCACGGAGGCCGTTTCTTCACTGTGCATGTGCCGAAAAGACGTCGGCACATGCAGAACACTGCATATCTCCTGAATCGTGCAGGTTTGGGAGATATGCAGGGCACCTACAGGTAAGCCTTATTCTAGGCTTACCTGTAGGTTAAAGTGGTTGTCACAGGTTGACAACCACTTTAAGTAGTAACATTAAGTCATCAAACACTTACATTGAGGTAAGAGAAAATCAGCTCGTATGGGATAAAAGTGCCATGGGGCACAGTCTATGGCAACTCCGCCGCAATACTGCGTTGAAGCAGGAATAAGCCGGCAGGTCCTGTATGCTGTCCGGGTATGTCTGATGGGACAAGCTCGGAGTGCAGCACCGACAGGCGTGTGACGTAACCCAGGCCAAACAAAATCACAACATGTTTCAGAACATGCGCCAAGTCCATACGGAGCATGCACGCTCCTTTGTCAAGTGATAGGGAGTGAAGGGAATGTACTGGTTTAAATGCTTTGCGAGGACAGGATTAATTTCCTGTTACTAATTGAACAGGTGGAGCCACTTGACTCATATTGTTGGATGCGAGAGACGGAACTTATAAATAGAACTTTGTCTAGATAAAAATAGTGGGTGTTAAAAAGCATAGAAAAAGACAAGAGCCAGTATTTTTAAAACTGTTTTATAGTAAACGATGTATTATGTGCACACTTGTAACAGTATGTGTGCAGGTGTGCAAGTACCATATATACTTTGACCTGAATGCATGCTGACATTATGTAAAAAAATATATATAGAAAAATATATAAAATTGATGCGGAGGAAAGTATATACAAGGAAGAGAGGGAATTTTCTTCATGCTGCTATCTCAAGCTGACTTCACTCTGGAGAAAAGCTGTGCCCTCAGTGCCTGTCTCCTGGTTAAGACACAACAGTCAGATAACATCACTTCATTGTATGGACATCTTTGAGTACTTCTCTTGCTCCTGACTTTTTGTATTTACATGGTTATTGCTGATTGTCAATTATACTCACACTCCTGGCGCTAGCATTTTGCCTTGTCTTGGGGGCAACAAATGAGCACATTGTCTTCTTCCCAGACAGAGCGGAACTTCAAACAATACAAGGTTTTGTTCCCAAAGTTTCCTCTCTCTCTTCTCTTTCAGAACCTTGGACCCTACCTGCCTTTTCAGATCCGGATTCAGGTTCCTTACATCAACTAGACATCTCAAATATCTTAAGGCATTACCTTCAGCCTCCTTCAGGGACTCAACTAAGTTGTTCATATCCCTTGGGGAAAAACAAGGGGAAGGAAGCTTTTTCAAGGACCATCGCTTCATGGATTTGCAAATTAATACAGAAGGCATACAGGCCAAAAGGTTTGGATGCTCCTTCAGTCATAGCACATTCAACCAGGGCAGGTCCACATCCTGGGCAGCAAGAGACGTATGTCTCTGTGGAAACAATTTGCAGAGCAGCTACATGGTCTTCCCAAAACATGTTCCTACGACACTATAGGATTGATCCAGGGGCTCTCACTTCTATGGATTTTGGGAAGAGAACAATTGAGTCAGCTTTGGCACTTTCTAAATAAAAAAAATGTTTTCTTTGAGCATTATCCACCCTGTTTTCAGTTATTTATCACAGGTATGCTACCATGGAGGCACCAGGAAAACAGAAAAGTGTATCACATTTACCGTAATTTTCCTTTCCTGGTGCCTTTCCATGTCAGCATACATTCCCTCCCGTGGTATTCTATGACAGGGAGAATGTTGTGGGGGGGCCTTACCTTTTACTTTTATAATATTCTCTGTCCCAAGGGGAGGAGTTAAGGGTGGAGCCTATCTCAAGTATGCAGCCATGGATAGGCACTAACAAGGACAGAGGCGCTTCTAAGTGCAGACTGTATATAAATTTAATAACATATTATGTTATGTCCGAGGCTTGGAGCACACTGTGGAATGTCGCGGCGGCGTGACGTCATCAAAGCCGCGACAGTCCACAGTGTGCTCCAAGCCTCGGTCCAGCGCCTTGCCGGCTACAGACGCTACAGATTCACATCCAGACTGACTTGTCGCTGCTTGGGGACGGTGAGCTGTTGACGGTCCATTCTGGACTACTTACATGCGCTGTTTTTAACGCTCCTTGTGAGTTGCTATGCTAAAGTTTTTAAGATGTTATTACATTTATATACAGTCTGCACTTAGAAGCGCCTCTGTCCTTGTTGTTCTCTTACAGTGGCCAGCGGCTTCCCCACTAAGAGTGCTGCATCCATTTGTGGACTGATATTCTGCATCCCTTTAGCCCCCACCCACCCTTTGTGTTCTTATCATATACCATTGTATTGTAAGTATCGGAGAGCTCATTTCACTGTGCGCCTTTTTCCTTGTTATGGATAGGCACTAGGAAAGGAAAATTACGGATACATTTTTCCGTTTTGTTGTCATTTTGGATAGAGAAAGGGAGGGGTATAGCCCCTGCCAGATTTTTTTGTAAGTCAAGCCCATTGGGACATGACATTTACCTTAATTTCCTGTCCCAAAGCCAAGACAGAAAGATGAAGGAAAGGGGAATCCCTGTACACCCC
>BLSH010082182.1:356236-377236 GCA_018402905.1 Glandirana rugosa
ACACTTGGATCTGAATAAATCTCAGTGTGGGTAACTACTATTAACTTTGGAGACTCTTGTTACTTTTTTTACACTGGTCCTAGTTTATATCTTTTGTTTATCGTTCGTGACACGAGAAATTATGAAATATTCTACCAAAACATATTACTGAATTTGTGAAAATCACCCAACACGTTTCATCACCCGTTTGTGTCTGTTTTTTCTCTCCCGTACGTCCTCAGTACCTGTCCCGTGTGCAATAATCACTATCAAATAATAATGACACGATTATATGTTTTTATATATTAAAATAATTGGTGAAGTCGCCGCCCTCAGTGTGAACGTGGGCTTATTCTGTGGAGTAAGTGCGAAAATTGGGGCAGGCTTGAAGGGGCCCCGGTGCATTACTTTGCCCAGGGGCCCATAATCCTATTAAGGTGGCCCTGGCTGAAGTGGTTAATAAAATTATATATTTTTGTATATTAGCACAGTAATAATAAACTATCACTAATAACGTGTGCCCTGTCCATGACTCCTGCATGCCCTCTCTTTTTTGTCTGTGTTTGCCCACTACTTTGCACAACCCACTAAAAGTGTTTAAGTCATTATACAAAACCATCTTATAAAGTATTAAAGAGCACAGTGCTTGCTATTTGTTTTCTATATTTGATCCTGGTCACATTTTTTTCATTGTTCTCAGAGGTTTCAATTATCATCAATGGGTGTGACTCTAAATAAGTCTAGGTTCACATATATGCGCTTGCGGTTGATGTGTTTTTCAGGCACGTTTTGCACTGCGTTTTGCATTTTTAAACCCATGTTTTTGATGCGTTTTTGCATGCATTTTTTATGTCCCTTTAAAAACACTGTATATAGCTGGTTGCTAAGGAGCAGGTCGGAGAGACGGCCGCCTTGTCCGATGAGTTATCAGCTGTCAGCGGGATTCCTGCTGACAGCTGAATGTAGAAAAATGTAAAGAAAAAAAAAGAATCAGCGGGAAAAAAAATCAGGAAAAAAACGCCCTTAGGACTGGCATGGATTTGGAGGGGAACCCCACGGCAAAATAAAATAAAAAATCCTGCCTGGCCCACCGTGTGACATTTCTTAAATAGCTATGGGGTGGGGCCAGCCAGCGACATCACCTGGTGGCACCAGCCCCTGTGATGTCATCGACCAGTGCATGCTTGGCCGCTGAGGTCAACGGGGGAATTTTATTGTAAATTAAAAATGGGTTACCAGACAGCAAATCATAGATGGCCCGACATGGCAAAAATTGCAGCTAGCCCCATACAAATGTTCCATTTTTGTATTGCTGGAACTGTGGTTTCTGTACTCCCCGTGTGTCGTTTTGAAATAAAGTATTGGGAAAATACCACCAAAAGAAAACTCTATCTGTGTGACAAAAAATGATATACATTTTATTTGCGTACAGCGTTGCATGACCATACAATTACCAGTTAAAATAGCACAGTGCTAAAAAGCAAAAAATGGCCTGGTCATGAAGGGGGTAACATCTACCAGAGCTCAAGTGGTTAAAAAAACAACAGGAATTTTAACCATTCCATGTATCCAAAAATAAAGAAAGTTGGACACACTAAGACTTCAAGGGATTTAAATCCACTTTTTGTGCACCAAATGCCTTTGCAAACCCATATATTATCTTGTAAACTTAGCAGTGACATCATAACTGTTTTGCACATGGCTGTGTAAAGACTTAGCGGGTTCACCCACTACAGGCTGAAAGACAAAACCAGAGAAAATTCCAAGCTCAACTCATCAACCAGTCTGCTTACCACCCGAATTAACCTGTCCAACAGTCTGCGTTAAAAACAGGGTTTTAGTTAGCACACATTTGCAAATGAATATGTAAGCTGCAAGGCCTATCCACGGCACCCTATGTATTGTTTGCAGTCCTACCACTACTAAATGTATGAGTGTATCCGCAGTGGGATCATATGCATTCTAATGGATAGATGAGGGGCAGGTGGGCCAGGAGGTAACCCAGTCCTCCTTACAGGCACAGGGGGCACCCTGGATACCCAGCACATAGCACAATGACAGCAAAGGTGCCCAGTGTGTCCCCTGATTAAATTTACAGCCGTAACAAAAAGATGGCCCCTGCCCCACCTATAACTGGCCTTCACAGCAAGGAGCAACATGGAAGGGCAAACGCACGAAAGACAAAACCAGAGGAAATTCCCAGCTCAACTCACCAACCAATCTGCTTACCAACCAAATTAACCTGTCCAACAGTTTGCGTTAAAAACAGGGATTTAGTTAGCACATATTTGCAAATGCATGCGTAAACTGCAAGGCCTCTCCACGGCACCCACTACAGGCTGCCTGCAGAAAACGAATGGAGGTGGATATAAGACCAGTCACCTTTCGCAACTACAGAAAGCATCAGTGATTGGTCTTCATTACAGGAAACCCAAGGAGTGCAGGAGTTGTTTCATGATGAATTACTCTACGGATTTAGAAGAAATACACAATGAAGGCAAACATGCCTCTTGTATTTAGGCAATATTTATTTGGATTTCAGCTTTTTTTTTGTCATTTCATTTTTATTTGTTTTCCATTAGTTTATACATTTGCCATACAAAAACATCAATTCCATTGCCATGCTTGCATACACTATACTTACCCCTCTCACGCCACACTTTTCCCAATACCCCCACCCCTTCCCCCCTATTATTACATTAAAGTAGGTATAATGTCTACTCTGACTTCCTAAAAATTCATATATTCAGGTACCAGTCCTAGGGTGGCAATCCATTTTTTCCATATTTTCTCGAATTTGGTTTTACTTCCTCTTTTCGTATAGGCTAGTTTTTCACTTATTATTGTGTTGTTAATCAAGCACATCCAGTTTTTCACAGAGGGTGGTTTAGATTTTATCCACCTCCAAGTGATCCCCTTCTTCGCCTGATACAGACATCTTAGGATTGCTATTCTTCTTGACACTGGCCCTACATTTTGTTCCACCTGCCCCAATATGCAAAGGACTGGGTTCAACTGTAGCTCTAACTCATATGCTGAGTTGATTTTTTCTAGCACCCCTTCCCAATACCTATATCGTTTGGGACACCTCCATAGCATGTGAATCAAGTCCCCAGTTGCAACCCTGCACCTGGGGCAACGTGCATCCGGACATCTCCCAAACTGGAATAGCCTTTTTGGCGTGTAATATGCTCTATGTATAGTATAAAGTTGTGTAATTTTCTGCGCTGCTGAAAGGGACAACAGATCTACCGAAGATAATCCATTAGCCATCCTAAGTTCTCCCACATCCTCTTCCCATTTCTCCCTGCTAAGGAGTTGAGAATCTTTTTCTAATATTTTTAAATGAATACAGTTTTGAGATCAATCTTTTAAGGAAGTGGACTCTACCAGAGTTCTCAACAAGGGGGCCTTATTCCATTTTAACCTTTTTTTTAATTTCTTTAAATTGTATTGTCAATGCATGTTTAGACTGTAAATATTGATAAAAGTTCTTGTTTAAGAGCCCAAATTCCTCTTTTAGCTCCTAAATTGTCTTCAATTCTTCCACTACATACATTTGCGATAGTCTTACCACCCCCATTGTTTCCAGTTATTAAAATTCTCTAACCCTTGCAGCTCATGCAGTTTTTTGTTATCCCAAATGGGTGTATATTCTGTAAATCCAGAATATTGAAATATTACCTGTATCGCATTCCAAACCTTCAACATCGATTTTACTAGAGGGCATTGGCTCTCTCCACCTAATGAGTCTGCTGTTAATGTCTCAGTCAAAGATGTATGTGGGGTACAGAACAACAATACGCGTGAGCTATAACTAGTAGTATCATTACCTACCTCCCATCCCCCCATATGCTGAAGCTGGGCTGTCAAAAAGTATCTCCAAGGGTGCGGTATTGCTAACCCCCCCCCTTATCCATGGTAACTGCAGTGCTTTCAACCGAATTCTAGCCCGTCCTTTCTTCCATATCAAATCTCTAAAGAGACTCTCTAGCTTTTTAAACCAAATTCCTAGATTCCATATTGGTGTATTATGTAAAATATATAGTAGTTGGGGCAGCCACACCATTTTGATCAGACTACACCGGCCTGCTATTGACAAGGGGAGACAGCTCCATGTCTTACTCTTTTCTTTAAATACTTTTATCAAGGGCTCTAAGTTTTTTTGAATATATAACTTAGGATTTACAGTTATATTTATTCCCAGATATTTGAAACTTTCCACCACCTGCAGATGTCCAACACTCTCAGGGAACCTTCGTTGCCATCCATCAACAAGGAGAAGGACAGATTTCTCCCAGTTGATGGAGAGTCCTGAGAACCCCCCGAATCCACATATAATGAGATCTTTTCTACCTCCATATCTCTCCTAAAGCCCTTTATGGCTCCCGCTGCTCTTATAGCTATAGCCAGGGGTTCCACTGCCAAGGCAAAAAGCAGGGGCGACAGTGGACACCCCTGTCTCATGCCTCGAGACAACAAAAAATATTCTGAGAACCTTTCATTAATTTTTACCTTCGCTTTTGGGTCAGTGTATAGCAATTTTACTCATTTTACAAAGACAGGGCCGATGTTAAAAGTCAACAGTAACTTCCATAAATAGTGCCATTCAATACCGTCAAATGCTTTGACAGCATTGAGGGACACTATAGTTCTTGATCCCATCTCCTCTACTGGTATTTGCAAATTTGAGAACAATCTCCTTATCTTTAAGGATGTTGATCTACCAGGAATAAATCCACACTGGTCCGGATGGACTACAGTGTGGATTATTTTGCTTAATCTATTGGCTAAAACTTTTGCCAACACTTTAACATCTGTACAGAGCAACAAGATTGGTCTATAAGATGTGGGCTGTCTTTTGGTATTATTATAATCGTGGCCTCTGTCATGGATCAAGGTAATTTTTCTTTTTCCATTTCCTCATTTAATACCTGTAGTAGTTCTGGTAGCATTACCTCCCCGTATTCCTTATAAATTTTGTTTGGTAACCCATCTGGGCCTGGTGTTTTATGAATAGCTAAGTTTTGCAATGCTTCCCATAGTTCTTCCACAGTGATTGGTAATTCCAGCATTGCCCTATCTTCCTCAGAGAGGTGTGGGATGGTTAAGTTCTGGAAGAACTCACCCATTTCTGTATCTACTTCTCCTACCTTGGAGCTATATAGCTCAGAGTAATACTCCTTAAAAACATTCACTATCTCCACTGGACATGTGGTGACCCCTCCAGAATGAGTCTTAATGGACATTGTAGTCACCGTACTGGAATTCTGAGATTTTGCCAGAAGGGCCAGCATGTGCCCAGTGTTTTCTCCTTCTTCATAATGATTCTGCTTCAGAAAAACCTTCTATTCTCCGCCCTTATTAGATTTTTTTGTTTAAGAAATTTGTTGGAATATAATTCCTCTTAAGTAGGTTTTGAGTGTATCCCAAACTATACCCTGCATTGCTGTTATTATACCGCAAAAATTCCTGAATTGTAGCTATCATCATATGTTCTGTAGGGGAGATCAGCTGTAGCCAAAATGGGTTCAGTCTCCACTCTCTCCTATCTCCCTGCTTTCCTAATCTTAATGTCAGGACTAAAGGGGAATGGTCCGGCAATCCTCTAGGCTCGTAATTAATATCCGTTACCATTGCATCAAGCACATCATTTCCTATTGCCATATCTATTCTTGAGAGTGAAGAGTGCGTGCCAGAGTAGCATGAGTACATTTGGGTTGTTGAGTGGCGTTTACGCCACACATCTTTTAACCCTGTCTCCTTAAATATCCTGTTTAATAATGTATCTGGGCTCTGTCCAGATCTCTTTCCTGGTGGAAATTTATCCATTTGAATGTTTAACACCATCTTAAAATCTCCTATTATCAAGACTGGTACCCTTGGTTTATCGGTCATAAATTCTAACAAATGTTTAATTATTTTTACGTTTGTTACGTACACATTCATAATTATGCATAGTGTCGCCATCAGCACACAATATAACAGTATGTATCGTCCCTCATCATCTATCTCTACCTGCCTGCAGGAGAACTCCATTGATTTATGTATTAAAATACTCGTTCCTCTCGAATATGATGTATGCACAGAGTGGTATTGATGAGGAAACCCTTTATGTCTTAACCAAAACATTGTTTCTTTTGTTAAATGTGTCTCCTCCAGGCAGAGGAGAGACACTCCAAAAGTTGAGGTAAATTTAAATAGGGCTATTTTTTTAATGAATCACCTAATCCATTCACATTCCATGAGCAAATTGTTGTTCCCCTATTCATTTGTTTAGTGTGTCTATTTATTTGTGACTCATTCTATATATACAAAAACCGTGTATCTTTACCCCACATCCTATTTTCCTTTCCTTTTTTTTTAGAAAGTTTTCCTACTGTGTATTCATATTTAAGTTGCACTATACCTTTCCTATTCCAAAATAGCTGTGTCTGTCTCTTTTTCCTCCCTTCACCCTACCCATTCCCCCCCTCTCTTCCCCTCTCCACCCCCACCTTCCCCCTCCATCCCCCAGACCCATTCGGGGATCTTGTGTGTGACCCCATTTTATCTTGTGTAATTGTAAAAGGAGATTTCTTTTCAAAAAACAATACGTGTCAGTGCCTTAACACCAGTGACTTACTAAACACTTCCACCTTCTAACCCATAGCTCTTTCCCGTTGCTCCTATTTGTAAGGAGAGAACAAAAAAATGCATAATTACACCACCTTGACCTTGTTTCCCTATATTGCGATATATAGCCACTGACTCAACATTTTACTACTGCAACAAAGAACGTTCATTTTTTTCCAGCCGCAGCAGGTTCATCAAAAAGGTGAACCACCCCTTTTGCTGGGACTGTCAGTCGTGCCGGATATAACGTTGCATACTGTACATTTAGCTGTTGCAACCATATTTTAATATTCACAAATTTCATTCTTTTTCTCTGCACCTCTGCAGAGAATTCAGGAAAAAATTTGATTTTCACCCCGTTAAACATCACATCCTTCATTTCTCTCGCTTTTCACAAAACTATTTCTCTGTCCTTTAAGAAGAGGAGTTTCATGATTACTGATCTTAGCCCTTCTAAAGCAGCCATTCTCGTTGTGGACTCTATGAGCCCTTTCTATTGCGAATAAAGGAGGGAGATCTTCCTTCCCAAAAACCTCCCGGAGCCATTTCTCTAAAAAGTCTCTCATATTATTCCCTTCACTTTTCTCTGGCAATTATATGGACATTATTCCTCCTCCGTTGGTTTACCAAGTCTTCTAGTTTATGATTTTGCTTCTCAACTGTTCCTTTCAAAAATTACAATTCTTTTTTCATAGGTGTTATTACAGCCTCAATTCTACTGACCTTTCAGCTCTGCGGTGCGCTCAAGCACTTTTTGTAAATCATGTCTAATGAATGTTATTTCCTCCTCAATATTTTTCAGTTGACCTAACAGTTCTGATAAGGCCTGCTTACACCCATTCAGTACCTCCCTCGGAGATGGCTCCTCCAATACCAAGGCCCCCAAGTCTGAGAGGTCATGTAAGTCTTCAGCTCTTGATGCGGAGGCTGTCGAGATCAGTTTAGGGGTTTGTTCTGTGAACTTGACCCCTTAAGGGTAGTTGAGGGTGAAAGAGATGTTTTGGGTTGTTTTCCCAGAGTTTAAAGAGGGGGTGTGTGAGAATTGTTCCAACTTAGCAGCCACTTCTTTACTTTTGTTTTTTACAGTCCTTTGTGATTGTGGACTGGGAGCATCCTGCAATGTTGATGTATCTCCCTTTTTTTTGTCATGATTCTTGATCGTGTCTCCAGTTGTAAAATTAGTCACAAGTTTTATAACACCAGTTTCTCTTCAGTACTCTTTCTTACAATCTTCAAAGTAGTAGTATACACAGTCCAAAAAAAAAAAAAAAAAAAAAAAAGAAGAGGAACAGGTATCAGGAAAGGCAGTTAGAGAAAAGAAGGGGAGTACACAGGGTTCCTCGTCTTTAGTCCTTAAGGGTTTGTTTTCCTTTTTAAAAAAAAGGGGCCAGAGAAAACGTCAGGGAGCAAAGCAGACAAGCAATATCAAAATAAGGTCTTACCAGGAGTAGATAGCCGTCCAATAGCACCATAAATGAGCAACTGGACAACTGCGGGCTTATTAAAGACAACTGTAGACAGGGGAGTCCAGCCAGGGGCCGCAGGTATAATGGAAAGTTTTTCCCTGGATTAGCCAGAGCCAGCAAGCTCTGAATATGTGCCGGGAAGGAACGCCAATAGTAGCCAGTAGAAACCAGGGGAGCCGGGACGCACCATCCCCTGTCAGGGTGAGTGCCTCCTCTGTGTCCATGCCGAGCGAGTGAGTGCTGAGTTCACTTGGATCTTCTCAGCCACAGCTGAACGGTGTACAGCCCCGACTCTTCCTCTCAAGCAGCTTCAAAGTCGCCTGGAGCTTTCCGATGCTCTGCTCCACTCTGCCACACAGACGGGTGTCAGGGAGAGCCCAGCGCCTTCGCGCTACCACTGCCCGCTCTCCATCAGCAGATCCTCCAAGACGCCGACTCTACTGCCTGCTCCTGCCGACCCCCAGCACGCTAGCCTCAGACACTTCTGACATGCTGGTCAGGTGCACAAGATGATGGAGCCTAGATGGGCTACGTACACCTGCTCACATTGGCGTCAGATCACACCCCTGGTTTTCAGCTTTAAAGTGATATTAAAGGCAATATACAGTATCTCAAAAAAGTGAGTACACCCCTCACATTTTTGGAAATATATTATTATATCTTTTCATGTGACAACACTGAAGAAATGACACTTTGCTACAATGTAAATTAGTGAGTGTACAGCTTGTATAACAGTGTAAATTTGCTGTCCCCTCAAGATAACTCAACACACAGCCATTAATGTCTAAACCGCTGGCAACAAAAGTGAGTATACCCCTGAGTGAAAATGTCCAAATTGGGCCCAATTAGCCATTTTCACTCCCCAGTGTCATGTGACTCGTTAGTGTTACAAGGTCTCAAGTGTGAATGGGGAGCAGGTGTGTTAAATTTGGTGTTATCGCTCTCACTCTCACATACTGGTCACTGGAAGTTCAACATGGCACCTCATGGCAAAGAACTCTGTGAGGATCTGAAAAAATAATTGTTGCTCTACATAAAGATGGCCTAGGCTATAAGAATATTGCCAAGACCCTGAAACTGAGCAGCAGCACAGTGGTCAAGACCATACAGGACAGTACAGTTTAACAGGACAGGTTCCACTCAGAACAGGCCTCGCCATGGTTGACCAAAGAAGTTGAGTGCACGTGCTCAGCATCATATCCAGAGGTTGTATTTGGGAAAAGATGTATGAGTGCTGCCAGCATTGCTGCAGAGGTTAAAGGGGTTGGGGGGTCAGCCTGTCAGTGCTCAGATCATATGCCGCACACTGCATCAAATTGGTCTGCATGACTGTCGTCCCAGAAGGAAAACTCTTCTAAAGGTGATGCACAAGAAAGCATGCAAACAGTTTTCTGAAGACACGCAGACTAAGGACATGGATTACTGGAACCATGTCCTGTGGCCTGATGAGACCAAGATAAACTTATTTGGTTCAGATGGTGTCAAGTGTGGTGGCAACCAGGTGAGGAGTACAAAGACAAGTGTGTCTTGCCTACAGTTAAGCATGGTGGTGGGAGTGTTATGGTTTTGGGCTGCATGAGTGCTGCTGGCACTGGGGAGCTACAGTTCATTGAGGGAACCATGAATGCCTACATGTACTGTGACATACTGAAGCAGAGCATGATCCCCTCCCTTCGGAGACTGGGTAGCAGGGCAGTATTCCAACACGATAACGACCACCGCCTTGCTAAAGAAGCTGAGGGTAAATGTGATGGAGCATGTCTCCAGACCTAAACCCTATTGAGCATCTGTGGGGCATCCTCAAACAGAAGGTGGAGGAGCGCAAGGTCTCTAACATCCACCAGCTCCGTGATGTCATCATGGAGGAGTTGAAGAGGACTCCAGTGGCAACCTGTGAAGCTCTGGTGAACTCCATGCCCAAGAGGGTTAAAGCAGTGCTGGAAAATAATGGTGGCCACACAAAATATTGACATGTGGGCCCAATTTGGACATTTTCACATAGGGGTGTACTTACTTTTGTTGCCAGCGGTTTAGACATTAATGGCTGTGTGTTGAGCTATTTTGAGGGGACGCCAAATTTACACTGTTATACAAGCTGTACACTCACTACTTTACATTGTAGCAAAGTGTAATTTCTTCAGTGTTGTCACATGAAAAGATATAAAAAAATATTTACAAAAATGTGAGGGTGTACTCACTTTTGTGAGATACTGTAAACTTTTTATACTCACCTGCTCTGTGCAGAGGTTTGCACAGAGCAACCCCAATTCTCCTCTTCTCCGGTCCCTCGTCGGAGCTCCTGACCCTTCCCTCCTGCCGCGTGTCCCCGGAGCAAGCAGTTTGCAATGGGGGCACTGGAGCAGGCTTGCTCCTGAGTATTAGGGGGGCTGGGGGGCTGCTGCATAGAGAAGGGTTTCTTACCTTCATTCATAGAATGCTGGAAGGTAAAAACCTGGAGTCTTTACAACCACTTTAATCTACAGGGAAGCCTATAACAAGGCTTACCTGTAGATAACGTGCATATCTCCTAAACTTGCATAGTTTAGCATATATGCACTGTAATAGCATGTGCCAACGTCATTGGCACATGTGCATGGAAGAATCGGCCCCCGGGGTGGCCCAGGGTGCCGTTTCTTCTGTAACCATGGCATAAATGGAGGGAGGGAGTTGCAGTAGTCGAGGCGAGAAATGACCAGGGAGTGGATTAGTAGCTTTGTGGCATCATCGGTTAGGAAGGAGCGTATCTTGGAGATGTTGCGGAGGTTGAGGTGGCAAATTTTGGATAGCGATTGGATGTGGGGCTGAAAGGTTAATTGGGATTCTAGGATTACACCTAGGACCTTGGCATGGGGGGACGGGTTGATAGTTGAGCCATTGATTTTGACAGAGAAATCTGGGGAAGTGGCACGTGGGGGAGGAAATATCATAAGCTCGGTTTTGGATAGGTTGAGTTTGAGGAAGTGATGTGACATCCAGGCTGATATTTCTATCAGTAAGTTTGTGATGCGTGAGGAGACAGATGGAGAGATCTGGGGGGTTGAGAGGTAGATTTGTGTGTCATCAGCATACAGATGATACTGAAAGCCATGGGAGGCAATCAACTGACCCAGGGAGGAGGTGTAGATTGAGAAAAGGAGAGGTCCAAGAACAGAACCTTGGGGGTCACCGACAGAGAAAGGAAGAGGGGAGGAGGAAGTAGAGTTGTAAGTGACACTGAAGGAGTGGTGGGATAGGTAGGATGAGAACCAGCTTAGAGTACAGTCACGGAGACCAAAGACATGGAGTTTTTTGAGGAGGAGGGGGTGGTCCACTGTGTCAAAGGCAGCAGAGAGGTCCAGGAGTAGTAGTACAGAATAGTGTCCGTTGGTTTTAGAAGTTAATAGGTCATTAGTGAGTTTAAGGAGAGCAGTTTCTGTAGAGTGCTGGGGGCGAAATCCAGACTGAAGGGGATCAAGAAGTTTGTTCATGGTCAGATGGTCACTCAGTCGGTTGTAGACCAGTCTTTCGAGGAGTTTGGAGGTGAAGGGGAGTAAGGAGATGGGGCGTAGGTTGTTAATATTGGTGGGGTCCAGTGAGGGCTTTTTAAGGATAGGTGTGACTAGGGCATGTTTAGAGAGTTTGGGAAAATGCCAGAGGAGAGGGAAAGGTTGAAAATGTGAGTTAGAGAATGTAGAATTGAGTCGGAGGGTGAGCGTAGCATTTGCAAGGGAGCAGGATCCAGGGGGCAGGTGGTTAGATAGGGTGTTCAATAAAAGTTTAGCAACCTCGCTAATACTGGCAGGGTTGAATGTGGAAAGTAGTGATTGTATCTGTGGACATGGTGGGGTGTTGAGTGGGGGTGGTTTGTGCGCATTGGAGATTTCCTCATGAATGTTTTAAAGTGAATAGCAATCTCCTGGGCAGTGAGAGAATTAGAGGGTGGAGGCAGTGGAGGACAGAGTAGAGTGTTAAAGGTCAAGAAGAGTTGACGGGGACTGGATGATAATGTGTTAATGAGTGTGATAAAGTAGGTCTGTTTGGCAGTTTGGAGGCAGGAATAGTATGTTAGGAGGGCAGATTTGTAATGTTTGAAGTCTTCTTGGAGCTTAGTCTTATGCCACAGACGCTCAAGAGCGCGGCTATGTTTTCTAAGACTTCTGGTGTTGTCCGTTTGCCAGGGTTGTAGGGGCCGGGGCCTGAATCTGCGTGTAGTAAGAGGGGCAAGCTTGTCTAGGGAGGATGACAGTGAGTTGTTGTAGACGAGTGTGGCTAGGTTGGGGCAGGACAAGGGTGAGATTTTGTCATAGAGGTGGTCATTAGCAGAGTAGAGAAGAGAAGGGTTGAGGTGGCGAAGGTTTCTACGGGTAACTGTTAGGTGGTTGGAGGGAGAGGAGGTGGAAGACAGTGAAAGAGTGAAACTAATAAGGTGGTGATCAAAGAGTGGGAGAGGATTGTTGGAAAGGTTGCATGGAGTGCACAGATAGGAGAAGACAAGGTCTAGGGTGTTGCCGTTGGAGTGGGTAGGAGTCTGTATCCGTTGCTTCAGGTCGAAAGATGAGGTTAGACTGAGAAGTTTAGAAGTAAGAGTAGTGATAGCGTTAACAGGGATGTTGAAGTCGCCAAGAATGATTGTGGGGATTTCAGAAGAGAGAAAGTGGGGTAGCCAGGCAGAGAAGTCATCTAGGAAAGTTGATACCGGCCCAGGGGGGCGGTAAATCACAGCGACTCTTAGAGGAATAGGAGAAAATAGACGGATGCAATGTGCTTCAAAAGAGGAGAGTGTCAGAGAGGGAGGAGGGTGGAGTACCTGATAGGTGCTGCATGGTGCAAGAAGGATTCCCACTCCACCTCCATTCCGTCCACTTGGTCTAGGGGAGTGTGACTCGGGCTAATGCCAAAGCCAGTATTTGGGATCTAATTGCTTCTTGGATCACTTTGAACTTTGAAGGGTGAATTATTACCGGACTCTCTAGTGAAGGTTGTCACGTACAGGGAAGCTGCGACACTGCCAAACAGATTTCAATATTTTATGGTACTTATGAGAGACTTTGTATCGGCCGATTAGCACTCTGGCCACTTCCACTTTGCTGATAAGCTCAGACCATGTACCAAAGGTCATAAGTGCCACTTTACCCCAGTGTACTATTCCACCAACTATTTATAGGCACTTGCAATGAGTGATATGGCTCTGATGGACCTAGAAGTTCCTTAATTTGACAGTCGGCACTTCATTGAGCTAGCGATCTAAGTTGGATTACCTAGGATCCATGTATGAGCCCCACACTCAGTCAACCTATTATTTGTACCTATTGCTGCTGTGTGTGTGACCCCAGGGTGTTGTTTTTATTAGACAACGTGGTCTTTTTTACTAATGTGTTACGCGTCATTGGTTAAGTAATTGTTGAATTTATAAAATGTATCACTATTTTTTGAGTATATGCCAATGGATTCACCCTTTATTCTCCTGTTGGAGGTATGGACACTCTTTAGGGTAGGGTCCTGTCCCCTCCCGACCGGTTTTTGTGAGTATACTCTGGTCCATTAAGGCGAATCCCACCCCCGTCTGGGGTAAGTCGGCCATACCAGTAGAGAACTCAATCCGATATACCGATTCGAGATCCGTGTCCTTTTTCCCTTTACCCCCATACCCCAATTTTTGCTAGGTGAGTGTGTCCAGAGAAGGCCACCATGGGAGAGGGAAGCATGAGCTGTATTGTCAGATTCATGAAGCCAGGTTTCGGTAATGGCAAGGAGGTTGAAGGAATTAGTGATAAAGAGGTTGTGAAGGGCAGTGAGTTTGTTACAGACAGAGCGGGCATTCCAGAGGCCACAGGAGAAGGGGAGGCTGGTATTAGGAATAAGAGGAATAAAGACCAAGTTCTGTGGGTTGCGGCTGCTGCCAGAGGGTGTTGGGAGATGGGAGCGCTGGGCAAAGACGGATGATGGAGGCCCAGGGTTTGGGGATATATCACCAGAAGTTAGGGGAAGCAGGAGGGTGAGCAAGGTAATGTGGTAGTGTGATTTAAATGGAGGGGCATGTCTCAGAGTCCTGGTGGCTCTTTCAGTACATGGATGTAGAATGAGAAAGAGTTGGTGGGAGCAGTAATAGGGAGAGGACAGAAGATGGGGCGATATATAAAAGCTGGGTGGTGGAGAAGAGGGGTGAAGGTAAGAGAGTTTGAGGAGAGAGGACACAAGTGCCAGAAGGAGTGGTAGAGAATGCATGTTATGGAGTGGAAGGAGAGCTGAATAGAGAGACGGGGTCACCTGCAGGCTGTTGGGTGTTTGCAGTGTAGTTTGCTATGTATAATCGGTTTGTGCAATCGCTGAAGTGCAGAGCATGAAGTGCGTATCACTTGTAGAAAGCATCACTTCGAGAAATCAGCCCCTGCAATGTGCTCCCCCAGCAATGTGCTTACCCCATAAGGGTGCTCAAATTTATACTGGTAAAAGGGTGGGGGTGGAAATTTGTTAATTAATCATGAGTGATTATAAGGATGCCTAACAATCAAGTGGGCCTTTCACTTAAGACAGACTAGAGATGGGCCATAAAGATAGCAGCACATAAAACTTGGGTAAGACACTACAGAGAAACAAAAACATTATAATAATGCACACAGGGCAACAGATGGAAGAGGCCACATACCATAGCAAAGATACATAGAGATTGACCAGTTCCACACCGCCTACCATCTATTTACGGCGGCAGTGTGGACGCTGGCCGCGAATCGCCGTAAAAAGACGGCGATCTGCGAATGGCTGCTAGGGGGCACGCGCGTGCCCGCCACACTCCTGAGGAGTGTGCCCGTGGCTTGGGCGGAACCCGATGACCGCCGACCAGCCGCGATGAGCGGCCACAGGCAAAGAACGGGGAACCGCCGATGTAAACACAGCGGTTCCCCATCCTGACAGTGCGGGCATGGGTGATCTACTGATCCCTGTCACTGGGATCAGTTAGATCTCCTATGCCCATGTTAGCCCAGCCCCCCACAGTTAGAACACACCCAGGGAACATAGTTAACCCCTAGATCTCCCCCTGCAGGTTAACCCCTTCACTGCCAATGACATTTATACAGTAATCAGTGGACATTTAAATTTCTGATCGCTGTATAAATGTCATTGGTCCCAAAAAAGTGTCAAAAATGTCCGACATGTCCACTGCAATATCGCAGTACTGCTAAAAATCGCAGATCGCCGCCATTACTAGTAAAAAAAAAAAATAAAAATAAAAACCCCAGAAATGAATTCTCACCATCCATAAACGCGGCCACTTTTGCACAAACCAATCAATAAACGCCAATTGCGATTTTTTTTTATCACAAATATGAGGAAGAATATAAATCGGCCAAAACCGGTGGAAAAAAATGTTTTTTTATATTTTTTCTTGGATTTGTATTTTAGCAAAAAGTAAGAAATTTGGGTTTTTTTTTGCAAAATGGTCGCTCTTCTTTTGTTTATAGCGGCAATCAGAAATGACGCAGCGGTGATCAAATACCACCAAAAGAAAGCTCTATTTGTGGGGAAAAAAGGACGCAAATTTCGTTTGGGTACAACGTCGCACGACCGCGCAATTGTCAGTTAAAGTGACGCAGTGCCGAATCACAAAAAGTGCTCTGGTCCTAAACTGGCAAATTCTTCCGGGGGTGAAGTGGTTAAAGCAGAGTCCAGTTATGGGTGGATGATTGCTTCAGCTGACACATACCATAACAGAGATACATAGAGATTAAATCATAAAAGAGAATCATTATGCCTTTCTCTTGCAGGGTTTTGTTCTTGGGGGGGGGGGGGGTGGAGCAGAGACTTGACAACCTATTTAAAAAAAATATTAATGTGTGTTCGGGTTTAAAGGGATGAGGTGGCAACCCTAGGCCTACATCCAACCCCTCCTTTCCTTTCTCTATGGGCTTCCATTGTTTACAACTTTAATTGAATTATCACAATAAAAGGTACAGAATCTTTCTGTTGGCTTTCTCTGTTTATTTTTAAGGTCCTGGGACATCTCTCCCCTCTTCACCTCACATCCTGGTCACTGATAAGAAGGCACAGAAGACAGCTATTGCCAGAAGTTAACCACTGCTTTGATCCTGGGCAGTTTAAATAAAAATAAAAAATAATAAATTAAAAATAAATAAATAAAAAGAAATGCTTAGAAACTAAATTTGAAAGCCAATCAAGCAACCAATGGGTGGTCTGGTACAACAGTCTGAATCTTCAACCAAACTGTCATCTCCCCTCCCTCCCTTTGTTGTGGTCCTAACTTTATTGGGGTAATGACGCCCCAAAGGTGTGGGTGGACACAGTTTATTTTTATGGTTACTTGGTGCTTGAGTCCTAAAAGACTGAGTGGAGTAATGTCGCCCCACAGATATGGGTAGACACTGTTGGTGGTACCTGGTGGTTGGTACAGTTACTTGGTACTCGAGTCCTGAAAGACTGAGCAGATGGTTTGGATAAAGCTTTCATGGTGATATTGGTCTGTATGTTTAATGTTAAAGGTATGGTATGACGAAGGTTAAAGATTACCATATTTGTTTTAAAACCCAAATAAAGGGGCTGCGGCCATACGTTTCCCCATTCAGTTTCATGGTTTTCTTTACTATCATGATTGATCAGAGGGTGATGGTGGGGTGGAATTAGGGTGGCTGTTTGTGGGGTTGTACAATCCCATGTGTGGAGCCTAAACTTTAGGTCCACAATTGCACCATGATCCCCTGCTGTCTCACAAACCAATAGGAATTGAGCAATTGGCACAGTGGCATTTTCATTGGTTTGTAGAATAACAAGTGAGCATTTTTATTATGCACAACATCATTCTACATAATGTTATGTTAGCAAAAGGGCTGACAATACAGGTAAGGAAGAAGACCAAGTTTGACACATTACTGTCTTGCTGTCAAGGCTTCCTATGGGATGGAAATATGGAAGCAGATGAAGTGGGTAATTTTTTTAATGGATTTTGATGAAGAGCCAATGTTGCTGGCAGTAAAATATGTGACACCATTTACCAGGCTGATAGGATTCCAAGATGAAGGATTCCAGAAGAGAGAAGGACAATAAGACATATACATGTGTTTTTACGCACAAGCAAGTGCCTGTCCTTAGATGCAGATTTTTGGATTCTGTATTACAGATGTGAAAGTAGAGCATGTCTATGCACCTGTATAAATGACTACACTGAAAACAATGCAGATGTGCTCAGATCTGTAATTGAAAAACACGTATATGCATTTTTTTTTTACACTTCCGCGTAAATGAAGCCTATATACGCATTTACGTATTTACCGCATCTCTAGGCAAGTATTTTACTGATCATTACATAGAAACATTTCTCCTAGAATACACGTTCGATGACATCAGTAACATTTCTATGGTCATGTGAATGAAGCCTTACAGAGCATCCATAGGTCTGCATCTAAGAACATGCCCTTTATATGCTAACGTGTATAAATGCATATATACGAATATCTTTGTGGATCACCTTAGTTCTTAAAGTGCATCTATAGCCAAAAACATTTTTTTTTAATTCTTCATCCAAACATTTATATTTTAAATTGTAATAAAGGAGGGAACATTTAAAACTTCTATTATGCTTTGTTGCTGTGTATTTACCCATTGAGATGTATTGTCTTTGACACAGGAAGTAAAGCAAAACTTCCCCAGTGTGACACAGACAAAAAAAAAACAAAACTATAGACACTGGGCATAATACACCAGTGTTTTGTTATATAATCAACCCAGTGCTGAGGATCCATTTCTAAAAAGCTGTTATGTCTTGGCTGCAGTATTCAACAATAAAAAAAAAGAGTTCTGCATGTGAGCTCAGGTGATAGGAATGCTGCACATGACATGCTGTATGGTAAGCTGATGAAGGCGAACATTGTATTCTTTAACAAGGAAAACAGAGAACATGGCACTCACATGGCACCGTTCTGAACATTAAAGAAAAAATAGCCTCTAAGAATGGACTCTCAAATTCTGTCTACTCTTGAGGGGAATTTATCAGAACTGACAGCCAGTCAGCTTATATCTAAGGCTACTTTCACAATGGCGCGGGCGTGCAGTAGCGCTAAATCCCCGCTAGTGTCAGCAGGGATTTACCGCTGTTATAGTGGCGCTACAGCACAAGGGGTTAAAACGGGGTTAAAAGTGCCGGCACGCCGCGCTACCAAGGCAGCGTGCAGCCGCTGGGGAAGCGCTGCCCATTGTTTTCAATGGACAGGGGCGGTGGAGGAGCAGTATGTCACCGCTCACCGCAACACCCCAAAGATGTGGCTTGCAGAACTTTTTGTAACGTCCTGCAAGCACACAGCCCCAGCGTGAAAGCACTCAGGCTTTCACATTGGGGTGGATTGGGCACAACTTTTGAGGAGCTTTATAGGCGCTATTTTTAGCTAAATAGCGCCTGTAAAACGCCTCAGTGTGAAATTAGCCTTAAACTTGTTTAGTTAGGCTAGGTTCACAGCTATGCAGTTGATGCAGTTTTTCTGGCGTGTTTTTTTTCTCTTCAACAAACTATGTCCTTAATAACCAATGAGTCATTAGCTGTCAGCGGGTTTCCCTTCTGACAGCTGAATGTAAAATATAGAATGCCCTGGGAGGGGGCATGCTGGGCCGACAATGTCACAAGGGGGCGGGGATCACCCGGTGATGTCAGCAGGTGACCCCGCCCCTTATTTATTTAAGAACTGGAAGACGGCAGGAGCCTTCGGCAGGAGTGGACCATTTGTTTTCTTTCTTTGGGTCAGCGGTGACGGTGAGCGCTGTGATTGACGATGGATTTACTTTGGGGGACATTGTTTTTTTTTAATAAAGAAATTGTCAAAAACTGCCTACTGTCATTTATTACACTACACCTTTGTTTTTGGGTGAATGAGTAGGGGTATTCATTTACATGGAGGGGTGGGATCTGTGGGCCCCTTGTTAAAGGGGGATTCCAGATTCTGATAACCCCTCCACCCGCAGACCCCCACAACCACCAGCCAGGGTTGTGGGGAAGAGGCCCTTGTCCCCATCAACATGAGAACAAGGTACTTTGGGGGGGGACATAGACCAAAGCACCCCCCCATGTTGAGGACATCTAGCCTGGTATGGTTCATGGGTCCCCTACCCATACTGACCTGCCGGGCTGCATGCTCGGATAAGGGTCTGGTATGGATTTTGGGGGGGACCCTGTGCCATTTTTTTAAATTTTGGGCCTGATATGCATTGAGGGGGTCATCTTGCCATTTTGTTCCCAATTTTTTTTTTATTGCGGCAATTATTTTTTTTACATTCAGTTATCAGTGGGGAACCCCCTGACAGCTGATGACTCATCGGCTGTTAAAGACGCGGTGACCTGCTCCTTAACAACCGCCTATTTACAGTTTGTTATGGAGAGGAAAAAAAAAGAAAACCCCCCCAAAACGCATGTAAAAACGTATCAAAAACGCAATGCTTGAGTTGTTTTGAGTTTTTGGTGCAAGTCCATTGAAGTCTATTACACGCAAAACTCATCTGCAGTGGCAAAAAAAGTCCCTGACCCTTTTCAAAAATGCAGCGGCTGAAAAACACGTATGTGAGTACGTGTTGAGGCCAAATAATTCATCTTTAGTCTCATCTGACCACCATAAACACATTACGAAGATTCTGAGGGCAAATGGAAAAAGGTATTATGGTCAGATGAGACTAAAACTGAATTATTTGGCCTCAACACCAAACAATATGTCTGGTGGCAATCCAATATGGCTCACCATCCAAATAACACCATTCCTACAGTAAAGCATGGGGGGGGGGGGTAATATCCTGTAATGGGGAAGTTTCTATGCAGCTGAGCTGAAGCCCTTGTCAGGATGAAAAAAAAAATGGATGGGGCAAAATGCTGTCAAATTCTTGCGGGAAATCTGCTGCCCTCTGTCAGAAAGTTGTCAATGGTAAGAAGGTTTACCTTCCAACATGACAATGACCTAAGGCACACAGCAAAAATGACCACACAGTGGTTGAAGGAGAAAAAAGTGAATGTTCTTGCATGGCTAAAGCCCCGTACACATGATGTGAAATTCGTATAGTAATTTTCGTATGACGACCGATCTGCCGATTTTCAAATTGTTAGTACGGTGCTTTCAACAGCCGATCATATTTCACATGGGCAGTAACCTCTTCACTTTCGAC
This sequence comes from Glandirana rugosa, assembly GCA_018402905.1. Classification (NCBI taxonomy): domain Eukaryota; kingdom Metazoa; phylum Chordata; class Amphibia; order Anura; family Ranidae; genus Glandirana; species Glandirana rugosa. Next base: position 376,423 of record BLSH010082182.1, read on the forward strand.
ATGAGACTAGCATGCAACAAAAAAACTGATGCACGGTCGTCTGAAAATCTGATCATGTGTACCAAAGTTTAGTTAAAGTCCAAATTGAAACCACATTGAAAATCTGTGGAATGAATTGAAGACTGCAATCCACAAACTTTCACCATCAAATTTAACTTAACATGAGCAGTTCTGCAAAGAAGAGTGGGCAAATAATGAAAAGTTGAAATACAGGGCTGACCCCAGACATTGTGCTGCCTGGGTCCAAGAATGAACTGCTGCCCCCCCCCCCCACCTCCTCCAAAAAAAAATCACGCCCACCAAAAGGCCCCCACATCCATTATTTTATATCATGATAATTAAAACTAAAATTACATTTATCAAGTCCAATTTACATGTCTTGTCTATATGCAAAATTATATGACATACCATTATGTTCAATTCCAAGGGGCGGGTTAGGGCAGTATAGGGACGGGCTAGGGTAGTATATTGACAGGCTAGGGTAGTATATGGACAGGCTAGGGCAGTATAGGAGCAAGCAGAGCAGCCCAGGGGCAGTTGTCTTCATGACACACAAAACTGCTGGAAAAAAATCTTGGTCATCAATTTGTTGGGTAAATAGAAGAGAAGAAGGAGAGGTGACTGTGGTTCAATTTGATGCCCTTCTCAAAGTGCTGCCTGGGTCCAATGGACCCACTGGGACCCATGGTAGGGCCGGCCTGTCTAAATGTGCAAACTTAGTAAAGTCATATCCCAACAAACTAAAGGCTGTAATTAAAGCAAAAGGTGGTCCAACAAAATTCTGACATAAGGGGGGGGGGGGGGGGGTTTCCAA
>BLSH010082182.1:381832-465612 GCA_018402905.1 Glandirana rugosa
AATTTAATTTTATTGTTTGTACAATATAAGTGGACGAGAAACGTCACCATAACGTGTCTCGTCGGGGTCAGGAGGCGAAAAACCCAGGGGCCGTCACTAGAACCGAGGAGGAGAAGAAAAGCACAGGGGTTCGTTCGGCAAACGATATCCCTGTGCAACACACGAGCGAGGGCTGGGCACACAGAGATACCTGGGTTCGAGGTATCTGAATGTGTCGCCCTGACGGATGTGACGACCTCCGGAGGGGAGTAAAGGAGAAGTGACGTTAACTAACTGTCATCGTTCTGGTTACCGAGGACGACGACGAGCTTACGACTCTCTTCTCTTTCTCTCCCCTCTCATCTACGTCGCGACTAGAGAAGGGGCAAGTGGTTAAGGTAAAAAATGTTTTCAGTTTCTCTGTGTCCCCCCCCCCCCCCTGTGTGAATGGGAAAAGAGGGGAGAAGAGATCAGCGCTGCATCTACTCTCCCCTCTCTTTCTCTTCTCTCAGCATTCGAGCAGCAGCAGGAGCCATTGGTCTTGCTACTGTCAATCAATTGCAGTGAAGAGGAAATGAGGGGAGGCCTCCAGCAGTGTAGGCAGTCCCGCTGTGTAAGTCTATGGAGCTTGGGTCCATAGAGACACACGGGTCGGGAGCGAGCACACAACGTGTCCCTATAGCAAACGGCTTGCTTGGGGACACGAAAAGAAGAGGAGGAGCCAAGATCACTGCCGGGGACCCAAAAAGCGGAGGACTGGGGCTGCTCTGTGCAATACCACTGCAAAGAGCAGGTGAATATAACATGTTTGTTATTTTAATTTAAAAAATACTACACACCGCCTGCATGAGATGGATTCTCGGTTCCGAGTGCTGGCGATGTGGTGAGCTTGGGGGACTTCCCGCATATATTTTGGACTTGTAGATATAGAGTTGTTTTTTGGACAGAGGTGGTGGCATTGTTAAATTCCATCATTTCAGCCCCTTTACCGGTTTCCATGCCTGTGTGCTTGCTGGGTTTGGTGAGGGGCGTTCTTCCCACGGAGGCAAAATAGATTTTTGTTAATATTGTATTATTCTATGCTAGGAAAGCTATTGCTTTGCATTGGAAGAAATCATCTGCCCATACACTTCTGTTCTGGAAGCAGATGGTTAATAGAAATATATCATTGTATAAAGATACAAATATGAACAGGGGATGTTTTTACAAATATGAAAATATTTGGGCAAAGTGGTTGGTCGGGCCGAGCCGAGCACGGCTACAGTTATATCTGAAGAGTCCAATGCCATTTCCTGAACTACATTTTTTTATCCTTTTCTTTTTGGTGGGAGTGGAGATGATTTGGTGTCCGTATTCAAAGTTGATAGGGGGCATGTGGGTATTTGAAGATCAAAGGTGAAAGAAAGCGAGGGATATACTGAGGTATTGATGTTTGGTTTAATGTGTACTGTTGTGTTTTACTGTATATGTTCGTTTATGTAATGTCATGTATATTTTCCTATCTGTATCATTATAAATAAACAAAAAGACTTAAATTAAAAGATTTTAGTAACACTTTAAAGTGGTTGTAAATGCAAAAAAAAAACAAAAAAAAAAAAAACCTGCAAGAAAAAGGCACATTGAGCTAGTATGCATCGCATATTAGCTCATTATGAAATAACTTAGATCAGGGGTGGGCAACCAGTAGCCCTCCAGCTGTTGTGGAACTACATTTCTCATGAGGCATTGCTAGTCTGGCAGTTACAATTACGCTAGAGGCATGATGGGACTTGTAGTTGTGCAACAGCTGGAAGGTCCCAGGTTGCCTACCCCTGCCTTAGATGGACACTGTTGCAGCGGTCCCCGCACATCGCTGCGACATGTCTGCCGGAGTTATTTCCGGGTTTGCGGGCTCCGGCGCTGTGATTGGCCAGAACCGCGATGATGACACTCCCGCGCATGTGCATGGGAGCAGCTCATGCGTTTAGGAGATATTTACGGTACCTACAGGTAAGCCTTATTATAGGCTTAACTGTTGGTAAAAGTGGTGTAACAGAGTTTACAACCACTTTAAGTTAATATTGAGTTTGTTTGCCTGGGATTTTTCCCACACTTAAAAAGCATAGAGGTTGTGTATAAACTTGCTAGTGCTCTATTGGGCAAGTAGATTGCATGCCTCATTGGGGACTATATACCCTGTAAAGCATATGAATCAAATACAAGGCCCATGGGCTGAATCTGGCCCTCCAGGTCATTTCATGTGGCCCTCACACCCAGGCCTTTTTTCCAGCCAGAACATGGCGGAACTCTGTTCTGCCACCTCAAGCTCCCGCTCTCCAGTCCCCGCTCGGCACTGTCACTTGTAAACAGAGAAGCCTTCTGTGTCTACAAGGGCAGCTTTCCTCTCAATGGTTCTCACAGATCCCTGCCTGCCCTGCACTCACAGCGGGTACAAGGGAGATGCAGATGCGCGTGCAGTCTGGGATGGGACATTACGTGATAAACTGCCCTGTGATCCCCATCTGTGTCCAGGGGCACAAATAATGACCAATGAATTCCCTGCAAGTGAGAGAGAGAAAGGCAGAGCTGCCTACACCGTTGGGGCCGTGGGGGGGGGGGGTACTAGTACCGCCGGGCCAAGTAGGTGAGATGCGAGGAAGCTTTTAAGGGAGGCAGATGAGGGCTGTGGAGGGAGATGTGTGCAAAGGTGGTGGGTGGGGGAGAAGGGCCAGAGCCAAGGAGGGATGGAAGTGAGATATGAACAGCCTATGAAACCCTGCACATTGTGCATAGCACACACCTAAACCCTGCACTCTGTATGCAACACATTCAAAATAAATCAAATTGAAAAATGTACATTCACCTTGCAATATATATGTATATTGCATAATCCATTGTATTCAAATCAGCATTACACAGAGCAGTCACGGTAAAGAGTAAAGAAATTGTAATAGGGATTTGACCTAATGAGAGAGAGGGAGATTTAGTTGAATGTAATCATCTGAGTGGTCCTGACCATTCCTGGCTGGAAGAAAGGGTTCTTGGTAAGTAACTGCAAACAGTCTGATCCTTAATCTCACACACTGAAAATGTATTAGCTAGAAACTCTTCTGCGCAAATGCAAAAGTGGTACATTTGGGGAAATACGCCGTATGGATAACTTTTTTACCTTTGCTCGAAAAATGACAACGGGAATCTGATTCGGCCACTTCTCTCTAATGCTGGCCATACGTGGTAGATTTTCGGATGAGAATATTCATAAACATTTGCGTGAAAATTCTTAGTACATTCAGTGAATGTTATGCGCAAATTTCACTTGCTTTTAACATCCAATTTTAAAATCAACGTAAATCCCAAACGAAAACCACATACACTGTCCGAAAAATTTTCCATCCTGCTCCTTCTAATTTTCTCATGACTGTGGCCGAAAATGAATGTTGATTTGACCCCACTAACGGTTAGAACATCGAATGAACGTTCTTAAAATTACTTTCTTTTTTTAACGAAAATCTATACATGTAAAAGGGTCGCTGGTTCGAATCCCAACCCCGACACTACCTGCCTGGAGTTTGCATGTTCTCCCTGTGCCTGCGTGGGTTTCCCCCGGGTACTCCGATTTCCTCCCACACTCCAAAGACATGCTGGTAGGTTAATTGGATCCTGTCTAAGTTGACCCTAGTATATGTATGAATGTGAATTAGGGACCTTAGATTGTAAGCTCCTGGAGGGTAGGGACTGATGTAAATGCACAATATCTATGTAAAGCGCTGCGTAAATTGACATCGCTATATAAGTACCTGAAATGAATAAAATAAAATAAATACATGTATTTCTGTAACCCCCATTCATAAACATGTCAGTTCTTGTCCATGGTGCTGATCCCTGCTTACAATCATATGGGCTAGGTGAGTGATGACAATGCTAAAGTTATCTTATGGTCAGCATGGCTGCACTGCAATATTCAAAACATTTCATTTCACCCTGTCAGTATGTGAACATGTCTAAACGGAATTTACAGTTCATTATGCATAAGAATGAAAATTGACATATAGTATTATTTTTTTTATATATCACTTATTTTAGTCTTACTTAAATTGATTGTAAAGTTCGATTTTCATTTTAAAAATAACAAACATGTTATACTTACCTCCTCTGTGCAGTGGTTTTGCACAGAGTGGCCCCGATCCTCTTCTGGTGTCCCTCAGCGGCGCTCCTGGGTCCTCCTCTTCTCCAACTGTCCCCTCAGGGAAGCGCTTTCCCTGGGGGCAGCCATGCGGGCGCGCTCCCGAGTCCTGTTGTCGCGTCTATCGACGCAGACAGCAGTACTCGGCCCCGCCCCCCGGCTCACACGTCAATAGACTTGAATGACAGCGGTGGGAGGAAAAGTTGTACAAAAGGCAAAATCAAAAATTATATATATGATGTAGTCTGTCACTAGCATTAGTGAAGCAGTCTGCACGTAACTTTTTTTTTTACTGTTGATCCGGGTGTTATTTTTCTCAACTTCCTTTAACCACTTGCCCTATGGAAGATTTTACTCCCTTCATGACCAGGCCATTTTTTGCTATTCTGCAATTCACTACCTTAACTGATAATTACGCGGTCATGCAACACTGTGCGCAAATTAAATGTATATCATTTTTTTCACACAAATAGAGCTTTCTGCTGGTGGTGTTTGATCACCACTGGGTTTTTAATTTTTTGTACTATAAATGAAAAAAACTGAAAATTTTGAAAAACAAAAAAAAAACAATATTTTTTACTTTCTGTTATCAACCACATCCAATAAAAAAAATAAAAATAAAATTTCTCCATTAATTTAGGTCAAAATGTATTCTGCTGCATGTCATTGGTTAAAAAATCCAAATAAGTGTATATTATTAGGTTTGTGTGAAAGTTATAGCGTCTACAAACTATGGTATATATATTGGAATTTTTATTTATTTATTTTTTTATACTAGTAATTGCGGTGATCAGCGACTTATATTGGAACTGTGATAGTGTGGCGGCCAATCTGACACTAACTGATGCTGGCTGGGGGTACGCTGACTAACACTGCCATCAAAAGTGACACTAATACAGTGATCAGTGACAATACTATACACTGTCACTGTACTAATGACATTGACTGGGGAGGAGTTAACATCTCTGTCCTGTAAATGACGGAGCCGATCAGCGGCGATCAATCATTGGCTGGGACCCATTAATCAGCTTGTGCAGTAGCAAATCAGAGCAGAGCTGGGGGGGTGGGGGTGTGTGCGTGCCGTACCTGGAAGCGGTGATCACGTACCAGATAAGTGATAAAGCGCCCAGATGCAGTAGTTGTACATAGAGTGCTGGCTAAATGGTTAAAGTGGAACTAAAGTAAAAAACATTTACCTCTGATGTGCGCGAGGTCCCTCACCGGTGCCGACATCTTCTCCCCAGCTTCTTCGAACAGCGTGGGATGATGTCACTCCCACGCATACGCAGGAGTACAGACATTTCAGCACTATTCAGGAATGTTAACTGAGCTGCGTATGCGCAGCTCCATGTACATTGTACAGAGGATTACATAAAGGCAAGTAAGTGTATTTTATTGCAGAAGATATATTGTCTGTCTCTTCTGCCTTAATGAGCCTGCCTGTTTGCAATTTTTTTTTTTTTAACTTTAGTTCTGCTTTAGCAGACCAAGCTGTCCAGCAAAAGTGGTAGTTAGAGGGTTAAGACAAACCATTTAACACTGACAGGGGTGCTTATAATGATCAGCTGTTAAAAAACAAAACGGTTTGCTATAACTACTTAAGCACACACACAGGTTCAACTGGATGCACTTTGGTGTCTTTTTCCAACCTTACCAACTATGTAACTATGTAAAAAAAAAAAAAGTGTTAGTTGGAGTTCAGCTTTAATATGTTAGTCAAGTCCATCTAAATCTGCTAGCGCCTTTACCACTACGCTCTCTAAACAATGCAGGTATCCATGGGTCGGTCCTTTGTTCTTCCACGTATAGAGAGGATGCCCTAAAGCAAGCTAGTATAGATGACAGTCAGTGTTGATGGGGGAATGCCAGCGTTATTGTGTTCTGCCAGCAAGGGAGGGGTGCAAAGAGCATTCCCTGTCGATAGCTATAGCCTCAGGCAGTGATGGCATGCAAAAAATCCAACAGGTTTGTTGTATTGAAGCTGATTGATGGATTGACTTCGTACAACCAGCCTGCCCATTGATGCATGGAATCTTGATCGGTACCTACTGAACCGGCCAAGATTCGATCCATCTGTAACTGACCTTAGACAGGAAGTGTGCTACTGGATGGATCACCAGGTGAAAATTAAGGGGAAAAAAATGAAAAGCAGGGATCAACAGAAGGGTCCCCACTGAGCAGCGGAGTCTGTCAAAACAGACTCCACATGTGTGAAAGGAGCCTTAAATAGCAAACATGTTATACTTACCTCCTCTGTTGCAGTGGATTTGCACAGAGCAGCCTGGATCCTCTTCTTCTCTGGTCCTTCTTCGGCTCTCCTGGCCCCTCCCTCCTGTTGAGTGACCCCACAGCAAGCAGCTTTCTATGGGGGCACCCAAGCCACTGCTCTGTGTGTCCATTCAGACATGGAGCTGCAGCCCAGCCCCGCCCCCTCTCTCTCCTGATTGGCTGACTTTGATTGACAGCCAATGGCACCGCTCCTGTGTCTCAGACAATAAGGAGGAGAGCCCTGGACGGCCAAGACACTAGTGGACATCACTGGAGAGAGAAGGGGCTCAGGTAAGTAATTAGGGGGTACTGGGGAGGCTGCTACACACATAGAATGCATTAAAATAAAAAACCTTCTGCCTTTACAACTCCTTTCACACATGCGGAATGTTCATTTCATTCGTTCAGTCATGTCAAAACAGATGAAGTATTCATTCATTTTTCATTCGTTTTTCATCCGTGCTCATCAGTTCTTCATCAGTTATTTTTACATCCACTACCAATGCAAAAACAGATAAAAAACTGACCATTCGTCAGTTTACATCCGCTTTTTATCCAATCCGTTTTTTTTGACGAATGAAAATAGGCCCCTTTCTCACGGGGCAGATCCGCTCAGCGGACTCCGCCAGCTCAGCAAGGGATTGCTCTGTTGATCCCTGCTGAGCCGGCGGATGACAGGTCCGTCTCTGCTCACTGTGCAGAGACGGACCTGTCAGAGACCCGCTGTTTTCTATGGGAAGATCGGATGAAAACGGACTGCATATCTCTTTTCATGTGATCCCATCCAATCCGATCAACTGGATGGAAGCTGAACGTATCGCCCATACGTCCATTTTTGACACAGATCGGATGGCAGCCGGGTGTCAGCAGACACATCTCCACTGACATCTGCCTGTCCATAGAAGTGAATGGGTGGCCTGCTCGGATCCATATGCAAAACAGACAGGTGGATCCCAGCAGGCTTATCGTGTGAATAGGGGCTTTCATCTGTTCAAAAAAATGGATGTTGACGGAAGTGGATGAAAGCGGATGCAAATGGATGATCATCCGTTGTCATCCGTTTTTCCATAGAGCTGGAAAAATTTTAGCAAATTTCTTACTTTTTGCTAAAATACAAATCCAAAAAAAAAATACAAAAAAACATTTTTTTTCATCAGTTTTGGCCGATTTATATTCTTCCTCATATTTGCGATAAAAAAATCGCAATCTGCGTTTATTGATTGGTTTGCGTAAAAGTGGTCGCGTTTACGGATGAGGAGAATTCATTTTTGGGGTTTTTATTATTTTTTTTATTTATTACAAGTAATGGTGGCGATCTGCGATTTTTAGCTGTACTGTGATATTGGGGCAGACATGTCGGACCATTTTGACACTTTTTTGGGACCATTGGCATTTATACAGGGATCAGTGCTATAAAAATGCACTGATTACTGTGTAAATGTCATTGGCAGTGAAGGGGTTAACCTGCAGGGGGCACTCTAAGGGTTAACTGTGTTCCCTGGGCGTGTTCTAACTGTGTGTGGGCTGCCCTGACTGGGGAAGGGAAGTGATCACAGCTTCCATGTAGAGGAAGGATGTGATCACACCCCTCTCACAGAAGGGAGGTCTGTGTTTACTTACACAGACCCCCGTTCTTTCAGTGCGGGGGGGTAGCCGGCGACGATCGAGTCAGCGGCACCCGCTCCCTGGCCCTCCCCGAACACAGTGAGCGTGCGGGCGCGCCTCCGGCGGCGTGTGCGCGCTCACAGTGCGCGATCTCGCAGCCGCCGTCGGTTTGCGATATCGAACCACTTTGTCGCCGTCAACCTGCGGTTGGCGGTCGGCAAGTGGTTAAATGAACAAGCTGAAGTTAGAAGCTGATTGGCTACCACGCACAGCTGCACCAGATTTTGCACTCTCCAGTTTTAGTAAATTAACCCCTGTATTAGAACGACAGCACAGTTCCCTCTTCTCCATAACATGGGGCGATGTTTTTTAGTTTTTTAGGAACGATGCAAACGAATAACAGTCCAGAGGCAGAAAGTTATCCGTTCACAAGATTTCTAGCTGGATCAACGGCTATTTTTATTTTTTTGCACTTGTCCAACAGATATAATAAAATGCTATAATAAAATGGTACAGGAGGTGAGAAAAATGTATTGTTAGAGATTGCATACACTTTAAGAGAAAGACGATAGACCTGCAAACCTATTTTTAAATGTCATTATACAGTAGGCTAGGCCAGCGATCAGCAGAGAAGGAGTTAACTGTCACATCCTATACAAGTGACTGGATACAGTGCTGTTACTAAGTTACTCTGCTTTCTTCCTCTTATTGGCTGGTGCTGGCTGCCTGCAATGGCTGCTGATAGGTGCTCCATCCTCTGTGTTTCTCTCTGCACACACCTCTAGGAGGCTTCCACTCAGATTCTGTATGGCAACAGCATGTAGGGGGGCAGGAGAAGGTTTACATCTTTAGGGGGGGTGTAGATGGGAAACAACAAGCAAGTACCCAGGTTGCTGCCCTGATCTGCACATGCTTTAATGTGGTTGTAAAGCAGGATAGTGGGTGCAGGATAAGAGAATTAGCCTCAGCAGCAGATTGCCACTGCAGGATTTGCTCTCTTTATCCATCTACCAGCCAGATCCTTGTCTACAAACAAATCTAATTCAGGAGCACCAAAAATCGTGACAATAAATGAGGTAGGTGCACCCCTCACATATATATCTTTAATTTTTTTTTGGGGGGGGGGGGTAGGTGACTTTAACCTTCCATGTCCCAGAGACAAGTGCAGGCTGATTGTGTTTATAGGAGCTGCCCATGTGTTAACCCAGTGATTGCCTCTGCTTAGCTGTCATGCATGTGACACTTGCAGCACTGACAGCTCCAGGAAAATGCCATGAATGTATTCTGCATGACTTGATCTTTATGATGCACAGAGGCTGGATTACCTACAATATGCAACACGATTCATGGTATAATCCATTTAGTGGAGTCTGTTTATTTTGGATCTTGGTATGAAAACAGAATATTTACTAGATTTTATATTCTTTAGTAAAATGTTTATAGGTAATTCCCAAAATATTAACCTTGCATCCAGATAGGGTAGCCAATATAACAATATGTGCTTTGATTTTGCAAGTGAAGACAGTCGATTGGGTGCCTATGTGTAAACAGGCCAATGTGGATTTAACTGGTAGAATTTATAAAATATTCATAAAAATTGTGTCTACTTCTAAAATGTATTCATCCAAAATGTACAAAGTTCTCACCCAGGAAGCACACAATTTTCCCAATTGAATCCAATTATAAAATGTGTGAATCTTGGGTGAAAGTTTGGTGAACACATTTATAAATAGACCCCATTTTTAGGACTATTTTATACATTCTACCAGTTAAATCTTATTAAATGCAAACTACCCAGTATTGGCATTTGTGTTACAGGGCATGGAGACCACCCAGGCTCTATGCCTACAGGCAATTTATTCTGTTAGGGAAAGGTTAACTCTTTCTGTACTGGGATGCCTGTACACCTTAATTCTTCATGCAATCCATCCTGGCAGGGAAAGGTTAACTCTTTCTGTACCGGGTTCCCTGTACATCTTCATTCTTCATGCAATCCACCCTGGCAGGGAAAGGTTAACTCTTTCTGTACCGGGTTCCCTGTACATCTTCATTCTTCATGCAATCCACCCTGGCAGGGAAAGGTTAACTCTTTCTGTACTGGGATTCCTGTGCACCTTCATTATTCATGCAATCCATCCTGGCAGGGAAATGTTAACTCTTTCTGTACTGGGATGCCTGTGCACCTTAATTCTTCATGCAATCCACCCTGGCAGGGAAAGGTTAACTCTTTCTGTACTGGGATGTCTGTGCACCTTCATTATTCATGCAATCCATCCTGGCAGGGAAAGGCTAATTCTTTCTGTACTGGGATTCCTGTGCACCTTCATTCTTCATGCAATCTATCCTGGCAGGGAAAGGTTAACTCTTTCTGTACTGGGATTCATGTGCACCTTCATTCTTCATGCAATCCATCCTGGCAGGGAAAGGCTAACTCTTTCTGTACTGGGATGCCTGTGTACCTCCATTCCTCATGCAATCTATCCTGGCAGAGAAAGGTTAACTCTTTCTGCACCAGGGTGCCTGGGTACCTTCATTCTTCATACAATCTATCCTGGCAGGGAAAGGTTAACTCTTTCTGTACTGGGATTCATGTGCACCTTCATTCTTCATGCAATCCATCCTGGAAGGGAAAGGTTAACTCTTCCTGTACTTGGATTCCTGTGCACCTTCATTCTTCATGCAATCCATCCTGGCAGGGAAAGGCTAACTCTTTCTGTACTGGGATGCCTGTGTACCTTCATTCTCTTATGCAATCTATCCTGGCAAGGAAAGGTTAACCCTTTCTGTACCAGGGTGCCTGGGTACCTTCATTCTTAATACAATCTATTATGGCAGAGAATAATTAAATAATTCTTTACTTGGATGCCTGTGCAAGTTCATTCTTCATGCTTTCTATCCTAGCAGGGAAAGGTTAACTCTTTCTGTATGTTTGGATGCCTGTGCAAATGCATTCTTCATGCACCACTTGCAGTCTGTCTGCAGGACTCTGCACATCCAGTGGTTTTGCTAATCCATTTGATATTTGCAGACTAAAAATAAAGTACATGTTAATTTTATTCTTGAACTGTACATTGCTACAGACAGAGTGTGGGCTATGCTGGAGATGATGATTCACATACACAAATGCGTTCTGTTCTGACCTACTTATCTGACAAGAGGTGACACAGGGAGAATACTATGGAGTTTAAAAAAAATGGAAATTATTATTATTTTTATTATTATACAGGATTTATTTAGCACCTACTGGAAATACATTTCTATGCAGATTTGTAATTATTGCAGTCATGACAATTGTCCAGTTGATCAATATATTTCCTATCTGAGTGTACTATGGCCATGTAACCTTAGAAAGGGTGAAAGTACAGTATGGATGCATTAGCTGCCTTTTGGTACTTGTATAAAGGTTATTCACTGGGTAAATGGACTGCAGTAATCTAGTATGCAAGCCAGCAGAGAAGTGTTCTGCAATACATTAGTAAGAGAAGGCATCTTGGGTTTGCTCTGCAGACTTCTGCCAAATACCCCAGGGATGGATTTTGCAGGTATCATGTAAACAAGCATGGTCAGTGAGTGCAGCTTCTGTAATGATAAGCAAGTAGCTATAAACCACCAGAATGCAGACTGCAAGCCAGCAGCATCTGAAGCCTTCAGACTGAAGGTCTACAATAGTAATTACAGGCCTGTTGTGTAGCAATTAGAGAGGGAGAAAGGACTTTGAAAAATGCACTGTAATCCTCTTGTGTGCCCCAGGTTAGCACTCCATACTGAACCCCAAATAATTCTATCCCTTGAGCAGCAGATTACAAGGTCTCTCATCAAAGGGAATCATACTGGCGGTCTTTTATTCAGTAAACATAAATATTCATTAATCTGTAGCCAATCAATACAAACTTGCTACTTGGTTGGAAGGATTTGCTGGCCTTTGGTTAACAACACAGGGCAAATAACAGCAGTGATTAGTTACCCATAGAGGGCAATAAAATAATCCCTTTTAACCAATTAGTCTGCAAGCTGGCAAGATTCTGCCCGATCGCTGCTACTTTACCTTTGCGCACATGGGACATATTTATAAAGCAGTAAAGGTGACTTTCACCAAACATTCACTACAGGTGAAACTTCCTGGTGCATGTATTTTAAAAGACAGTCATTGATTCACTACCAGTGGATCATAATAAAGCACCATCTTCCCCGCTTTATAAATATGCCCCTTGTTTGCCTTAAAGCAGAACTAAACTCTCCTACCTACTTTACAGCCGAAGAAGCTGCAGTGGCCATGGTGGCCATTTGATGGCTTGACAGTTAGGTTGTCACAAGCAACTGTGACAGTTATACGTCGCAGCATGCCTTGAATATAATTGTTTTGGGAAACAGCTAAATTGATGGATTTAGTTCCAGTTTAATGCTGGTTTTTTTTTTACATGCTATGCTATGAGCTACCACCTATGGATTCATTGGCACCAACTGCCATCTAAACTTTATACTCTTTCATTACAAGGCACAAGGGAAGGTGGTGCTTGGTTGCTATTAGTTACGTTATTGTGGACTTTTATACTAAACTTTAGGTCACTCGGCAGGGGCGTACTTACAGGGGTTGCAATTGCGACCTGGCCCCATGCTGTACGGGGCCCGTGCAGCCCCCCTTTAATAATTAAATATTTGTAAAATCGCTATATACAGTGCAGACTGTCACTCAGACATCTGCTATTTCCAAATGTAGGAAGCCATTCTGCACAAATACCCCTCAAGCCATAATATATGGCGAATGCATGCCTATCAGTGGTGGCCATGTAGTAAAAAAAGCAGAACACAGCAAAGTCCAACAAGGTATTCTTGTTAACTTAAAAGAGCATGTTGTGCATGTTCATAACTAAGGTTCCTATTCTAAGAGTGACATATTTTGGGGAAGAAGACCTTGATGTCTTTGAAACATTGGTTATGCTCATGTACAGCATGCTTTTGTGAATTACCTAAAATACTTTGCTGGACCTTGGCTTGATTGCCTTTACTGAGTTTTGGAATAATAGTGTGGTACAACAGCACAATTAAAGTGGCTGCTAAGCCACTTTATCCCATCCTGTCTGTTGAATAACCCTATGTGCCCTTGTGTCTGTGTTTTATCAAAATAAGCCGTTCTTTACCTTATCTCAGAGTGCCAATCACCGCTTACGTGATCCACCGGCTCTCTGCTCTCCCCGTCTGACAGCTGCAGTGGGCAGGACCAAGGATTCCCCGCTGGCGTCAGTCGGAAGGGGAGGAGGAGAGAGGGGGGGGGGTCACATGAGCGGCAATCGCCGCTCTGAGATATGGTAAAGAACGACTTATTTTAATAAAACACGGGCACAGGGCACATAGGATTATTTAACAGACAGGATGGGATAAAACTTTAAATTAAACTTCAGCAGCAGGAGGGGAGGGGGTGGGCACTGACACAGGAGCAGTCAGGCGGGGGGGGGGGGGGAGAAGGGCAGAGCAGGGCTGCCGGTGATGGAGGCACGTAAACTGACCATGGTGTCAGGGCTCAGCAGCCATGATATACCGTGGTCAGTTTACAGGGGGGAGGGCATAGACAGGCAGGATCAGCCAGGTTTTTTAGGTGATAGGAGAAGACAAATTACACAGCACAAGCACTGTGCTGTATAACATGCTTTAAGGGAACAAGATCAATATTTTTTTTTTAGGTTAACAAACGCTTTAAGGGCAGGCAGATATCCCATACCCATCATTTTCAGTATGACTGTCTATGGCACACAATCAAGGACATGCTGATATCCCACTACCCATTAGCAAATGCCTGTCTATGGTGAGTTTGGGTGTTAGGAATGAAGGGGGTGCATATGAAGAAGCCCATAAAGGTGGGAAAACGTGTAAGGCCATGAATGAGTTACTGTAGCAGTATTGTGTGAACAGTGTTATATCAGTAGTAGCTGTGGGGCCCACTTGGTAACATTAGTGCACATATGGTTTATATAGGGTTCATGGTTGCATATGGTGTTTAGACATTGAAATGGTTCTGAATGTGGTACTTTACACAGAGATTTAAAGACAATCCTGTAACTGAAGAAAAGAGGAATGAGAAAATAAAGATGACCTATGTGTGACATTAGTATTTCTTTTAACACACAGTGCATTACGACAAATAATGCAAAAAGAGACTACTACTGTGTACAAGGTCCAGCAGCCCATAGCACCCAGACTTTAGTTTACTATACAAAGATGCATTCTGATTGATTTATATAGGCTGCTCCACTGTGTGTATTGCTGTTTATTATGATATAAGCATACTAATTGTGTGTGTAGATATCTGCAAATTAAATCATTTGTATAGTGACAGTTGACTTATAATATCCAGTGATATTTCATTTCACTCTGTTTGCCTTTTCTGCATAACTACGCAAGTAGGTCTCTGGAAAGTAGGTCAGAGCTGTGTCTGAAAGCACAGATTTGTATGCATGTGAATCATCACATCCAGTACAGCCTACTCCCTGGCAAGAAAAGTAGATAAGCCATGAACTGTGTTGGTCATTGAGGAATGTTTCATGTAATACAGACACATCCGATTTTGAGCTTTCCTTCAAGAGCATACAAATATTATTTTGGCATTAGTTAAAAAGCACATGTAAACTTATATTACCTGTTGATCCTGTCAGTACGCACAGCAAGAATGCCACTTCCTTTTTTAACAGTGGCAACGCTTACTGCACTGGCTTAAAGACAGGAGAGCGTTGACACCCTTCTCAGTGCTCCTGCGAATGCAGTACAAATGTACATGGCGACGCACATACAGCCGGTGTCACTGTTGCGTGTCCCCTTCCTGTTCTTGACAGTGTCTCTGGCTAATTAAAATTAACTTGATTCATCAGAGGATGTGATGTATTGCTGATGTTCAGATCAGTTCAAAATTGGGTATTTAATGTTTGTTTTTAGGTTTGTGCCTTGTTCCCACACTATGTTGGACTGTTTGCCATGGCTTGACTTTACATTGCTTTCTAAACATTGCAAAGAGCACTGATAATGTACAAACTACCATAAACCATAGTAGCACATTTTATTTCATCGGTATGGAGCAGTCAAGACAATGATTGCTAAAATGTTGTTATAGGTTATTGCATTTCTACCTTGCTCTTTGTTTGCATTGGTATAAAGAGGGATAGAGACATACAAGGATGTTCAGTTGTGCACAGGGCCGGATTTTCCACTAGGCACTATAGGCATGTGCAGGCGCCCTTCCTAGAGGGGTGCCCATCAGTATGTTTTTTTAACCTTTGTACAAGTTTTTTTTGCTTTTTCATAATTTTTTTTTAACCCTTTCGCTGCCAGGTCTGTGCGTCATATGGACCTGCAAGCAGGGGGTCTCACACAATCCGGTGGCTGCAGGTGTGTAAAACTGACAGGCAGATTCCTGCCTGTCCGGTGGGAGCATTTGGGTGATTTCTTGTACACACCCCTGGTACCCTGGTATTCCGGACTCCACTTTCCCATCTGCAGGCCCGGGATCGACATGGTGGCTGCTAGTGGGTGGAACGGAGGGAGGAGAGGGGGCACACGTCCGCTCTCCTCCCCTTCTTGTTGGTCACCCAGACGTGTCACTTGCGGGTCACCCTGTCAGTTTCCCCCAGCTAGCATAGCCGGGAAGGGATGTATTGCAATGTGATGTGCATAGCAATACATCGAGTAGAGCCCAGAGGAGACATGCAGGGTCTTTTAGACCCTGCATGTCTCATTAAAGAGAATCTGTTACCTAAAAATCATCACATAGGGGACTTTTTGTCCCTTATGTGATGAAAAAAAAAAGCTAAGCAAAAGAAATGTCTTTTTTTTTGCAAAAAAATAAAGTTACACCCACACACATAAAATCCCCCCCTCCAAATTTTTTTTGAGGCGCCCCACCCTCACATATACGCACGTATGAACGTAAACGCACATGCCTGGAGCATACAGTACTGATGCAACCAGAAACACACACAGAGACATAATCAATACAGTAATGACGCACCTAGAAACGTGCAAAGAGACATACAGTGCCTTGAAAAAGTATTCATACCCCTTGAAATTTTCCATATTTTGTCATGTACAACCAAAAACGTTAATGTACTTTATTGGGATTTCATGTGATAGACAAACACAAAGTGGCAAATACTTGTGAAGGGGAAGGAAAATGATAAATGGTTTCCCACATTTTTTACAAATAAATATCTGATAGTGTGGGGTGCATTTGTATTCAGTCCCCTATGCTCTGATACCTCTAACTAAAATCTAGTGGAACAAATTGCCTTCAGAAGTCACTAATTAGTAAATAGAGTCCACCTGTGTGTAATTTAATCTCAGTATAAATACAGCTGTTCTGTGAAGCCCTCAGAGGTTTGTTGTAGAATCTTAGTGAACAACATAAAGGCCATGGAATACACCAGACAGCTCAGGGATTAAGTTGTGAAATTTAAAGCAGGGTTAGGTTATAAAAAGATATCCCAAGCTTTGAACATCTCACGGAATACTGTTCAAAACATTATCTGAAAATAGAAAGAGTATGGCACAATTGCAAACCTACCAAGACATGGTCGTCCACCTAAACTGACAGGCCGGGCAAAGAGAGCATTAATCAGAGAACTCCAGAGTAACTCTGGAGGAGCTGCAGAGATCCACAGCTAAGGTGGGAGAATCTGTCCACAGGACAACTATTAGTCGTGCACTCCACTAATCTGGCCTTTATGGAAGAGTGTTAAAAAGAAAGCCATTGTTGAAAGAAAGCCATAAGAAGTCCAGTTGGCAGTTTGCGAGAAGCCATGTCAGGGGCACAGCAAACATATGGAAGAAGGTGCTCTGGCCAGATGAGACAAAAATGGAACTTTTTGGCCTAAAAGCAAAATGCTATTTGTGGGGGAAAACTAACACTGCATATCACCCTGAACACACCATCCCCACTGTGAAACATGGTGGTGGCAGCATCATGTTGTGGAGATGCTTTTCTTCAGCAGGGACAGGGGAGCTGGTCAGAGTTGATGGAAGATGAATGGAGCCAAATACAGGGCAATCTTAGAAGAAAACCTGTTAGAGTCTGCAGTAGACTAGAGACTGGGGCGGAGGTTCACCTTCCAGCAGGACAACGACCCTAAACATACAGCCAGAGCTACAATGAAATGGTTTAGAACTTTAGATCAAAGCATATTGATGTGTTAGAATGGCCCAGTCAAAGTCAAGACCCAAATCCAATTGTGTATCTGTGGTCTGACTTGAAAATTGCTGTTCACAGACACTCTCCATCCAATCTGACAGAGCTTGAGCTATTTTGCTAAGAAGAATGGGCAAAAATGCCACTCTCTAGATGTGTAAAGCTGGTAGAGACATCTCCAAAAAGACTCGCAGCCGTAATTACAGCAAAAGGCGGTTCTACAAAGCATTGACTCAGGGGGCTGAATACAAATGCACGCCACACTTTTCAGATATTATTCATTTTTCTTCCCCTTAACAATTATGTGTCACTTTGTGTTGGTCTATCACATCAAATCCCAATAAAATACATTTCCGTTCCTGACTGTAACATGACAAAATGTGGAAAATTTCAAGGGGTATGAATACTTTTTCAAGGCACTATAATCAGTACGGTATTGATGCAACCAAAAATGTGCACAGGTACATAATCAGTGCGACAACAAACGCAACTTGCACGCAGATGTAATCAGTGTGGTACTGACACAACCAGGAACCAGAGTTACAATTGGTATTGCATTAGTGAGGCTGTTCAGTCCTCTTTCCTTGTTTACCTAATCTCCAGTTCCTTCACCTCTCTCCATGTTTATTTCACCTTCAGTCTCCTTTTCCCTCTCCCTGTTCACTTTCAATACCTTTAAAAATGCCACCCATATTCTACTGCCTTTTGCTCAGCTTTTTATTACCATTGATGCCAGCCCCGACCACCGACTAAAGCCTTGTACACATGCTGCGATTGTCGTACGACCGCACGTCCAATTTTTTCCAAAATCGGCTGTCTGCGATTTTGTCTAGCGTACTGACATTATCAAAATTATCGTTCGACAAAGGCGAACGTAGTGACGTTCTGCGAGCGTATAAAGAGGAAGTTCAGTTTTCGTGTGTCACCCTTTGGGCCCCTTCCGACACAGTTCACTATTTTAATTGCCGCTTCACGAATGTGAATTGTGAATTACGAACGCAGGTTTACACGACCGAACAAATGCATGCGTGTTTGTACTTTCAACTTTTGTTTGTCCAACTTCTGTACAGACGAGCCGAAAATCGGACGTGGCTTTGTTGGCAGACAAAAGTTTTCTACTCGGCTCATCCAGCTTTTGTTGGACGATAAATGAAAATCAAGTCGAATGGAGCGTACTAACGGTCAGACTATCGGACGACAGGCTGTCATACGAAAATTTTCGGCTGATAATTGGACCGTGTGTACGGGCTTTAAGGTTAGCTCCTCCGACCAAACATAACCCCTGACTCCATGAAAAAAACTAAGCTAAGTGCTAGAAATACTCAACTTAGTTTGTGGTCACATGATGTGCTGAGTCTTGAGTTTTCTCTCTAGTTTGCCGCACAGCAATAGAGTCCTTCCTATTTGGTTGTATATCAACCCCCCCTGGCGGTATTCCAGAGTCTGGCTCGGGGTGAATTTTCTGTACCAAGAGCGGTAACCCTGAGCCACACTCGGGATCACATCACAGGATCTAGGCAAAGTTACTTACCTTGTCCCCTGGATCCTACAATGTACCCCCGCTGTGTCCTCCGCCCGATGCCTGTGTGATGCTGGGCTCCATTCCCTGCGAGCGTCGCGTCACACGGGGGGCGGAGCCTGGCGGGAAATTCAAAAGGTGAAACACACAGTAAAGATATAGTACACTGTAATCTGTAAGATTACATTGCTGTATGAAATCATTTCACATCCCCTTTGTCCCTAGTGGTTTGCCCAGTGCCCTGCATGCACTTTTATATTATATATGCCGTTCTTTCTGCCTGGAAACATGAGAATGTCCATAGTAACCAAAAAGTGTCCCTTTACGTCAAAAGTGTTTTTTGATCAGCTAGAAAACAGCGATAGTAAATAGGAATCATTTGCAGAATTGAGTGATACTGATTTTTGGGGAAATTCGTCATCAGACACTGAAAGTGACGACAGCGACAATTCTGCAACTGCGCAAATTTCAGTGTTTTTGGTTTGATTACATTATTGAATAAATGTTATTACTATTATGTTATTATTTTTGATAATTATTTATAGTTATTTATTATATTATAATTTATGATTTCATGTTTCAAACGTTATCATACCCGGGATGTCTACTAGACTCTTGTTTGGACAGATTTAAGTGAGTTATTCCTAAGAATTACAGGCCTACAATATAAAACGCCAAATTTCCATGCAAAATAATGTACCGCTTTCAGCACCAAAAATCTGATATAATCATACCGCCAGGGAGGTTAAGGCCAGTGCAATGGTTTTTATTAAACAAATACAAAAAATGGCCCATAGGGATTTATTTACTAAAGCTGGAGAGTGCAAAATCTGGTGCTCCGCTGCATAGAAACAATTGAACAAGATGAAGTTAGAAGCTGATTGGCTACCATGCACAGCTGCACCAGATTTTACCCTCTCCAGTTTTAGTAAATCAACCCCATAGTGACCAATTTCATACCTACTGCTAACAATAGGGAATTGGGGGCAGTGTCCAACCATTTGTTTAAAATACTTACCAAATTATAAAATGCAATTGTTTCATTTGTATCATAGGATAAAAGCCATGTAAGTCTAGTGGCTATTATATGATATATGTAATGGTAAAGAAAAAGAAAAAGAAAAAACTGTTAAAGATGCACTTTTCAATCAACGGTTAAATGTTTCTGATGCTAGTAATAAGTAGGTCACGAAAAAGAACTGTTCAGGCCAAGTGGTCCTCATCCTGGAAACTGGAGCTATACATGCTGCATTCTATCACCATGGCAACACCATTTCTGTAACAGCACCCATCCACAAGTGTTATTGAAGTAGCTTGGCAGGGCTATAATAAAGAGCTTTGATCTGCTGATGCGTCTTAAATGGTAAATGTGAACAAATACAGCTAGTTAAGCATAAATGTTACAGCTTTTTCCTGATCTTTCTAGCAATATCCTTTGTCCACAATGACAGTGACAATTATTGGTAGAAGCAGGGTGGATAAAAATCAATGATTTTAAAAAAAATAAAAAATCAAAAAAATCTGACTTTTTTATTTAAATCATATTTTTTTGATTTAAATTGATTTTTATTTTTATCAAATTTATATTAACCACTTGCTGACCACCTCGCTTAGAAAAATGGCGACAAGTTGGTTCTGCGGTGCATATCGCCGACTATAAATGCCGCAGTTGCGGGGGGGGGGGGGGGAGCGCTCTCGTGCCCACTGCATGCCCCGTGGGCGTGGCCGTGGGTCAGGCTGACTCGATGTCCGTCGGTGACCCACGATCGCCTGGTACAGCAGAAAAACGGGGAACCGCCGATGTAAACACAGCAGTTCCCCACTCTGTCAGGAGGCATGGCAGAGATCTACTGATCCCTGTGATCGGAATCAGTTAGATCTGTCATGCCCCTGCCAGCCCAGCCCCCACACAGTTAGAACACGCCTAGGGAACGCAGTTAGCCCCTTGATCGCTCCCTACAGGTCAACCCCTTCCCTGCCAGTGACATTTATACAGTAATCAGTGGCTATTGTTGTAATGTCCGATATGTCCGCCGCGATAAAATCGCAGATCGCCGCCATTACTAGTGAACAAAAAAAACACCATAAATTAATTCTCATGATTGACATGGCAACTTTTGTGCAAACCAATCAATATATGCCTGTTGCAATTTTTTTTTTACCACAAATATGTAGAAGAATACATTTTGGACTAAACTGATGAATACATTTGTTTTTTATATTTTGTTTTGGATATGTATTATAGCAAAAAGTAAAAAATATTATTTTTTTTTCAAAATTGTTGCTCTTTTTTTGTTTATAGCGCAAAAAATAAAAACCACAAAGGTGATCAAATACCACCAAAAGAAAGCTCTATTTGTGGGAAAAAAAGGGCATCAATTTTATTTGGGTACAACGTTGCATGACCGCGCAATTGTCAGTTAAAGTGACGAAGTGCCGACTCACAAAAAGTGCTCTGGTCAGGAAGAGGGTAAATCCTTCTGGGGCTCAAGTGGTTAATAAAATGCTTTTGGAGTAAAAATCTATCTAAAGATAGTTTTCTATTTAGAATACATTTCTAATTTAGTTTATTCAGCATGAAATGGAGCTTAGCTATGTAACATGAGGCTGTATGTTCTGCAATGTTTACATTTTTGGTAAACTCATTTAATGAGTCCAAGCTCTGCATGCTGAGATAACATGCACTGCATTGATGCATTCACGCAATGCCACAGTAACCATGAGATAAAACAAAGTTCAGGAATATTCCTTTTCCTATTGTTTTGCACATCTATGTACACTACAAACTGTATTATTGAATCGGTTCTGATATTGCTGTTTTATTAACCTGACAGCTTATTATTCTAAATAGGAAACCTTCATTTTGTTTGCAAATAATAAAGTGGATGTAAACCAGATTCATGAAATTTGAGCTGGGCACATACAGTATATCTGTAGTGTTTTCTTATCTCTCTTCAAAGCACCAGGATTTCTCCTGTTCTTCTGTTATCAGCATGATAACTTCTCACAAGTTCTCCAACACAGGAGATAACCAGGCTGAATTTTGTGTCAGGGAGGGTGCTAATAGATTAGCAGAAGGCTGCTTTACTCACAGAACAGCTCTGAAAGTATCTGCCTATCTGGAGGGGAGAGGGGGTGTACCTTTCTTCCAATCAGCTGTCTCACAGTGCAATCCAAGACTTATCTCACAGTGCAGAATGAGGAAGTGAAAATTCTAACACAATGTGCACTTTCTAAACATTATATAAAGCTGAAGACAGCAGATATACATGTAAAACGTATGTAGGGAGACTTGTTATAATCCCCATGTATCAACTGAGGCTGTTCACTTCGTTGGGTATATGTGAGGGTTTACATCCATTTTAAAGATTCTAACTACCAGCAAGAATAAGTCCTTACGTTTAAAGAGCACCTGTCATTTCAGATCCATCATGGCAGCGCCTGTTAGCGGGCATCCACTCACCTGCTGCCGCCACATCCCTCACCTTGTTGTCTCACTGCCGCATCGCCAGCCATCCCATTAAAGTGAATGCCACTGTCAGTGAGTCAACAGTGGGTCAGAGGAGGAGCCGCTGCGGGACTGAGATGACAGTTGTTCTTTAAAAATTATTATTTAAATCAAGCCTTTTTACTAGTGATTTAAATCATGATTTAAATTATGATTTAAATTTGCTTGATTTTAATCAAATCTACCCTGGTTAAAAGCACCACTCTGGGCAAAAGTTGTTTTTTCCATCCATCCGTGCTTCACACCCACCCCTGACACATACTAATAAGCGTTTCCCCCCTTACCTTGTGAAGCCAGATATACCCACCTAATTCCCCCCTCCAGGTCCCTGGTTGCCACAGATTCTAAATCAAGTGGTGATATGGAGCCCAAGACCTCTGCTTCCCTCACTCTCCTCGGCTGATGATGGCGTTCTTCAGGATCATGAGGGAACCCCAGCTGATAGACATTCGAAGAAGGACCCAAGCAGGAAGTAAACAGAAGAGGAGAAAACTTGGGGCTGAGGTTTCTAGTGACTGTGGCTTACAGTGGTGCTAAAGTTAAAAAAAAATTGCAAACAGGCAGGCTCTTTATTGCAGAAGAGACACAATGTCACTTCTGCAATAAAATACCCCTGCCTGCCTGTTCTCAATCCCTTGTAGACTGTACACTGAGATTGGCATGTGCAACTCCATTTGTACTGCGACACAGTACCTCTGTGCCTGAATGACTGCATTCCTGCACATGTGCAGGGGTGACGCCTTCCTGGGATGGCCAATCAAGATGGTCAAATGGAGAAAATGCCGACCAGGGACCTCACAGGCATTGGACCATTAGAACTAGTCCCGGACGGCTAAGATATTTGTGGACATCGCTGGAGAGAGGTCCAGTAAGTAATTAGGGGGTGCTGGGGAGGCTGCTACACACAAAAAGGTTTTTTACCATAGAATGCATTAAGATAAAAAAAACTTCTGCCTTTACAGCTCCTTTTAAAGTAAGTAACAAAGGGTATTTGGATACAGATTTTTTTTTTATTGATCCAGCTATCAGATAGAGGAGGGTGAGAGGGAGGGGCGGGCAGTGGCCTGAAATGCATTTGTTAAATTTATATATACTATAAGTTTAAATAGGGGTTTAAACTCAAAGTGTATATAAATCTAACTATTGAATTATCTTATTTACTCCAATTCAGACTATTTAATTAATTAAAAAATTATGCAAATTAAAGTGTTTTGTTATATCTGTTTGATAAGTGCACAAAAATATCTGCTGATCCTGCCAGAAATCTTATAACCCGATGACTTCCTGTCTTCTCTACTTCTGCTGCACTTTTATTGGTTGGCACTAATAACACTAAAATCTTACGGGTTGATCTCATAGAATATGGAGAGTGCAAAATCTGGTCAGTTGTGCATGGTAGCCAATCAGCTTCTATGTCAGGTTGTTCAATTAACCTCCCTGGCGGTATGATTATGTCAGATTTTTGCGTCTCAATGCGCTACATTATTTCACATCGAAAGTTGGCATTTTATATTGCAGGCCTGTAATTCTTAGGAATAACTCACTTAAATCTGTCCAAACAAGAGTATAGTAGACATCCTGGGTATGATAAAGTTTGAAACAACAAAATCATAAATTATAATATAATAATAAACTATAAATAACTATCAAAAATAATAACATAATAGTAATAAAATGTATTCAATAATGTAATCATATCAAAAACACTGAAATTTGCTCAGTTGCAGAATTGTCGCTGTCGTTACTGTCAGTGTCTGATGATAAATTTCCCCAAAAATCAGTATCACTTAATTCTGCAAATGATTCTTATTTACTATCGGCGTTTTCTAGCTGATCAAAAACCACTTTTGATGTAAAGGGACGCTCTTTGGTTGCTATGGACATTCTTAAGTTTCCAGGCAGAAAGAATGACATATATAATATAAAAGTGCACGCAGGGCACTGGGCAAACCACTAGGGACAAAGGGGTTGTGAAATGATTTGATACAATAATGTAATCTTACAGATTACAGTGTACTGTATGTGTTATGTGTTTTTCACTTTTTGAATTTGCCGCCGGGCTCCGCCCCCTTGCGACGCAACGCTCTCAGGGAACGGAGCCCGGCACGCGGTACATCGGCGGAGGACACAGCCCACAGACACAGCAGGGGGACATCGCAGGATCCTGGGGACAAGGTAAGCAACGCTGCCTGGATCCTGTGATGCAACCCAAGTGTGGCTCGGGGTTACCACTTTTGGTAGTGAAAATTAACTCCGAGCCACACTTGGGATTACCGCTAAGGAGGCTACACTTTGAAAGAAAATCTGAAAGCTTCATGCATGTCTGCTCTATCCCCACTGGCTAGAGTTGAGCTTGGATATAATCACATGGTATATTTTTTAAAAATTAATCTTTTGTTCATTCAATAAGTTGCTTGCTGAGAAAACGAAAGAATTGTATACCCCCCGCTTCCATTTGCTGTATAATAATTTATAGTGATAGACAGATAGATATATAGACAGACAGATAGATACATAGATAGATAGATCGATAGATAGATAGATAGATAGATAGATAGATAGATAGATAGATAGATAGATAGATAGATAGATAGATAGATAGATAGATACTATTACCATAATTAATTACATGTAATCGCATCCTAATTTATTTAAGACTAAAACTTTTCTAAAGCTGGCCACACATTATACAATTTTCTTATTCAATTTTCTTTAGATTTACCTTCAACTATGTAGTGCAAGGGCCTACGGGATTGCATGCAAATTGAAAGTGTTTAGGTTTGACCTCATATTATATGGTTTTGGTAAATCTAAATGAAAATTGTACAAGAATATTGTATCATGTATGGCCAGCCTTAATCTGTCCACCAGCTAATTCCAAATCAAGCTCACAATCATGGTTCTTGCACTGTCGTCTGGAATTGTAGAATAGGGCAGAACATATGTGGTCAACAGAGGATCACAGAATCGATCCCATAACACTGAGTTTAATAGGGTATGATACAACAGATATGTCATACATGGCAGGAGATGCTGGGACCCATGGAGAATATAATGATAAATATCTAAAGCCTTCAGGGTGAGAGAGTTTCACTTTTAGGCCCCTGTACACGAGGCCATCTGTGCTGCTGTGCGTTCCTCCCTGCTGTGCGTCCCTGAATGCATAGGGCCCGTAACGTGAGTACCACATGGTACAGTGTTCCGCCCCCTTCATCTGCATCCTGCAATTGACTTTGAAAGGCTACAAGCAGCGGGGCTGGCGTTCCTCCTTGGCGCACTAATACACAGGGTAGGGTGCACAGCAGCTGGACAGCCCCGTGTGCAAGGTGTCTTAATTCAGAGTCAAGAAATAGCTACATAGAAAATAAAGTATTTAAAACCTTCCAGTTTTCTTGAATGTGAAAAATGGACACCCCATAGCACTAAGTATTTAGGCAAAGGATACACCAATGCAACACTCCCAATTACAGAAACCATGAAACCATGAAGAAACCATGAAGTATTTATAGGCGGAAAGTATTTGGCTAGACCCCTATTTTTCATTTTTTTACTTCTTTTTCCTTTTCCCTTTTCCCACTGGCTCCTAAGTTCTATGTTTAGGTAAAATGAAAAACAGAAAAATCAACACAAGGGACATAACTTACAGTTAGTATGAAGTGTCCCTTGTGCTGATTCTTCTTCTTTCAAGAGAAATCTTCCTCCGTCTTGCCCCCTGACTTTGCCTATCCTTTCCTACCAGATCTGCCATTCATAGAAGCCATACTACAGCTCCTATGAATGACACTGGATCTATGAATGAAGGGGATGGAGCTCAATTATCTGCCTGTCCCCAGTGATTATGTGTCATTCATAGAAGCTGTAGTATGGCTTTTAGGAATTGCGGATCTGGCAGGAATAGGTGGGCATAGTTGGGCTCTTTGACGAGTGCTACTGACAGCCCCTTATCTATATTAACCCCTGCCGAAGATTGCGTTGGCCGGTTGGGGGTTCAGGACTGAAGATTTCTGCTGAAAGTGGAAGAATCAACACAGGGGGACACATCATACAAACTGTAAGTTATGTCCTTTGTGCTGATTTTTCTGTTTGTAGTTTTAGCTAAACTAGTTTTTAAAATGAATACATACAACAGTCGAGAGACTGGATTAAGCCCCCTGTTCACTTCGGCGCGATTTGACAGGTCAAATCACATGTAAAATCGCAGCCTATTGACAGCAATGGCACCGTCCCAATTGGTGCAACGCCCGACTTTGCAGCGCCGCACCGATTTCCAAAAGTAGTTCCTGCACTACTTTTGGCGACTTCAGGGGTAACTTAAATAGACATCTGTGCATGAACCCGCACATATGTCTTTCAAGTCGCCCCCAAAATTGAACTAAAATGCGGCTTTGAAATCGTGCGAGTTCAGATGAATCTCACAAGAATTCAAAGCTATGTTCAGTGTGAACGAAGTGTAAAAGGTTTAGTAAAAAATAACACTTTTGGTAGTTAAAGAGTTTTTTTCATGGAGGATTTTTTCACTGCCACTACAGTGACCATCACTGTCTTCTGAATCCCATGGTGAGTGGCAACCCTGCTATATAGTAAACATAGGAGGTCACTGCATTCTTCTCAGTGAATGTAGTTCTGTTTGAGCGAGATAGTGATGTCACTGCCCCACCTTTTCACCTTGTCCAATCAGAGAACACTTTGCTTTAATTGAGGAAAATGCAAGGTGTTATCTGAATGGCTCCCTTACTGAGCAAGCTCAACAGGGGACCTGAAAGACCAAGAAGATCGATGTAGTAGTAGCAGCAGCTTTCATTCTCCGCTTCCACAGGCATCAGTCAGGTATGGAATATGTATACTTACATTGGTGCATGGGAAACTAATGTAACTTTACAAAAAAAGCCTTTAATTCAGCCTTAAGGAAACCTGAAGTGTTAGACACTTGAGGGTTGATTTGCCAAGGACAAATAGACTGTGCACTTTGCAAATTGCACAGTCTATTTCCCCTTATTAAATCAACCCCTTGCTCTTACTCCCTATAGCTAAGCCCATCCTCTTCCCATATAGCTTTATTTTTGCTGTCAATTTGTGTACAAGATGCATCGACAGGTGGACAAGTTTAAAACAGTAAACACTCTGTCCCACCATTGCCACTCTTGACTTGCTGTTGTGGGTGCATGGCTGCAAGCATCTTTTGGTAAATAGAACCTGTTCCATGTTGCAAACAGCATGGCTTATGGGAAACGTTCTAGAGGAGACACTTGTAAATCATAACTATTTTAGCTGCCAAGATATCAGTACCCGCTTGTCATGGAGTCTGTTATTGAATAGATTTGCATTGCAAATGAGCAAGAACTGAACACTGTGTATTGAGGAGGTGGTGGGAGCTTTTTGTACAAATAATGCAAGGCATGTATTTATAATGTATTAAAAAGGGAGTTATCAAATATGAATTACTGTAATTTAAATAATGACAAAGACAACAATTTCTTAAATCTAGTTAAAGCTTTATTTTTTCTCATTCTCACTCTTTCTCTCTCATTCTTTCTCCTATCTCTTCTTCTCTATTCTTCTTCCCATTCTCTTTCCCCCTCTCTCATATTCTTCTGTTCTGGTTCTTTCACTTTTGCAGTCGTCTTCTTCCCTGCATCCCCAACCATTCCACCAAAGATGACATGTGGGGGGGGCAAATATGTAAAGTGTGAAAAAAAAAATGTAAAAGCTTAAAAATGCCTTAAGTACACCACCTTCACCTTAAAGTGGATGTAAACCCACCACCCACCCAGTATAAACTAATGACACAGTATTAATGTACAGGCAGTCCCCTACTTACAAACATCCGACTTACAAACGAATCCTACTTACAAACGGAGGGGGGAAACAGGAAGTGAGAGGAAATCTCCCCCTAGGAAGGGAAATTCACTCCTGTAAGAGTTATTATGGGAAAAAGGGGTCTCCACTGATGCTTTATCACCAAGGTTTGTTTCCACAACAACCCAAAATTTTCAAAATCCAATTATCATTGGGACAGGAGGTGAGGTGAAATCTTCTTAACAAAAACATAGACAGCAAAACTAACATTACAGGGATGTTAACCCTTCCCTATGCTATCCAAAAAGCTTAAAAATAGTTTTTTTGGCTGAAGCTACACTTAAAAAATGTACCTGTTCCGACTTACAAACAAAATAAGTTAAGAACAAACCTACAGTCCCTATCTTGTTTGTAACCCTGGGACAGCCTGTATATATACATGCAAGCCTCCTGCATCTATTCCTACCTTGCAAATGTCCTTCCTATAAGCACTAACAGCTCTGTAAAGCTCTGAAATCAGAGGGTGTCTGTGTTTGCTGGAGTTTGGTAGGTGGAGTTGTGATGTCACAAGCCTCCCCACCCACTTCTATACTGAGACATTGAGGAGGGAGGGAGGAGGGTGTGTAAAACTTTCTCTGCTGTGTGAAGGAGATAAGCAAATTGCTTGTCACTCACAGAGCAAGGGACAGATCGACTGTGTATTTCCCTGTTAGTCGGACTTTCTCTTCCTGAAAAAAGATAAGCTCGTTACTCACAGTTGGATTAACTCTTTGTGGCAAGACTAAGCACAGATGACATGACATGCTTTACTCTACCAGGCAGAATTATTAATTAAAATTGTGTTTACATCCAGTTAACTCCATGTAAGCAAGATCCTTGGGGATGAGTACAGCAGAGAAAAGGAGAGGTGGGATAAGATATATGTTGCATGGCTGGTCACATTTAAAAACTTTGGTGATGTACACATTCCAAAAATTCCCTTTAAGGGAGGTGTTTTTGGAGGATGGGGGAGAGCATCTGCTAGGAACCTGTAGCTAGCCATGCTATTGAGATAAAGAACTGTGCAGAAGTAGAGGAAGGGTTGGAAGGGTGCATTGAGTTTATACAGCCAACATCTTGAAACTAGGTGCTGCTTGGTTTGCTTTCTTGCCTCCACCAGTGTCTGGCAGTGACACAGCAGACCATGGGAGCTTAACCTGATTTGGATAAGGACTAGAGTGAAGTGGGAGAGAGGGGTGAGCCAGAGACTGAGAGGAGGACTGTTTGACTGTGACCCAGGCACATACAGGGGCACTATCACACTATTATAGGACCTGCATCTTCCCAGGGCACACACAAATTACAGCTTAAATTAATTAAATAGCTACAGTCCAGCAGTTCACTGGGTGCAAAATGTTATTGCATGTAGCCAATGAGACAAATCTGACATCTGCCATGTGACAATGCTAGAACTTTTTGGCTGTAGCTTCAATTTGTCTGATTGTCTATAGGTTTTTTTTACAAATTACATTCAGGGAACTGCTGGGGCATGGCTGCTTCATTCGTTTAAGCTGCAGGCAAATGCTGAGTGTTCTGCCATTGCGGCCTTGTGGTGGAGAACCCGCGATGTTTTCTACTATAAAAACACGTTAGCTTTGGTTTTGGCTGCAGCTGTCTGCAGATTCTTTTTTTTCCTCTTTGCTATGAAATCTTGGACCCCCCCTGGCTTTTGCAGTTTGTGTATTCCTCTCAAAGTCTTTTCAGCTCCTTTCTTCAGATGTCTTTGACCATTGCTTTTTGTTTTGCACAGTGTGACTTCTAAGTTCTGCTAACAACTCAGTTCATCGTGCCTTGTTATATAAATTGTTTACTGCCTGCTCCAAATTACTGCCTGTTTCAACTAAAAGCTTACTAATTTGATGCTAGCAGATAACTAGCAAATGTAAAATGATTGATAACAAACAGATTCTTTTAGGCATGAACCAAACTTGAACCCACAATCATTGACAAATACTGTATAATGGTAATGTACATCATTATAGTGCAGGTCTTGATTTGTCCTCCAGTCCTTTTGCCTTCTTTTCTTTTTCTTCTTTCATTCCTTTTACGTCTCTTCTCGTCTTTCTCATTTTTTAATAGATCTTGATCTTGTTTGACTGCTGAGTTATCTGCACCCTCATAAGTTACATGATGTATAACTCCATGGCATTGCTTTGCTTTTTAAACAGGGTAATTGTTAATTGGGAAATTTTTGTGCCTCTCATGCAACTTTATCACTGTCTAATATACTTTGTTTGTGATGAGACCCTTGCCTAGCTTTAATTCGTAAATTTATTTTTAAATATTTTTTTTCTTTTTAGCTGCAGTGTGCATGAGCCCTTAAAGTAACCAGTGTTATGAAAAACAAGACAGTTGCAGATGCATGAGTTCTTCTTTTGAAAATGCTAGCTACCTGGCCATTATACAGATCCAGTAAACTCAAAACCTGAGTTAGTAACCCAGAACAAGTATACAGATAAAAATTGTTGAAAGATTTGTCCATCCATGCTATTTAGCAAGGGTGTGGGGGATCAACATATTTCTCGTGCTCAGCTGGTGGGGCCGATCAAGAGAGATCTATGAATGTATGGCCATCCTTATTTACCTCACTTCCTGTCCTGTTGCAATGGTTTACTAGATAGGAAGTGGGTAAATCCCCAATAGCAACATAGGCAGTAATACAATTGATTGATTTTCTCTAGTGGTAGAGCTGGGGGTTGACTAGAACACTTGCCAGACCTCCAGTGCTGCCTGTGAACATGGTGTGGATTTTCTTTCACTTCCTGTGTGGTAAAACTGATATCAGCACAACAGAAAGTGAGGCTAAATTTCCCCAACAAAGCCCTAGATCACAGTAAAAACCCAAAAGGAGTTGGCAGCATCAGAATTTCACTTATGACAGGATCACTTTAACTAGGAAATAATTTGGAAATCATGTGAGTTGTTTAATACTGTTGTATTTGGTATCTAAGGAAATTCATATTTTACTAATTTTGCTGTTTGACATTTTATAGGAGACATCATGTTGACCAGCATAGCAGAACGTATAATGTACTGCCTGACAGGCAAAACACCAAATTCTGTAGGTCCAGCAGATATATCAGAGACTGGCGATGGTTACGATTTTCTGGAGGTGAAGCCAGGCCGTGTCTTACGAGTACGACACATCTTACCTTCTCGCTCTGGAGGTGGAGAGATAGAGGAAGTAGAAGAAGTGAAGAACTCAGGAAAAGGCCTAATTCACTGCAAGAGAAGGATAACTGTCTATCGTAATGGTCAGCTAGTGATAGAAAATCTTGGTGCCACCCTTCGTTCTGAAATTTTACATTGCCGCAATGGGAACACAGAGCAAGCTGGAACATTGGAGGTGGAGCTTTCAGATTACACTAGTACAGGCAATGATGGTGGAGGAGGAAAAGAGAGTGATGTACCTCCTGGCAGACGCAAAAAACGCAAGCCAAAGAAAGTTGTGCTGGTTGATTGCCAAAGACGAGTCAGCAGCTGTAAGGGCACAAATTCTGATGTAGTCCTGTTCTTCATTCATGGTGTTGGTGGGTCTCTTGATATATGGAAAGAACAACTTGATTTCTTCTCTAAACTTGGCTATGAGGTAGTAGCCCCAGATTTGGTGGGACATGGATCCAGTGCAGCTCCACAAATTGGGGCGGCTTACACCTTTTATGCTCTCGCAGAGGATATGAGATGTGTTTTCAAGCGTTATGCCAAGAAAAGGAACATCTTAGTTGGACATTCATATGGGTGAGTTGGAAAACCAAAGTTGTAGAATTGTGGCTAACTTACACACCACATGGCACATGGTTTTCATTCAAAGAGAAATTATATTTTTTAAAGAGGAAGACATAATGACTATTTATTTTGTTCGTGGTGCATGCACAAAAAATGGACACCCACCTTTTTATTTAAATGGTAAAACTTTTTAAGCCCCTTTCACACATACGGACCGTTTATTTCATCAGTTTTCAGTCACGTCAAAACAGATGAAGTATTCATCAGTTTTTCATCAGTGCTCATCAGTTTTTCATCCTTTTTTCATCTGTGCCCATCAGTTTTTCATCAGTGCTCATCAGTTTATTATCAGTGCTCATTAGTTTTTCATCCTTTTTTTTACATCTACTACCAATGCAAAAACAGATGAAAAACTGACCATTTATCAGCTTACATCCGTATTCATCAAATACGTTTTTTTAAAGAAAGAAAAATAGAGCTTTGCTCAGTTTCAAAAAAACAGATGATGACGGATGCGGATGTAAACTGATGTAAATGGAAGATAATCCATTTACATCAGTTTTTCCATAGAGATGCATTGATGTCTGTTTTTCATCCGTGAATGGATGGATGAAAAACAGACAAATGGATAGCAATTAAGATGAGGTACAGCAGGTCATACAATCAGAAGTCAATGACAATGATATTGGACTGTAGAGCCACCACTGGAAATTGTTAGCGGGTAAGTCAATTTGCTTTCTAGTAGCAATAGGTGATCCTAATAAAGCATATAGACATGAACAGAAAGTAAGGGGGAAGTCTGTAAACAGTATGGGAGCAACCAGGTTGGCCAATGTCCCTTCTTTGTAAGGCCTCTTACACACGGGCGTATATAAAAAAATAAACAAAACGTCGGGCCCGACGTCAAGGAAAAAAAGGCGACGTTTTTCGGCGTTATGTATTGACGTTTTTCGGCGTTAGTGAGCGTCGGCGTCAATAGGCGTCAATAGGCGTTTTTTAAAACAAAATCATCCCTCTGCTATTTTTCAACCTAAAAACGTCGGCGTCAAAAAACGCCGGAAAACGCCGGTATAATAATAGGTGGCATATGGTGGCATATGTTGGCGTTTCTTGGCATATTGTGGCGTCGGCGTCAAAAAACGTCCAAATGTTACAGCCTCAGAACGCGATGGCCATGGGTTCTACTTTCTGCTCACTAACGCCGACGCCACCTACAGCTCAGAAACGCCGACGTTTTTATGGGGCCATTGACTAACATGGAGAGCTGCAAAAAACGCCAGAAAACGCCGGCGTCAAAAAACGTCCGTGTGTATGAGGCCTAAAAATTGTAGTTGGTCAGCTATTAGATTTGAACATGTGGGGAACCTGAGGTTAGGTAGGTTGATTATCTGTGATGGGGGGATTCCATGAGTTCTTCCATGCTCTGTAAGTATGTAAGTTTCTGAAGCCATTTTAAGACATTTGGGGGTTGTGCAGTTTTCCAGTGGCAGAGGATTACAGCCTGTGCCATCTAGGGATGCCTTTTTTTTTGGCTTTGGATGTAGACCTTGGGTTTAAAAAAATGAAAGCAATTTTCAGGGGGCATTTAGATATCAGAGCTGATGACTTGTTTGTAAAGAGTTAATATTATAGTAAAAAAACTGTAAGGTACAGTGGCACAATGCATGGATCATGGTCTTCACCGCTGTATTACATCTCCACTTGAGATCAGCAATGCTAGCTTTATAGGTAAAAATAACTATCTTATGTACTGTAGATTGCCTGCCTGAAATTTACAGGCCAGGTCTTTTTCCACGCTATTGTATATTATAATATATTGTAAGGCTGGTTTCACACTATTGCCGCATGCGGCTCCCAGCAAGGGTCCAGTGCGTCTCCAGTCACCCTTTGAGGTCAGATTTCAGCCCGAATTTTGGGCTGAATTCGGACCTGAAACGGACCAAAAAGCGCACAGGACTCCTGTGCAAATTCGCATCTTAGCCACAGCGGAGATGTGTGAACCAGCTGCATAGAGAGCCGGTCACAATCTCCTGCTATGCGAATTGGATGCACAGAAACCCAGGTGTGAACCCAGCCTAAGGGTTTTGCAATATGATATGATAAAATTGTGGTACGATGTGTGTAGGGGTTGCCTCTTGCAAAGAAAGGGATTCAAAAGAAGTAAAGTCCCTTGAGATCTGACCTTTATTCTGTAGACAACAAAACCAGGTAATTGAAAATAATGGAGCCAGTGGCCATGGACAGGTTGCAAGTAAAGTCTCGTACACATGCTGTAATTGTCATACAACCGCACGTCCAACTTTTCCCAAAATTGGCTGTCCGTGATTTTGTCTAGCGTACTGACGGGAGTAAAGTTATCGTTTGACAAATGCGAACGTAGTGACGTGCTACAAGCGTATAAAGAGGAAGTTCAGTTTTCGTGCGTCACCCTTTGGGCCCCTTCCGCTAATTTCGTGTTTACGCGACCAAACACTTCCGGCTCATTTCTGGATTCAGAAGATGCGTGTTTGTACTTATAACTTTTGTTTGTCCAACTTCTGTACAGACAAGCCCAAAATCGGACGACGCCTTGTCGGCAGACAAAAGTTTTCTAGTTTGCTCATACAACTTTTATTGGACGATAATTCAAAATCTGCTGTCGAATGGAGCGTACTAACGGTCGGATTATCGGATGACAGGCTGTCGTATGACAATTTTAGGCTGATTATTGTACCGTGTGTAGGGGCCTTAAGGGTGGAGAGGGGCTAAAGTAGCGAAGTAGCGAATAGCGAAGGACTCCATGAATAGGGGAAAGGTTTGGGCATGTCCATTAAAGTAAATAGGATCAGGCCAGACCCATAGGTAATTAAGGGTACCCCAGATAGGGATATCCACCATTTAGCCTTTCCTTACAATCAAACTTTGAATTGAATAGTTTTTATTGAAGTTTTTTTTGCTTTGAAAACGGTGCAAACATTTTCCGCAAACCTCCCTCTCTCTCCCAGCCTCAAGTCCACAACACAAAGGCACATAAATAACAGAAAAGTATACATACATAGACAGTGATTGCTGAGTGTAAGAAGGTGCAATCACCTGGTCAGTACCGTTTTTGAGTACTGTTGGATCTTACATGTAATATACCTTTATTACTTAATAATGGGAGCTACTTATACTTAAACTTTAAAATGAACCCTGCTTGTACTCATCTGTGTAACACTATAGTATGAACATTGGATTACATTCTTTGTAGTATGCCAAGAACTGATTTAGGTGAAGAACATTCTTTAGGGACTGAAGCAAGTATGAAGATGATAGCCATGGAGCTTGCACCTTTAAAAAATAAAAAAATCTTCATAGACAGCTTTCATTAAGACTGGGCTCACACTATTGCGAATTGAATGTGGATTTTTCCACATCCAATTCGCATGACAGGAGAGGGTGACTAGCTCTCAATGGAGCCAGTTCACACATCTCTGGGGCGGTCATGGAGCACACAGCAGAAGGGTCTTGTGCATCTTTGGCTCTGTTTCAGGTCCGAATTCAGCCAAAAATTCTGACCTAATTCGGACCTGAAGCGGTGAAATGCATCAGACCCCTGCTGTGCTCAGTGGCCGCACATAGTGTGAACCCAGGCTTAAAGCTGTAAAAAAGCAAACATTTAATATATTGCAGCTTAACATTTTTTTTTACACGTGATGGCTGCATTCATTTTCTTTTTTTTTCTTCTATTTTCATTTGGTGATCCAGCCAGTAAGTCTGTTGTTTTTCTAAAGAGCAAGCTCTCCAGCAGACTGTATCAGTTACAGAGATAGGACAAACTATTTACCACTGCAGGGGTGCTTACAATTATCCACTTTTATTTATTAATATAAAACTGTTATTCCAAAAGGAAAAAAACTGTTTGCTGTAACTGCTTAAAAAGTATTAGCTGGAGTTTGGCTTCAAAAACCTGCTAGTACATCTAACACTACCCTACCCTTAGACTGACAATGCTCCTCCATCCAGAGTGGGGGCACTCCAGTATAGTATAGTATAGTATAGTATAGTATAGTATAGTATAGTATAGTGTGTTACTGGCCAGATCTATAGGATTGAAGTCAGGACTCTGTGCAGGCCAGTCAAGTTCCTCCACCCCAAACTTGCTCATCCATGTCTTTATGGATCTTGCTTTGTGCACTGGTGCACAGTCATGTTGGAACAGGAAGGGGCCATCCCCAAAGTGTTCCCACAAAGTTGGGAGCATGAAATTGTCCAAAATGTCTAGGTATGCTGACGCCTTTAGGGCTGGTTAACACCACAAAAACGCACTCCAGATCCGCTCTGGATGCTTTTTTGCATGTACGTTTTTAACACGTTTTTGACACGTTCCAGTGCATTTTTGATGTGTTTTTTTTAAATTTTTTAGATGCATTCCAGATGCCTTTTTCCCTGTTTTCATTCCACTGTACTGGGGTCTGGTGCGTTTTTGATGTGTTCCAGTGCATTTCGGTGTTTTTGCTGCGTTTTACCGTGTTCCAGTACAGTCCAATGAAGAAAAAATGCAGCATGTTCTCCTTTTTTTTTTCTGGAATTGAAATGCCCTGAAACTGACTACGCTGCTGTGAACTATGCCATTGGAAACCATATAACCTATTTTCCATGCATTTTTGATGCAGGAAAAAAAAACGCACTGGACTGCATGTGGTGTGAACTGGTCCTAAGAGTTTCCTTCACTGGAACTAAGGGGCCAAGCCCAACCCCTGAATAACAACCCCACATCATAATTCCCCCTCCACCAAATGATTTGGACCAGTGCACAAAGCAAGGTCCATAAAGACATGGATGAGCGAGTTTGAGGTGGATGAACTTGACCGGCGTGCACAGAGTCCTGACCTCAACCAGATAGAACACCTTTGGGATAATTAGAGCGGAGGCTGTGAGCCAGGCCTTCTTGTCCAACATCAGAGCCTGACCTCACCAATGCACTTCTGGAAGAATGGTCAAACATTCCCATAGACACACTCCTAAACCTTGTGGACAGCCTTCCCAGAAGAGTTGAAGCTGTTATAGCTGCAAAGGGTGGGCCAACTCAATATTGAACCCTACGGACTAAGACTGGGATGCCATTAGTTAACCGGTTCCCCACCGCGCGCCGTGTTTTCACGGCGGCAGTGGGGGAGCGCTGCGCGAATCGCCGTAAATAAGCGGCGATTCGCATTTGGCCACCAGGGGGCGCGCCCACGCGCCCGCTGCACTCCTCGGGCGATGAGCGGCTACAGAGAAAGAATGGGGAACCGCCGATGTAAACACGGCGGTTCCCCGCCCTGTCAGTGGGGCATGAGAGATCTACTGATCCCTGTCACTGGGATCAGTTAGATCTCTCATGCCCATGTTAGCCCAACCCCCCCACAGTAAGAACACACCCAGGGAACACTATTAACCCCTTCATTGCCCCCTGCTGGTTAACCCCTTCATTGCCAATGACATTTATACAGTAATCAGTGGACATTTAAATTTCTGATCGCTGAATATATGTCATTGGTTCCAAAAAAGTGTCAAAATGTTCCGACATGTCCGCCCCAATATCGCATTACCGCTAAAAATCGCAGATCACCCGCATTACTAGTAAAAAATAAAAAAAAAATAAAAACCCCAGAAATGAATTCTCACCGTCCGTAAACGCGACCACTTTTGCGCAAACCAATCAATAAACGCCGATTGCAATTTTTTTTATCGCAAATATGAGGAATTATATAAATCGGCCAAAAACGGTGAAAAAAAATGTTTTTTTATATTTTTTTTTTGGATTTGAATTTTAGCAAAAAGTAAGAAATTTCGGTTTTTTTGCAAAATGGTCGCTCTTCTTTTGTTTATAGCGGCGATCAGAAATGATGCAGAGGCGATCAAATACCACCAAAAGAAAGCTCTATTTGTGGGAAAAAAAGATCGCAAATTTTGTTTGGGTACAACGTCGCACGACCGCGCAATTGTCAGTTTAAGCGACGCAGCGCCGAATCGCACAAAGTGCTCTGGTCCTAAAGTGGGAAATTCTTCCGGGGCTGAAGTGGTTAATGTGCGTGTAAAGGCAGGGGTCCCAATACTGTTGGTAATATAGTGTATATGTTTGAATTTAGAGACAAAACAGACACTTGATAGTCTGCTCATCTCTTTTTTGATGGTATTGGTATTTTGACAGCACCCTTGTGCTCTGTGATTTCACAGAGTTATAAAGAAAGTAAACTGAGCATAACCATTAAAATAGAAGTATGGGTCCCCCCCCCATCATAATTACCTAGGTGGATGCAGCATCGGTCCAATGCTGCATCTGTCCCTAGCACCTCTACACTGAGAACCGAGCCATCGAACACCGCCGATGGCTCGGTTCTCACAGCTCCCCGAGCAGAGAGCTGCAGACTATCAATCAGCAGCTCTCCGCTCTGCACCCCCACGCTCATTGGAGCACTGAGCTGTGGAGGGGCAGGGAGTGGCCATCTCAGCCTCTCAGCTGGTGGATCCCGACTCCCATTGTCGGGATGACGTGGTGCCTGGACTGATTCCGGTGAGGTCAGCAGAGACAGGACTTCAGTCCACTCTCTGCTGAAAACGGGTCACAGGAGTGCAAAATGAATTGCGCTCTTGGGATCCATAGGAGAAGCCCAGCCAAACGAGCTTTGGCTGGACTTCTCCTGTAATGTTTCATAGACATTGAAATTATGATGTAGATGTCAAAAAAACATAATTAGTAAACATTGTTACTGAGAACTGTGCTAAGAGGAAAAAGGGAGTCCAGAGAGAAATGCAGGATATAGGGTCTGTTTTAGCATAAATGGTTTTCTTTAGAGTCAAGCATGTACAGATTTAAGCACTGAACTATGATGGTTGAAGTTCCTTTCTTAATATTTATTTTATTTTTAAAACCCTTAGGGTCTCCTTCTGTACCTTTCTGGCCCACGAGTATCCTGACTTAGTCCACAAGGTGGTAATGATTAATGGTGGTGGACCCACAGCCCTTGAACCCAGCCTCTGCTCCATCTTTAATATGCCTACCTGTGTGTTGCACTGTTTGTCTCCTTGCCTGGCGTGGAGCTTCCTCAAGTGAGTTTTCAACAGATTTTTCTATTTGTCAAATTTTAAAAGCATGTATTTGTTGAGTTTAAGGTGGCAGAGTATTGGGATTCTTAAGAGTGTCATAACCCATATCAATCAGTCAATGCCAATTCCAGCAGCAGGTGCTCTTTGCTCCTGCTACAGCCCTAGGATGTAGGTGGCCCCTTGATATTTGCATGTATGTTGGTTCTGCATTGTACATGATGATGTCAGTGAAGGGGCAGCTGCAAGGCTGGTGAAGAGGAAAACAGTAATTCTATCTATTACATACCAGTGGCGGCTGGTTCTGCCTTTTTTGGGAGGGCGGCAAACAAAACCCCCCGCCAGGTCCGTACTTACCCTATTCAGGTCACAGGCAGCAATTAGGGGGGCTGCGCCCATTATGGACCTGCCGCAGTTACATACCCCCTAGACCAGTGGTTCTCAACTCCTGCCCTTGGGACCCACTAACAGGTCAGGTTTGCAGGATAACTGAAATGCATCACAGGTGATATCATTTGCTGCTCAGTGATTGCAGTGTTCTAGTCTGCATCTCCCCAAGGTAATACTTAAAATCTGGCCTGTTGGTGGGTCCTGAGGACCGGAGTTGAGAACCACTGCCCTAGACTAAGTGAGTGTTAGACCATTAAAGTTGTTATAAATAAAGGATCACATCCAATCCGATGTACATCAATTTTACAGCAACCCTGACCATGTGGGAACACAGAGTCTTGCGTGTTTGCGGCTTCCAACTGTCCCACTAAAGCCAGCCATAGATGGTGCGATTTTCTTTCCTCCAACCAGGACCCTGCTGTACAGGCTGAGATTAGAACCATCTATTGCTGGCAAATTCTTAAGCCGGCCATAGACAGTTCGAATCTTCCAAGATTCAGTGTATGGGCAGGCTGACTGCATCTAAGTAAACTTGGGTACAACCAGCCTGTTGGGCTTTTCATGCGATTATTGCCAGAGGCATTAGCCACTTGTAATAATCACTGTGTGTTCTCCCACTGTGTGTTCTCCCAGCAGAAGCCCCCCTGCTGGGAGGACATAATAGCTTCATGGCAGAGATTCCCCCATCAACACTGATTGTATTGATGTGGTAATCAAGCGATTTTCTTTCCTGTAACCCATGGTTGCAGAAAAGAAAATCGCACCATCTATGGCTGCCTTTAGTCTCCCTTTCCTCTTTAGTTGTCCCTCTTTTCAGTGTAATGTGAAAACCTTTATAAAAACTACTATTTAACTACCAAAAGTGTTTTACTGCACCATATCTTTTATCAAACCTCTACATTATTCTATTTGTTATTTTGAAATGAAAAGCAAAAATGCAAAGTAGTGAAAAAAAACACTGGATGTATTCATTCATGTTTGCATGTTTATTTTTCATGGTTGGCGAAGCTGGGGTGTGTTCTCTACCTATATTTTTGTAATGTACTTTTTTCGTTTCAAAAATTTTTTATTGAAAATTTTCAAGTTAACAACAGAGAAAGTTGAAAAGTAATGTACTTTTTTAAATTTAAAATCTAAATTTATGATGTATTAATCAGTCATGATCATTACTAGTACCACTCCAGGCTAAAAAAAAGCTTTTAAGATTCATAGATCTGCAGTACAGTGTACAAAAATGAGGTATGCAATAACTTAGAAATTATAGTTTTACAGGCCAACTATAGCAGTGCATTTTTAAATTTGTAAATAAAATTGCAATGAAATACAGTATATAATAGGCCCCGATACATGATCAGGTGTCAACATTTCTATTATCCAGTGATGATACGTGGCAGGAAATTATTACATGAGTGTGAATATGATCTGTTATGTCTGAGTATTGCATTGTATAAAGATCATGTGTCAGTGTCAAAAAATGACTGACTTATTTCTGTCTTGTCAGGGCTGGATTTGCTCGACAAGGTGCCAAAGAGAAACAGCTCTTACGAGAGGGCAATGCCTTCAACGTGTCATCCTTTGTGCTTCGAGCCATGATGAGTGGCCAGTACTGGCCAGAAGGCGACGAGGTGTATCACGCAGAGTTAACTGTCCCTGTGCTGCTTGTCCATGGAATGCATGACAAATTTGTTCCCTTAGAAGAAGACCAACGGATGGCAGAGGTACTAAATTTCAAATAAAGTCTTATGTATGAACTGGCTTTACATGTTTGTTCTGTGCTTGAAAATAAAAGAGAAATTAGCCAATGGGCTCTATCCACAAATATGGGAATATATATCCTGAGATGTGTCCTTATTTTCAAAAAAGTTATGGTTATTTTCAAACTGAGGCCCATTGAGATTTGAAAATTACAGTCACATGGCTAAAATAAGATCCTTATCCTCGTGTTAAGGTTTAGAGATTGAGGTCGTGTGTTAATTTTTTTAGTTATAGCGGTGGTAAACCGCAGTTGAAGAGAAAAAAAAATTCTCCTGCAAGGTAATGCCATAATTATGAGAGACTTACCTTAAAACCAGTGGCGGCTGGTGAAATTTTAGGATGGGGGGGGGGTTCCAGATCCCGCCCTTCCGTCCTGACCCCTCTGACTTCTCATAAGCCCCACCCCTTATAGATTCCACCCATTGTGTCAGGAGTATACAGCCCAGCATCACTAGATAGGGTATACAGCATCACCAGATAAGGGTATATACAGTATCACCAGAGGGGTATATAGCATCACCAGAGGGGCATATACAGCATCACCAGAAGAGTATATACAGCTTTACCAGAGTAGTATATACAGCATCACCAGAGGGGTATATAGCATTACCAGAGGGGTATATAGCATCACCAGTGGAGTATATAGCATCACCAGAGGAGTGTATAGCATGACCAGAGTGGTGTATAGCATTTCCAGAGGAGTATATAGCATCACCAGAGGAGTATATAACATCACCAGAGGGGTATATAGCATCACCAGATGGGTATATAGCATCACCAGAGGAG
Source organism: Glandirana rugosa (assembly GCA_018402905.1). Lineage (NCBI taxonomy): Eukaryota > Metazoa > Chordata > Amphibia > Anura > Ranidae > Glandirana > Glandirana rugosa. Next base: position 423,579 of record BLSH010082182.1, read on the forward strand.
TATATAAAGCATCACCAGAGGAGTATATAGCTTCACCAGAGGAGTATGTACAGCATCACCAGAGGAGTATGTACAGCATCACCAGAGGAGTATGTACAGCATCACCAGAGGGGTATATAGTATCTCCAAAGGAGTATATAGTATTACCAGCGGAGTATATAACATCACCACAGGGGTATATAGTATCACCAGAGGGGTATATACCATCCATTTACCCCCCTCCCCCCTGCCGCAGGGCTTGTGGCTCTGACAGTAAGGGCAGTCGGGACATCAAAGTTACCCCATCTAGGAGTGGGCAGCAGGGGCAGCGGTGTCCGGCGAACGGGGAGTGGCTTGGCTTTGGCCGTGCATCCCCCTCCTCCTCCTCTGAGGAGGGGGATGCATGATCACCTGTCTTCTCCACCAATCGGGAAACTGCTATCATACCCGCGTTTCCTAATTGGCGGAGAGGCGGTTCAGTGTTAGAAAGGAAAATTAATATTTGCCTTTCTAAGGGCTCGTGGCGCCACGCTCTGCGCCACAAGCCACTCTATGTTGAAGCCTATTAGAGCCTACGGCTCTAATGAGATGCTTCAAAGAATCCCCCATCCGCTGTAATTCATGAAAAGCCACATGAATAGAGGGTGGTCGCAGGCGGCCATGGATAGATTCATGCTATGCATGAATCTATCCATAGCATATAGGGAGGTGGCAAGGACAGAGGGGGAAGCACCCTTAACGGACGGGCTGCCCCTGCTTAAAACAAAGCACTCGAGCACAGTGCTGTCACCGCTAAGAGGGCTTCCATCTTTCCTCGGTCTACCTTCCGGTTCGCGGCCTCCGGCTACATAATTGGCTACATAGGTGGCTGGGGATGCAATGACATCACTCCCGTGGGAGCCGCCATTTATGGCATGGGCTCTGAAGTCCGACACTATGCTGGACCTTCAGAGCGCATGCACTGGTAATGTCACCGGCTGCATGTACTCTGAATATCTCCTAAACTGTGCAATTTTAGGAGATGTTCACTGTACCTACAGGTAAGCCTTATTATAGGCTTACCTGTAAGTACAAGTATTAAAATAGAGTTTACTAACACTTTAAAATGGCAAGAGGCCTTATGTACGAAGATGAGAAGAGCTTGTTATATTGCCCAAACCTACCCAAATAAAGGTTTTGTTTACAAGTTGGAGACAGTCACTTCTTTCAGACATTTTATTAAATATGCATTACCTTGTGTACTGAGTTGAGCTTCTAAACTGAATTTCGCTTGCTGGAAACCCGTATTAGCGCTACTACACTGCCCTCTAAAGGCATGTGTGTATGCAGTGTGTACATTTTGTCATTTTGCCACAGACTGCAAGTTTGCTAAACCGTTTGTATAATTTTCAGTGAGCAGAAGACAGAGACCCATAGAACACAGGTGCACTTTATAAAAGCCCAACTATAGCCATTACATTTTTAATTAAAATATTGCATTCCTTTCCAATTATACCAAAATGTTGTTGTTTTTTTTTTGTTATGTGTTCCTATTGCAAACATGTACTATTTAGTGAGTGCCCATTCCCCATACAGACTGCTGTAAAATCCTGACAGGGTGTGTAACCCATTCTATCAGGAAATTGTTGGGTTGAAGACCTGAATGCATAGTTGCCAACATTCTCAAAACATTTATAGGAACGCTTTTTTGGGCATTCATTTGTAGGCGTGGTGTAGCAGGGGGTGAAAAATGTGACACGCCGTGGCGAAAGGGAGGGGGCGGCGTGATTTAAACTAAATATTGGGTGTGGCTTAAAGGGGGTGAGGTTAGAGTCTGAGATGAAAGAGGGATGGGGGGAGAAGCAAGAGGGATGGAGGGAGAAAGAAAGAAAGAGATAGGGAGGGAAGGACAGAGAAGGAAGGAAAGTAAGAGGGATGGAAGGACAGCAGGCCCAGAGCCTACACAATCAGCAGATAAAGATATTCCAAACACCTGGGGTTGGCGCTTCAATCATCACAGCACCATGGTTGTTATATTGTGTTTTTGTACACTAAAATTAATTTAAGCGTGTTTGTTTTAGTGCAAAATGCATTATAAATTAGCAACATTTTCTAATCTACAGGGTCTCTGCTTTCAGGAAATATGTAAGGTTTTGGGGATTTTAAATATTCTTCAGGCCTAAAATGTGCATTTAACATGTGTGCAAAATTAGCATGTGTAATTGGCAATTTTAAGATTTAAAGGTTTTTCAAACCTGTATTGAATTTTTCCATATTTATAAAGACTTTTGCCACTGACGTGTACTGGACAAGTATGCTTCTATTAAAGCCATATAACCTGGGACTCTTCTGGTTGTTTCTAAAATGTTTGTCTATTATATATGTTTTTGAAAATTTTTTAGCAAATTTCATTTGCCAAGTCTCAAACCCTCTTTACCGTTTCTCAGCTTTGTAACCTAATACCATCTAATATCATATATATTCTGGTTTGAATATGTTTTAGCCATATACCTCTGGAAAACAGTAAAGTGATAATTTGCAAAGTCCTGTTGAATGTGTTGGCTTCCTAATGAAATTACTAAAACACATCACTCATTATTTTTGCATATTACTAACAGTCAACTGTTTTGTAGCAAAGATTTAGCCTTATTTTAACAGCAAGTACAGTACCTATGCATAGTAGACTTCACGTTCCAAAAAAAACTCACTTATAAAAGCAACTATTGCCAGTTAGTTTGATTACTTTTTCAGGATAAAAGGACCCTTACTTCATGCTTTAGTGCATGAAATGCAGAGTAAAATTATTGTAAACTCTAAAATAGTACAGCTGAACTACAGGCAGTTAAAAAGACATAAAATAATGCAGTATAATGAAATGCATTGTATTATTTAAATGCAAGCAGTGTAGTACCTGCATTTTATCTGATATTCAGTCGACAGTGGAGCTTAAACTGGGAGAGGGAGAAACAGCACAGAATCAGTTGTGCTGCAGCGCTTATGTTTTAATTAGAAGCATGCTGATAAACACGAGAGAGCAAAGTGACAGAGAGCGAGCTCAGCAGCCAGCCAGGCTGGGGTGGGGGGAACCAAACTTGTGAGTGTTTGTGAATTGCATTAAAGAAATATCAGGTTTATTGCCATGCAAGGTAAGCCTATGCTGTGTAACAGAGTTGTGTAAGGCTGGCCATTCACGGAGCAAATTTCTTTCCTGTGACCAAGGGTTGCAGGAAAAGAAATTCGCTCTTCCTTTATCAACACAGACAGTGTTGATGCAAGAATCTTTCTTGCTGGGCCATTGTCTTCTCCTAGTGGGGGCGGTGGAGGGTGAGGAAAGCTGGCCCCGCCGGGAGAAGACAGTGATTATTGCTAGCGGTTTTAACAGCTGCTAGCGATAATCGCAAGAGAATCCAGCAGGCTGGTTGTACCCAAGTTGATCGATCAATCAACTTGGTATATTCAGCCTGCCCATTAATGGTTTGAATCTTTCTGGTTCCTGCTGAACCAGCCGAGATTCGAACTGTGTATGGTCGGCCTAAATCTCTGTTTACAGATTTACCACTGGATATGAGCCAGTATGGGACATATTTTCACTCATAACTGATGCACAATTCAAAAGTTGTCAGGGGCTGGTTTTATTATTTTGTATTGGTATTTTAGAGCAGCTGATGGGGGATGTATGAATTGGGCTACCTACTGTGCATATTATAAATCTGTCTCAAATTTCCCCTGAGTTTTGGACAGGCCTTCTAAAGTATTTTAGATTTAGTGAAACATGTGTTTGGTGGAGCTGATGGCACAGGTCTGATTATTAATTCTTGTTTTTTTCCCCCCAAACATGTAGATCCTACTAATCACATTTCTAAAGGTGATAGAAGAAGGCAGTCACATGGTCATGCTGGAATGCCCAGAAACTGTTAACACTCTACTTCATGAGTTTTTCTTATGGGAGCCAGAGCTGCAGAACTCAAGTGTAGAAGAAGTTGTGACACAGGAAGTTGTGAACGAATGAGGAAGAAAAAGAAGTACCTGACTGTGCTGAGAGACAGAAGAGAGACTTTTCTGCTTTTAGGCCAAACAGTGACGCAAGTCTACGTTTGGAGAAGATGCCCGCTGGTCTGAAAACTACTGGCCAAGGTTTATAGATTTTGGCTCCCAGAGAATGGCGCCCAGGGAGAATTTTGTTTCAACAATTCAGGAACTTAATATAACGCAGCTTTCAGAAGAGGTCTTCCACCAATTGGCCTCCAAATCAGCCATAACAAGTTGCAGAAAACAGCAAGAGGTTGACCAAGGTCCCTTGCTGGTAACAGATCAAGTTGACAGTTCATGTAGAATTATGGTATGTTACCTTGTAATGAACCTTTTTGACTATAAGTCCAAATAAGAGGAAGGTATCTCAATGGAAGAGGGTGGTTCCTTTGTTGGTAACGCATCAAGTTGACAGTTCATGTAGAATTATGGTATGTTACCTTGCCATGAACCTTGTTGACCGTAAGTCCAAATAAGAGGAAGGTATTTCAACAGAAGAGGGCAGTTACGAGAAGAAAACAAATAAGAATGCTGAATTACTATTATCAAATTTAAGACATTGAGAATCCACCTGCTAAATATCGGACCGTGGATGCAGACAGATTAATTTCCCCTTTATTGCCAAAATGAAACCACTGGCAGCAAAAGGGTTGCAAATATTGATGTATAATCCATGCTGAAGCCAGACCTGTTGGCTAATGAATGGCGAATATAGAGAGTGAGGAATCACATAGAGAATATTTAAGAAGTATAAATATTGTTGATAATGTATTTTATGTGTTTCACATCTAAGATTGCTGTTCATCTCCTTCTGTTGTTAACATGGAAGTTGTTTGATGGCACTATTGAAAACAAGTAAACATGTAATTTATTAATATTTTTGGCCTGTGTGTTTTGTTAGCCTTTTCGTTGAACCTGCTTTAGCCAAGCAATCTGTGAAGAAAATGAAAGCAAAGGAAAATGGTCTTACACTCCTATCACAATCTTCATTAGAAAATTGATTTTACAGTCCCTATTTTAAACCCATTTATGGCCAGGAGATGTTTGTGGCTCATCACCCAATGCATTAACAATAATTTTTGTCAGGAAGTCTGTGCTGATTTTATCCTAGTATTTCTGACCATTTCTGTTGATAACATCCTGGTTACAACATGTTTATAGTCATGTGCACATTCATATAAACTATTATACACATGATTCTATTGATGCATGTACAGGATGCCATCAAGCTTAGGCAATTGCTACAGTAGATCGGTGTCCTGTTGTAGGGAAGATCAGCTCACCAGAATGTACATCTACTACTTGCAGACTGTAAAGCAGATCTGTAATAATTCAATACAGGCAGGGCTGCTGATAGAAATCACGGGGCCCCGTACAGCCTAGCTGGCGGGGCCCCACCCAACCCCGCCCCTGGCCCCTCCCCCAGCCTGCCTTGAAACAAAGTGCAGGAACAGACTGGATGAAGTACATGTATGTGATCCAGCCTGCCCGTGCCACCTTGCTGCAATAAATGTACTGTGGGCGGCAGCAAGCAGTTGAAGGGAAAAGGTTGGTGGTGGGTTCACATGACAGGTCTGATCAGGTCCGCCTGTCCATTTTTTCAGGTGGACCTGATCTGATCCTCCAAGCACTACTATACTGCGATGGATCTAAACAAACTAGCTGTCCATTTACACCCGCCTACATCCAATCTGATCTGCTACACAAAACAGAAAGGGATCTGTTCCCCTCCGTCTAGTGGATCAGATTGGAGGGCAGTCGAGTGTAAACGGACAGCCGGTTTGTTTACACCAGCCGCTGAACAAGTGGATTCTGCCCCATGTGAAAGCCTTGCTAGCTAACAAACAGAAACACAGAGCTTAAGATCATCAGCATTATAACACACAGGCAGCAGCCAGCAGGTGATCTATCATGGCTGGCTCTGTCACAGTGTGTTACATGACATGGCTGCTGGGTGCTGACCTTGTTAGCTTATGACCAATAAGTTAACAAAATCAGCACCCAACAGCCATGTCATGTAACACACTGTGAGAGAGAACCTGCTGACTGCTTCCTGTGTGTTAAACATAGTTATATGGAAGATAACATTATAGGAATTTACAGTGCACTGCAGTATATCTTTCACCCACCCACAGCAGTAGCCACAAATTCAGGCTTCCTTCTCGGCATCTGGACCCTGTCAGCTGCCTGACGCCACCCGCCTCAGAGCCTCCCGCTCTCCGTCTCTCACGGCTGACTACTGACTGATTGGGGAGCTGATCAGCAGAAGATCACTCCGCCAGGGAAGGAAACAAGCGACCACAGCGGCAGGCTGGCACAGCGGAGAGGGTGCAGTGCGCATGTGCCTGAAACTGTGAAAAAAAGTCCCTCCACTCCCACATCAGAGAGAAGGGGCCCGGAAGATCGTAACAATAATACACCCCCTAAGCTCGGAGGAGCGACTGAGCAGGGGTGTAAGTCAGAATGTCGTTTTTTGGGGGGTTTTTGTTCCTTTTTTTTTTTTATTCTGCGTTGTCTGTGAGGCTGCCCGGGCCCCTGAGGAAGCCGGGCCCGGTACGACAGGGCCAGTTGTACTGGCCTATCAGCGGCCCTGAGTACAGGTGCTATTACTAATCTTCTTCTGAAAATGCTAGTCAGGCTGATTTTTGGACCTACTGTCACTGACACATTGTACTAATCACATAAAACAAGTATGCATGTTAGGAAAGTGAAACTAAAATCAGAAATCTGTATCTGCATACTTGTTCCAGGCCAGTGGCTCTAATTACTGAGGTAAAAGGTCATTATTCCGATCAGGTAACTAGCATTTTTAGAAGGAAAGATCAGTAGCAACAACATCTTTTTTCCTGACAGCTCCATGGCAGCACAGCTGGGAATAGGCCCCATGCCTCCAGGACTTAACTCATATAAATTTGAGCCCACCTACAGCCTCTGCATTCTTCTTTTTTTCCTCCTAAGCCCAGGATCTTGGTGTGCTCCTCTACCTGGCTGGTCTAAAGGGCTGGCCATCCGTCCATGCATGTGGATTTGGCTGGATGCAGTCCCTGGTGTCTCGGTTAAATGACCCATAATCCAGGGAACCCCACTGCTGGTTTTTGGGGTGGCTTATATCATGGCTAACAGCCTTGTTTGGGGTCCGCTGGGTTCTTGGTAAGTGGACAGCGGTGTCGGCAGAGTCTCTCCTAGGCACGCGCGCCCAGGCTGTGCCAGTGTTACAGTCGGATGGCGGAGGTTGGGTGAGCTAAAGTTAAAAATGCTTTGTAGCCAAATGAATGCTGCCACTATGCATACCCTGAGCTCTTCCACAGGGAGTACTCTGCATAACAGGTGCACAAAGTAATACTTTGTCTGTTCACACATGGCATTAACCTGTTGATGTCTTCTCATGTTTGCTTTAAAGTAGTAGTAAACCCTCCTATCAATTTCAGCAGAGGAAGCTGCCATCTTGTGCTCTGTTTAATCTACAACTGCCATGATGCTGCACATGTGATCAGTTATGACACCAGCCATTGGATGGTTTGACAGTTTGGTTTAGAGCACAACCAATGGGAGTGTTACATTTCTGGCACATGCCGGAAATGGAACTGGATTTTAAACTTTAAATGAATGGGTTTACTACCGCTTTAATATTGTGCCATTGTGCCATTGTGCCAACCCTTTTCAAAGACCAGCATTCCCAGGGAAGGTAGAGGAGCCAGCTGTGAATGAATACGGTAGTCAGCTATTGTCTGTTGAAATCTATGACATGCTTTTTACATTTGTTGTGCTCTTCAGTTTTTTACCAAAAAAGAAAGGAAGAAGCATGCTTTTATAATGTCTACAATTTCCTTGAGTGGTTAGTATACATCACAGAATAATGCAATTCTGTTACAAATTCCAACCTTTTTTCTGCTGTTCTGAACAAAACTTTCATTGTGTCCTGATCCTGCAGGGTAATATTAGCTAATTACCACCTGCTGATCAGGGCTGTAGATGAAGCTCCGTCTCCCTCTAGCTGTGGTTAACCCTTGGGGCTCTGTTTTCACTATGGCAAGTTGTTGTGTGATTTGAAACATATGAAGTTGCATGACAAGTCAAAATCTATGTATTCTATGGCCCCCATTCTATTTAGTGCGACACTAATTTGTTCCAAATTGTTTCAGATTTTGTCCAGAGAGGGTAAAGTTGGATCAGGGCTGCACTCACGGTCTCATCAAGTTCGCACTCCAAATCGTGCGACTTTGGGGTCGCAGTATTGGAGACCTAGCCTTAGGGTTGTTACTGAGCAAACTTTTTTACTGCATTTAATTTTTTTCTGGACTGCTTTGTTAAGTGGTATACAAAACCATGTGTAAGAGTTATCTATATTGGTAATGAACAGTCTCAGAGTTTTCCCAAGCACAACAGCCCTCTCAGGCTCTTCATTACGAAGACAGGGATGAACATGACTGTATGACTCTTGATTTGTTCAAGCAACCAGAGATGAGAATATGATACCTAACAGGTTGTCACATTAATTTAACAAGTGGCAAATACACTTAGGAGTGTTTCCCCTTACCCTGTGAAGGGGTTATATGCTCTGGCAATGAGCAGTCTCATAGTTTTCGCAAGCAAACATTCCTCTTCAGATTCACGCGGATGGGTATGACAGTATGTATCCTACTGGCTCAAGCAGCCAGTGATAGAGATGACACCTAATAAGATGCTACAATCCAAAAGCACATTGGCAATACACTCTAAAGGAGTGGTCTCTGCTCACCCTTAGGGTTTTCTGCTCTGGCAATGAGAAGCTGCCTAGCCGTACCAGGCAAAACTGCCTGCTTTCTGAGTTTCCGGATGGTCATGACTGCATGAATACCGCTTTGTTCAAGCAACCATGGGTAAGACACCCAACAGATTATCACATGAGGCTAATACGCTCTAAAGGAGTGTTTGCACTCATCCTGTGAAATGGTTGTCTTTTCTATCAGTGAACAACCTCTTAACCTTTCAGGCAAACCATCTTATTTGGAATTTTCCAAAGCGAAGAGCCGAATGAGCATGACTGTATAAGCCCTGCTTGTTCATGCAGCCAGGCATAAAGATGTCCACACTTGCCAGGTTGTTGTATTCATTGAATGCGTGGCCAATACATTCTAAAGGAGTTACTTCCACTCACTCTGCGAAAGGGGTCATATATTGTGCCAATGAGCAGTCTCAAAACCCCTCAGCAACTTAACCCTAGCTAGATTCTTCCCAAAAAGATGTGATTCCTACTTTGTTCAAGCAGACAGTGATTAAGATGATGGTGACCAAGTTGTCACAATTAATTAAGCATGTGCCCAAGACACTCTAAAGGAATTGCTGAATTCATCTTCTGCAAGGGCCATCTATTCTGGCAATGTCCAGTGTTCCTTTCAGGACCATTACAACTGATCTCAAATCCTTCTCAAGCCAATCAGTCCTCTTCAGTCTTTTTTGAACAGGAAGAGGAGGATGACCTGTGTCCAGAATTTTTTTTATTGCTCCTTTTGTAAGGTTGGGGAAATGCCTTTAAATAGAAACAAAGCTGTGGAAGTTTTCCAAGTGCCTCCAGAGAACAGCTTGACAATTCCATTATGGTGGCTGAATTAAGTGCTCATTCTACAAAATTGGATCATGTTGTCACAGCAGGATGGCAGTTATGCCCTTTTGAACAGAAAGATGTCCTGGATTTGGGAACATTCCTTTGGTCAGTGGGTGTCCCTTGTCGGACTGGCCAAATACATGACCTTACTATCAGAAGATGACCTTTAAGGATGTACCCAATAACTGCATTGTTCTTGAACTTGGAAGGTCAAGCCTAAATATAAATATTTAATATGGTCAATTTTGGCTTCCTGCCTCAGGATGAATGTCTGTTGAGGTAAAGGAGACCGAAGCTCAGGAATCAGTTTCCATGCTCACTTCAGAGAGGTTAACTTCTGAATTTCTGGGTGAGAGACCAGGGAAAACTGGTAGCACATAATCCAAGAAGTCAGCAAAGAGCTCCATGTCAGGATGCTTCTGGTATTTTGGGATTTTGCCACCCATACATGCCTTATGGACACTTTGCGCCTCTTCTGTGGACATAGGTACAGCTTGATATGGACACTTGGTCCCTTAAGGAAGCATTTCAGGCCGGAGAGTACCTGGAGATCTCTCATCCTTCACGTCTCAAATTAAGCCGTAGAAATAGCCTCGCTCAGGTAGGTTCAATTAAACTCTTGCCCCATTCAAGTTGAGTTTCTGGATCCGCAGTCTAAACTTGTGGTTGGAGAAATGAAATGGTCTGCAATGTCATTCCCTTCTGATGACCTAGGGGCTGGTCGTGAAGTCAGACACCAGTAAAGTAGAACAGGAGACTTACTTCAAGAGCAATTGGCTCAGGGCCAATGGTCTTTTTCAAGGGTCCAGGATGGTGTCCAAACATCCTGGAGTTGAGAGCAGCATTTCAGGCTCCTAGCCTTCAGTCACCTCAGCCGGGGTAAATCTGTCCTGGCGAAGTTAGACAGACAGCGCAACGCCTACATCTGGAAACAATGCTCAGTCTTGCCCTCCCGAAGCAGGTTTCTATGTTTCTAGAATCTGCTCAAGTCAATCTTCTGCCGCTATCTGTAGCCTATGTGCCTGGTCAGAAGAATCTTCAGGCAAACTTTTATCCAGGACATGTCTGGATGACAATGGATGGTCCAGACTACTGCAAGTCTTTCGAGAACTAACAGACCTTGCTATTTTCTTCCAGAGGTAGACCCACTCACATCTCCAGTCAACACCAAGTTGCTGAAGTTCTATTCCAGAGTCCATAATCCGCAAACAATCGGGGTGGAGGTGCGGATCGCAGAGTGGATCTCCAAGACAGTGCATACCTTTCTGACGCTCCCTCTGATTCTCAGCTTCCAGCTAAGGCTGTGATGGCTAAAGGTGAGAGTTCTGGTGATCCCAGATTGGCCGAGGGGGCCTTGGTACCCTCTGTTCCTCCTAATGAGTGTCAATGATCGACTCCCTCTGCCTGTAAGATCAAATCTTCTCTAAAGTCCCATTCATCCAGCATACAACAGGCTCAGGCTGATGGCTTGGGTCTTGAGAGGCTAATGGATCTCAAATGCTTTGTAAAGGTTGTGAATACTCTTATGAAAACAGTGCTTATAGTAGAATATGGCATAAACTCGCAGGATTACTGCTGATCAAGATTTTACACTGGACTCTTCAGAAGTCTGTTCTGAAATTTCTGCAGGCTGGGCTTGATTTAGGTCTAAGTGTAAGTATGCTATAGGCACACATTCTGCCTATCTCTGCCTTCACCAGCATACAGTGAGCATCCAACAATTAATTATACCATTTTTCAAGTTGCAATTTGGTTGAAATCTCGAATTGTTTCCGAAATGGATCTCCCATTGGTGTTGGATGTTTTTTGCATCAAATGTATTCAATCACCCTGTGGTACCTCTGAAAACTGCTTTACTGGTGGCAATTACATCAGCCAAAAGAGAGTCAGCATTGGCGGCCTTGGGGTTAAAGAACCCATACCCGCGTACTTCCCAAACAGGGTGATACTCATGCTAATGTGCAAATTTGTGCCTGAACTGATCTTCAGAGTCCATTTCACACAAGACGTTGTCCTTCCTATGTTTCTTTTGGGGAGTACTCAAGAAATTAGCCCATCTGATGTGGGCCAAGCTTTGCAATGTTTAATCAAGGCAACTTCTACCATCAGGTAGTCAGAGCATCTTTTGGTCATTCCAGGTGGATCACATATTGATTTTACGGCATTTTTGCCTCTTGGTTGGTGAAGCTCATCTCCTTGGCCTACAAGTTGAAAGGGTTGGCCGTGCCAGGAGATTCACTGCACTCTTCACTAGAAAGGTCTCGACTTTGAGAGTGGGAGCAGGCAGAGTGTTTGATACTATCTGCAAGGCAGCTACATGGGCACAAAAATATATACGTTCAGGGCTTATTACTGTATAGAGGAAGCCTGAATGAGTTTAGTTTAGCAGAGGCATCCTGGCTTCTCTTTGTAGCCAGAATTGAGGAATGTGTAGCATTATCCCTCCCCTGTCTGGCTAGTTAGTTCCCAGCTGTACTGACATGGAGCCACCAGGAAAACTGAAAATTGAATTCAAATACTTACCATAATTTTCCTTTCCTGACGAGCTCCATGGCAGCACAGATCCCACTCAGCTTGGTAGGACTAGTTACAGAACGCCAAGGCTGTAGGTGGGCTCAAATTTATAGTTAAGTCCTGGAGGTGGGGGGGCAGAGCCTATACCAAGCTGTGCTGCCATGGAGCTCGTCAGGAAAGGAAAATTACGGTAAGTATTTTAATTTAATTTTTAGTTTTTTTCCCCACGTCAAGTTTGCATTTTACCTGTTGCAAAAATTGCAAAAGTGGCACCAAGATTTAAAAGCAGGACCTGCTTAGGTATCTGTATGTACAGTATCATTCACTAAGGATGCTGCTTTACAAACTTTGTAATATAGAAGTGGTTTTGGATTCCTTAGTTGGTCATAGAACCTTAAAGTATTATGAAAATAAAAATGGTTTTCCACACAGACTGGTTAAGGCAGAATAGGGCCCTAGGCAGATTAACAGCTATGGCCCCCTCATCCATTCAATTGACATTCATAAGGACTGCTTCAAGCACAGAGAAGCTGCCCAATTTGCACGGGCCTATCAAACACCAACTGCTTAAACTGCTATCTTTGTAAATAACAAGCAGGTGCTCTGCTTTGACTAATTCCACTATATTCCTTGTTTACTACAGTTTGGAGCTGACCCCCATGGACTTCACAGGGCCCTAGGCTGCTGCTAATATGCCTTGTGGATAATCTGACTCTGGTTCCATCCCTTATCCTAATATGAGGAATAAATGCCAATAAATTAATTTTTGGGTTCCGTTGGAAGCGGTATTCAAACAACTCCTCTTTAAATAAGCAGGGCTGCACTTTTTAATCTCAAAGTAGAACTTGGACCATGTTATCGACATTTAAATATTTACTAAATATTTAATTTAATTTATTTAATTAATTATATTTACTTAATTAGAAATTCTAAAGGTGCAGTCTTTGCAATTTTCTCTCTATTTTATGCCTGCACGGTATCTGCTCTGTGTTTTCATTAGAGGGTAGAAGGCTGGTAGACTTCCAATTCAGAACTGGCATGGTGATGGGGGGGAGCTAAGCTATGGAGAGACAGTGAAATGTACAAACTGTTAAATTCAATTACCTCATATTGTCTCTAACTACAAAGGACAATGATGTTTTTTTTCTTACTTTACAGAATGTGTTCTGTTTGAGGTGCCTTGATTTTAATGAAAGATAGCTGGATCTTAAAATAAGGGTTTACAAATAGGGATATACATAAATACTAATTACAAGGGAAGAAAATAATTCAAGGGAAATGTGAGAGTCTAAATTCTAGGCTGGCACACACATTCTCACTATAACTTGAAGTGAGCTAAATCCATGCCTGCAAAATTAATGATGACTTGTCCAACATGACATGCAAAAGCTCTTAATTTGCCTTTGTCAGAGGCTCTGAAATGATTTTTCACAATTGATTACACAGAATAAAAGTATGACCATGATGTTTTTGCCTCCCAGCAAATGCAGCCATATCGAACAAGTGTGGGAAATAAATACCACCAGGGGGTCATGCTGGCGAATGTGTTAATGATCATCAGGCAAATAATCCATTAATCTGTGTCACTGCTAAGTAAAACTCTCACTGTTGGCTGTTTCATGATCGTCATCCACCTTAACACAAACCCTCTTGTAGTCTGTATTTTCAGAAGACATATGTAAAATGTATAGTAAGTTGCAAAGTGGGGCCTCCATGGACCTCACTTGTGTTTCCAGCACATCCCACAGATGCTCGATTGGATGGAGATCTGGGAAATGCGGAGTCCAAGTCAACACCTCAAACTTGTTGGGTTGCGCAAACTATTCTTGGATTCATCAGAGCAAGCCACCTTCTTCCACTGCTCTATGGTCCAGTTCTGATGCTCATGTGCCAATTGTAGACATTTTTTGTTGTGGACATGGGACAGCATGGGCACCCTGAACAGTTTGCAGCTACGCAGCCCCATACTGAAAACAAACTGCAATGCACCGAGTGTTCTGACACCTTTCTATCAGAACCAGTTGTAAGATTGGGGTTGATCTGACTCAAGTGGTAGGTGCGTTTTTAATGAGTCCAAAGCGGTATTTTTAAGGGCATGTTAGCCCACTTTTATTTAAAAGAACGGAAAAAGTTCACAAAAAGACATCAATAGCCCACACAGAGGGTTCCACCATTACTGTGACTTGCACAATCAGCATACACCAGCCTCCTGGCTTAATCTTTTGCCACACAGCTGCTTCAGGCCTCCAGCCTAGGCCTTAGGTCTGCTTCTCAGACTAAAAGTGTTCCTCAGAGTCAAGCTCTCTCCTAGCTTACTCACGAAGATTGCTCCTTGCTGCTCTGTCACTGACTAAATCTGCCTGCTGCAGACATGCACCCTCTAGCTGCCCCATGCAGCCTCTCTAACTCCTGGAGAGGTGGGGAGTCGGCCTGACTCCCTTGCACAGACTTCCTGCCTGTTGGTGTCTCTCCAAAATCTGGCGTAAACCCGCAATCTGCCAGGTAGCACAGGGTCCCACTGCCACACAGTATTAAAGTGTTACTATACCCAGGACCCTGCATTCACTATATCTGGTCTCCCACAGAACACAGAACATGAAAATACAATTATTTTATTAAATATAAACTGCTAAATACCTTTTCTCATTAGCAATTTAGAGCAATTTTGTGTCTTCTAGCAGTGTCCAGCCAAGCACTGGTTAAAGCGCTGACTGACCAATGAAACTGCAAGACCCCTGACTCTGTCTGGACAGTGCTCATTGGCCCTGTGCTGATCACATGCACCCTCCCGAGAACTAAAAAACCTCTCTAGCAATACACACCAAACTGAGCATGTGCAGCCTCATACCATAGACTCTGTGTTATCAGGAAATTTTCAGGAGTCAGCGGAAGGAGAGGAGGATCTGTGCATTCAGGATCAAGCAGCCTTTTTACACAATGCGGAGGATTAACCCCTTAGGTTCCACAGTGAGTATAACAAGCATGCTTTCCTGCATATACAGACTGATTTTACTGTTGTGGGTTTAGTAACACTTTTTCAGCAATTTAAGCTACAGTAGCTCTTCTATTGGATAAGGCTACACAGGCCAGCCTTAGCTCCTCGTGTGCATCAATGAGCCTTGGCTGCCCATGACCCTGTCGCTGGTTCATCAGTTTTCCTTCTTTGGAACGCTTTTGGTAGGTCCTGACCACTGCAGACTGGAAACCTCCTATGAGAAGCTGCAGTTTTGGAGTTATTGATTACTAGTACTTATATAGCGATGTCAATTTACACAGCATTTTACACATATATATTGTACATTCACATCCAGTCTCTGGCATCAAGGAGTTTACAATCTAAGGTCCCTAACTCCCATTCATGCATATTCATACAAGAGTTGCTCTGACCCAGTTGTCTAGCCATTACAATTTGGCTCTTGTCAAAGCCACTCAAATAGTTACGCTTGCCCATTTTTTTTCAGTTTTCGACTTCAGGGACAACATGCTATTTGCTGCCTAATATATCCAACCCACCTTCAGGTGTCATTGTAATAAGACAACCAATGTAATTCGCTTTACCCGTCAGTATTCATAATGTTATGGCTGATCAATGTTATCCATTACTAAACATTTCCTGAATTGCTCACACACCTTTGTTACAAAGCAACATTTATTTATTTATTTATTTCAGGTACTTATACAACATACAAATTGATATCCACAGAACACCAGTCCTGGTAATTTACCTGTATAGTGTAATTTTTCTGAAGATGACTTCTTTACAAATACTATTATGTTTAGACAGAGAGCCCTGAATCAGGAACCCATTCATCCAACATTCATTTGCTGTCCCGCATGGATATTGATAGATTAAAAACAATTTCCTGATACCCCACTGGGGATTCACATCAATCACGCACATCTTATAATTTAAAGTGGTTGTCAACTCGTGACAACCACTTTAACCTACAGGTAAGCCTATAATAAGGCTTACCTGTAGGTGCCCTGCATATCTCCTATACCTGCACGATTTAGGAGATATACAGTGTACTGCTGTTGCCGTCATCATTCTGCACATGTGCAGTGAAGAAACGGCCTCCGTGCCGTTCCTTCACTGTGATTGTGCCGTGTCTGGCATCCTAATAGCTTATCAGCCTACCGATGTTAACCCTGATATTTGTTCTCTATTATACTGGCCTAAGCATAAGGGGGAATTATGGACACATAAGTTACAAATATCTGGATTACGTACCAAAACTTTATGAAAAAATGGGAGAACTACCATATGGACTTTTTATGCATACCAGTACACTTAATACAATTGAAAAAAGTTTTATTGCAAAATTCTTAAAAATGACAAACATTAGATTTGTTAATCACGCTATTACACTGCCTTCAATTGTAAAATACCAGTCAAACAACACATTGCACTACAAGATATTGGACATATAAACCAGGTAATGGGTGTCCAGAGTGCTTGATGTTGACATGTGGTATCAAACTTCTTCGGACGCTCTACATGTTGCGCGCTGGGTGCTTCCTCAAGAGCTTAAGGCCACTAGTGTATGTAAAAAACAAGTACATATTACAAATGAATACATCAAACATACATATAGATACATGACAGTAATATGAAAAAAGAAAAAAACTATTTTGACTGTTCATTGATTTAAAGCCACTAGCCACCGGGTCAACAAACACAGCAGTGGAGCAGACCATTAAATATGGGGGCATCCATAAAATGAGGTAAGTAATGTAGTAAGGCAAATATACTTTAGCTGTACAACCACAAAAGTAGACTAGAAGGTTAGGGGAAGGGGGAGAGGGATGCAACAGCAATTGTTACTTGCCTATTGTTAGAAGTCTCAATAAAGTGCACAGAAAAAGACCACCAGTAATAACCCATCCCCAAGGAGTGGGGTAAAAAGAGTAAGTATTTTAGTATAATAAACTTACTGTGTGGTATTAGTGTAGAATGCTTATAAAAACAATAGGCAAACAGGCAGGTGCTGAATGATAGCCAAGGGGGTCCTCTACATAAAAATAAGATTTAATTCTGAAGAGGTATGAAGGTATATGGGTAAAATAGTATCTGGTACATATGAAAGACAGAGATATAGACACTATCAAAAGATATACTTGCCTAAAGGTGCTATGGTTAGTTGTACAGAAAATGTGTAGATATAGTATGTTACAGGGCTGATGATTTGATGCCACCACTTGAGAATATATCTATCAAAGTATAACCACCAAAGTTATACAGGTAATGAGGCCAGCAGCACATGTAACCAATAATCGCCAAGACATATAAGATCTAGGTAGAAGCAACATAAGTTACATTACACCAGACGAAATAGACCCCACGGTTGTAGTTTAACAGCAATATGGCTTAGCTGTTACATGCTGTAATGAACATACCTAGGAGGAGATCCCCTTGTACACACAGCACCGCCACCATCCTTACATTCAAATCAAGTGGGATGAGATAGAGACGTTGAAACAGTGTCCATTAGTATGGGCGTGCCGCCCAGGACATCCAATCGGCACTAGGCCAGTTGTGATGTCATCCGGACTGGCGGAATATTGCCTACAGACATGCCAACGGCCCGCACATGCGCAATAGCCATCGGGGATCCTGCGGCCCAGCGCCATTGCGCAGGAGCAGGCTACTGAGGCATAGGTACAGCATCAGAGGACAACGGCGCCCCCTGGCTGACCTAACCATGGGCCACAGCTATTTCACCCATAAGGGTGAGATGATAAAGGCTGTGGCGCTTACTGGCTGCGTATTTGAGGAATGAAGACCCAAAGACATGAATGGATGGCCCCGTAACAGTGGCAAACCATAGGATAGTCATAATGTAGACACTTGTATAGACTGCAAATAAGATCACAAAAAATATATTACAGTGCTTTGCGAAAGTATTCAGCCCCCTTGAACTTTGCGACCTTTTGCCACATTTCAGGCTTCAAACATAAAGATATAAAACTGTAATTTTTTTGTGAAGAATCAACAACAGGTGGGACACAATCATGAAGTGGAACGAAATTTATTGGATATTTCAAACTTTTTTAACAAATAAAAAACTGAAAAATTGGGCGTGCAAAATTATTCAGCCCCCTTAAGTTAATACTTTGTAGCGCCACCTTTTGCTGTGATTACAGCTGTAAGTCGCTTGGGGTATGTCTCTATCAGTTTTGCACATCGAGAGACTGAAATTTTTGCCCATTCCTCCTTGCAAAACAGCTCGAGCTCAGTGAGGTTGGATGGAGAGGGTTTGTGAACGGGAGTTTTCAGTTCTTTCCACAGATTCTCGATTGGATTCAGGTCTGGACTTTGACTTGGCCATTCCAACACCTGGATATGTTTATTTGTGAACCATTCCATTGTAGATTTTGCTTTATGTTTTGGATCATTGTCTTGTTGGAAGACAAATCTCCGTCCCAGTCTCAGGTCTTTTGCAGACTCCATCAGGTTTCCTTCCCGAATGGTCCTGTATTTGGCTCCATCCATCTTCCCATCAATTTTAACCATCTTCCCTGTCCCTGCTGAAGAAAAGCAGGCCCAAACCATGATGCTGCCACCACCATGTTTGACAGTGGGGATGGTGTGATCAGGGTGATGAGCTGTGTTGCTTTTACGCCAAACATAACGTTTTGCATTGTTGCCAAAAAGTTCGATTTTGGTTTCATCTGACCAGAGCACCTTCTTCCACATGTTTGGTGTGTCTCCCAGGTGGCTTGTGGCAAACTTTAAAAAACACTTTTTATGGATATCTTTAAGAAATGTGCACATTACAGTGTTAAGATTTGTGCAGTATACGACTGATTGTTGTCCTATGGACAGAGTCTCCCACCTCAGCTGTAGATCTCTGCAGTTCATCCAGAGTGATCATGGGCCTCTTGGCTGCATCTCTGATCAGTCTTCTCCTTGTATGAGCTGAAAGTTTAGAGGGACGGCCAGGTCTTGGTAGATTTGCAGTGGTCTGATACTCCTTCCATTTCAATATTATCGCTTGCACAGTGCTCCTTGGAATGTTTAAAGCTTGGGAAATCTTTTTGTATCCAAATCCGGCTTTAAACTTCTCCACAACAGTATCTCGGACCTGCCTGGTGTGTTCCTTGTTCTTCATGATGCTCTCTGCGCTTTAAACGGACCTCTGAGACTATCACAGTGCAGGTGCATTTATACGGAGACTTGATTACACACAGGTGGATTCTATTTATCATCATTAGTCATTGAGGTCAACATTGGATCATTCAGAGATCCTCACTGAACTTCTGGAGAGAGTTTGCTGCACTGAAAGTAAAGGGGCTGAATAATTTTGCACGTCCAATTTTTTATTTGTTAAAAAAGTTTGAAATATCCAATAAATTTCGTTCCACTTCATGATTGTGTCCCACTTGTTGTTGATTCTTCACAAAAAATTACAGTTTTATATCTTTATGTTTGAAGCCTGAAATGTGGCAAAAGGTCGCAAAGTTCAAGGGGGCCGAATACTTTCGCAAGGCACTGTATATTAGTTACAAAATATAGACATTATTTTCCCTAATTGAATATTCATGTTGGCAATATAATACAGAAAAAGAGCCAGTTAATATATGTCATCATTTGACAATGACAAGCAGAAGGACAGAAGGGCAGGATTAGAAACATACATGACTAAACATGGATGCATGCCTTCAATTTTAAATGCATAAGATAGAGGTTGCATATAGTGTACATGGAGAAAGAATTGTTTTCTTCCATTTCTATCATTAACTGAAATATCAAAATCACCCATGTATAGGTATTGAATCACTCCACAAAGTATAACTAATTGAATTGATTTTTTTAATTATATGTGTTAGTTATTAGTCAGACAACACATTTGATCAGGAATCTAGGAGGAATACTGCATAGGCCTGAACCATCTAAGGCAAAAGACCCGCCATGTGGCTAAATGATCAGAGGAAGCACTTGTAGGACTGGGACTCATTGATGCCAGGGGCCCGCATGGCATCAAGGCGCTCAATCCACAATGTCTCCCTCTGAAGGATGTGTTTGTCGCATTCGCCACCACGAGGGTCTTTGGAGATCACAGCCAGGGCAATAAATGATACCAGCGAGGAGTCAAACTTATGGTAAAGATCTAAATGTCTACTGACTGATGTCAATATTTTGCCATTTTTATAATAATACACAGGATCTCTAATCCTTTTCCGAAATTGCCTAATTGTCTTGCCTACGTAATGAGCAGCACACTTGCATGTCATGAGATATACCACTCCTTGTGTATCACAGTTCACAGAGAAATGCTGGTGTAAAGATTTCTCCATTAGATAATGTAAACCTTTTACCCTCCCTGATCCATGGGCAAAAAGGGAAATTCCCACATCTCAAAATCCCAGGACGGGAATGGCAAGAGTGTGCGCCCGGGGGAATAGTGACTGGACACCAGTCTATCTCTGAGGGATCTAGCCCATCTAAAGGTTAGACATGTGCAATTCGCTTCGTTCGGAATTCATTTTTTAACAAATTTTTCCAAATTCGGGAATTCGGATGAATCCGAATTTTGAATTTCCGAATTTTCAGTTTTTCAAATTCAAAATTGGAAAATCCGAAAATCTGAAATGCTGTAATTCAGAAATTCGGTGATCGGAAAAGCCGAAAATCTAAAATTTGAAAATTCAGAAATTCGGAAATCCGAAAATTCGAAAATCGGAATTACTAAATTGGTTGAACTAGACCGACTTGTATCTTTTTTCAACCTGACTAACTATATAATTATGTTATAATAACTTAATTATACTTAACTACTTAAATAACTATTAAATTATAGGTGTTGGAATTTCCTTGAAAATTTGCCTGTTAGTGATACATTTCGGATTTAAGTGCACTAACAGCCAAATTTGAAAGGAAATTCCAATACCTATAATTTAATAGATATTTATTAGCTAGCTATTATTTCTTTCTTATTTTCGAATTTCCAACTATCAAATTTACAAATTTCTGGACTTTTTACTTCCGAATTTCCGAACTTCCGAGATTTAGAATTTCGGCATTTTCGGATTCCAAATTACCGAATTTCCGATTTCCGGATTTTTTTAATTCCCGAAAAAATTAAAAAAGTACGGAACGAAAACTAACAAATTTTTCGGCTGTGCACATGTCTACTAAAGGTCATTTCTGGTTTATGTCCAACACATTTTCTGAGCACTGGATCTTCCTGCAACAGGGGCCAGTTATCAGTCAATATGATACGTAGATCAGCGTGTTGGATGGAAAATCTCGTGATGTATCTAACTGTCGGTCTAGGCTTAATTGTTTTTGTTATGTTAATCTAATATGTTACGGGTTGTATGCAATGCCTTGTTGAAAACTTTGCGTATTAGAGATTTACTGTAACCTCTAGAGTGGAGTCTTTCCCCCAAGGCATTTGCTTGCGTTTTAAAGTCTGCCGGTGTGTACAATTTCATCTTAATCTTACGTACTGGGCATAGGGGATACTATGTATCAATGCTGGCGTGTGCACACTGGCAGCATGCAACAGCGTGTTGCCAGCTGTATCTTTACGATATAATGTTGTGGCCAAACAGTGGTCCTGATCCTTAAAAATGGTGAGATAGAAAAAAGTGATGTGATGGATATCACTGTTTATCGTGAATTTCAAATTAAATGGGTTATGGTTAAGCTTATTAACGAAAGAAGTGAGTAGTTCCTGAGTACCTGACCAAATAATTAAGATATGACTCCTCCGCAAATATAAAACGTTCCCACCCCCCCAGGTACAGGTTGGTGTAGGCAGGTTCACAGCAAGTGCCCATAGCCACACCCTGCACCTGGAGGTAGTGGGAACCTTTGAAACTAAACCAGTTGCGGGTAAGAATAATTCACTGTAATTCCAGAATAAACTCACAAAAGCCCCACTGGTGATGGTATGAACCATCCCGATGCCCTGCTTTGAGGGATGCTAGAGTATAAGGCCTCCACATCCTTTGTCACGAGCAGGGCATCAGGAGGGAAGACCAACCCTTCTATTTGTTTGAGGAGGTCTAATGTATCCTTAGTAAAAGATGGTAAGCCCAACACATGGGGCATAAGTATGGAGTCCACCAATCTGCTGGCGTTTTCCATCAATGAACCAATACCAGATACTATAGGTCTTTCGGGAGGGGAGAGGGGGTTCTTCTGGACTTTAAGTATTGGGTAAAATGTCGCTTCTCTAGGGGAATGGATATTAAGATAGTTATAAACATCTTGATCATTCAGCCCTTTTTGGTAAGCGTTATTGATAATTAACAAGTATTCCGTTTTAAAACTAGAAGTATTAGAAAGAGAGATACGCCTATAGCATTGCTTGTTGGACAATATGTCCATACACATGGATTCGTAATTGGCCTTTGTCATAAGGACAATATTGCCTCCCTTATCGGCTGCCTTGATCTCAAGGTCTAGATGGTTTTGCAACCTTGATATTGCTTGTTCTTGTGAATGTGTTAAGTTGTTATGATGCGGATTAATCCTCATCAGTTAATATCATTGATAGTACTCATAAGAAAAGCCCAAATATTGGGATTGGTCATAAGATCGGGAAATCGTTGGGACTTGAGTTTGAATTGGTTAATGGTGGCCAATGTAGGAGTCTCTTGTGTTTGTGTTGTCACAATGTTGGTATCTACAATTTCTTTCCAATAATTTTTATTATCAGTTTTCATCAAGTTAAAAGAAATACAAAAAGAGTTACATCGATGACAATTCCTGTCCTACAATACAATGTAGCATGAATGGATATTGAGGTCAGTCTGTCAGCAAGACAGATGTCATCATACAACTGGAACAGTAAGAGTGGCCTTAGATTGATTATATGTTGAGAGTATTGAGCCCCACCCGCGACACCCCAACTGGGAGCAAACTGTGTCGAGTGGCAGTAGGCAACACTACCCAGCTTAAGTTTGCTGTGCTTTCCTGTTCCTTTTCCAATGGTTTGTATTGAGAATTTGAACAGACAATATGATTTTCTATAACGCAACTCAAATACGGTGTCAGCAACAATGTTACAATAATGGCTATCATAGCAGTGCAATTGAATCATTGTACAACTATACCATCTTTGAAATGCTTATCTTGTTCATCACAGTCATAGAGACAAGGTGGCGAGCCATGAGTATCATGGAACTCACTGCTCAAATAGCGCTATTCAATCTTCAATTTATACCTAACAACAATAGCAATATATGTATCAGAGCAAGCTGGTATACTTTCTGATACACCTCGCATAACGATATAATGGAACCCAACATAGGACCCGTGGAAAGTTAGTATGAAAAAAAAAATGAAAGAAGAAACAAAGAAGGCCAAGGGAAAAGAAAAACAGAAGAGATTTGCAGTCGATCACCATGCCCCAACCCTCATGGCGACTGGAGGAATTTAATACAAGGATTCCAGACCCTCTCAAACCGATCCTGTTGGTCACGAAGATTACTAGTCAGTTTTTTGTTTATCATGATCCAAGAGATCTTATTATTCATTAATGCAAAATTTATCATAGGGGATTTCCATGCTTGTTCTATAATGGTCTTAGCTGCCAAAAGAAAAAAAAAAGGGGGGGTCCTAAGATGTCTGGGCAGATCACTTAGTAGAATGTAGAATAGAGCTGTCGACATTTTTAGGTATATTTACTCCAGTCACCAAATAGATCAAATTAAATATTCTGATCCAATATCGTTTGACTTTTGGGCATGTCCACCAGGTGTGGAGCATGGTACCCTCCTGGCAACATCCCCTGAAACAGGTAGATTTCATGCAACCTCGCCGGAACGAGGTACCAATAGGACAATACTTTATAGTTTGCCTTCCCCATAGACGTGTTTAAGATTCGCCTATGCACCATGGTCGACCACCCAGACCAAACATCCCCGCCAATGGTCTCCCCCCAGATTCGCCTCCCAAGCCAACTGATTGGGAAGTTTAGAGCCCTGGTCCATTAATTGAACATACAACTCTGAAATATTACCCCGCGTCCCATTTGTAAAATGTTTTAGTGTTCTAATGTCCCCCTGATCTCGACAGAGTGATCGTAAAATAATGGGTAATTTGGCAGAGCCGAAATGACTCTGTCAAAGGCATATCCAGAGTGTCTCAAAAATACGAAGGCTTTTTAATGCCCTTATGGTCGAGAAAATCTGCTATCTTATATAAACCTTTATTAATAAACCATGCAAACTGTTGTCGGTGTATTCCCGGGGGAAATTGTGGGTTTCCAAAAACAGGAGCCACCGGGGTATGAGGCGACCTCAGAGAATATATTCTGCACATTCTATCCCATAGACCCACAGAATGGGAAAGAGAGGGGCTCAGGATGGCTCTACACTCCTTAGGAGGTAACCACAACAGAAGGTCTATAGGTATTGGTGTGCTCGCCTGCGCCTCCAGGGTATCTAAAATTTCATCACTATCATTATTCTCTTCTAACAGCAGCATCAGATCACGGAGGGATTTAAAGTCCTCCATGGTATAGTGCTTGATGCTGTCCAAGTTTGCTTTTTCTTGTTTAGAACGGAGAGATAGTCTTGGTCAAATAAAAATTTGTAGGTCAGGTTACGTGAAAAGAGGTAAACATCTTTAGCCACTTAACCACCAAGGACGTACATTGACATCCTTGGGTTTGAGTGGTGATATCTGAATGGTGCCTGCAGCTGCAGGCACCATTCAGATACCCTTTTTTTTCTGCAGGCGATTCTGAAAAAGATAAAATTGGTCTTAGCAGCAGATTCACCGCAAGATCACTTTTATCAGCAGCGGGAGAGGTCCCCCCCCGCCGCTTTCCTATCATCTCCGCCGCTTACTGGACCCGCCGGCAGCGGTGGAGATGATCCGATCTGTCCCCCCCAGGCTCTGTGAGCCAACTGAGCGGCTGAAGCCGCTCACTATGCTCCATAATACGGCAGGGCGGAAATGACGTCACATGTCGCTTCCGCCCAACGGTCTTAAAGGGCCCATTTTTTTTTTTCGGCTGTCATTTTTTCAAATATTTTTTTTTTGCATTTCAGTGTAAATATGAGATCTGAGGTCTTTTTGACCCCAGATCTCATATTTAAGAGGTCCTGTCATGCTTTTTTCTATTACAAGGAATGTTTACATTTCTTGTAATAGGACTAAAAGTGATCAATTTTTTTTTTAAAGAACACTGTAAAAATAAAAAGTCAAAAGCAAAATAAATAATTAGAAAAAAAAAATTTAAAGCGCCCTGTCCCGCCGAGCTCGCATGCAGAAGCGAACGCATACGTAAGTCCCGCCCACATATGAAAACGGTGTTCAAACCACACATGTAAGGTATCGCCGCGATCGCTACAGCGAGAGCAATAATTCTAGCACTAGACCTCCTCTGTAAGGCAAAATTGCTAACCTGTAGAATTTTTTAAACGTCGCCAATGGAGATTTTTAAGTTGTAAAGTTTGTCGCCATTCTGCGAGCAGACGCAATTTTTAAGCATGACATGTTGGGTATCATTTTACTTGGCGTAACATTATCTTTCACAAAATGGAAAAAAAATGGCCTAAAAAAAACGGAATTTATTTAAAAAAAAGCACGTTTGGAAGACTGCTGCGCAAATACGGTGTGACATAAAGTTTTGCAATGACCGCCATTTTATTCTCTAGGGTGTTAGAAAAAAGATATATGTTTGGGGGTTCTAAGTAATTTTACAGCAAAAAAAACTGTTTTTAACTTGTAAACACCGACTCGGTTGAGAAGTGGTTAATCACTTCATACTTGTCAATGTTATTGGACCCAAACTCAAACTAAATTGAAGGACTTCTAGTTCCTGTTGAGGAAATTGATAAGAGGTGAGGTTTACAATATCTACTTCTAAGGTGGAGACAGGTTGGTGGCCATTGCCTGAAAATTTCCTTGAGGGGTCCATGGTTGGGTGATGTGGGGTTCTAATGTGCTCTGTTTTGTAAACATCTGCAATCGTGCAGTTGGTACTAATGTGGGCTGTGTAGTGTGTGTAACCATCTGAGAATTATCAGACGGTAGTGAAGGAACAGAAGCGGATGACAATATTGCTGTAGGTGTATTGAGCATAGATTGTGAAGGGGCATTTGCATGTGATTGAGTATTCAGCATTTGTATGGCCTGCATGGCTGTGCCTACCAAGTATTTGGTCTGTTGGGTGTTCCCACCACCACTATCGTGTGTGAAATCGGTTTGTGAATGAGAGTGTGAAGATGTCATCTCAACATTAGAAGGTCGTTTATTAAAGCGGTAGTAAACCCGCCTCCTTAAAAAAAAAAAAACCTGCAAGACAATAGCATAATATGCCCTGTGAGTGGCCGGAGCCACGTGACGTCACTCCCGCGCATGCGCGCGGGAGCTCTTCTTTCCGGCAGCCAGCTCTGAGTTGCCGGACGCCTCGGCCGGATCATCAGAGCGCATGCAGGGCGAATATCTCCTAAACCATGTAGGTTTAGGAGATATTTTTTTTACCTACGGGTAAGCCTTATTATAGGCTTACCTGTAGGTAAAAACAGTAGTGGTGGGTTTACTACCACTTTAAACTACGGTGCGTTAGACCCACCTTCAAAGTTCCGCTTACGTGCACCCAAATTGGAGTGCACCATTGCCTCTCTTGGACATTGGCTGTGAAGAGAAAGTAGAAGAGTCAGATTCCATGTCATCATCTGTTACAGAGAATTCATTAGCATAATTACATTGCATTCTGAAATTGTTTCTAGTGCCTCTACCTTGTGCCAGGTTTTTCCAGCAGTAGGCATATCCCTCTGAAAATTCAAATCTATCCTTAGAACAGTGGTTCTCAACTCCAGTCCTCGGGACCCCCTAACAGGCCAGATTTTCAGTATTACCTTGGGGAGATGCAGACTAGAATACTGCAATCACTGAGCAGCAAATGATATCACCTGTGATGCATTTCAGTTATCCTGCAAACCTGGCCTGTTAGTGGGTCCCGAGGACTGGAGTTGAGAACCACTGCCTTAGAAGGTTTGTTTTGTTTTTTAAAAATAATGTCCTTGGTAACCCTTGTTATGTAGTCTTTCACCTTCTGCCAGTGTTTCGAGTATGGTGCATGATTCTTAATGGTATCATTTGTCGACTGTAACATAAGGATATCTTGGTCTAGACTATTGAGTTCTGACTGATATTGACTAATCAGCACTTTCATTAACTCAATACTACATTGGGTTAAAATGTTTTCCCAAGATGTCTTAAATGCAGGTGTAGTGTTTTGGAAGGAGGGATATAGATGGACCTGTAATCCCAAGGGAGTTACATTTTCACTTACATATTTCTGCAATAATTCAATGTGCCAGTGAAGATTTGATTTCTTTTTAAGTAGTCTTTTCATTTTGGCCATAAATTGGTTAATACCTATATCCTACTCTGTATTGACATTGCAGTTCATATGGATCTCAGTCATATAGCCTGCCTAAGCTGTCCATATAAAGTCCATATTGTCCAATAAATATCTCAAATGTGAGATGCTGAATTATTCAATAGGGCAAATTGTACATATAAATCATTTGAAAAACATCATAAATAACCACTATCAAAAGGAGGAAAAAGGGGGGGGGGGGGTGTTTCCACCCAACACTCTACTGAAAGGAGATTGGATCTATATCATCACAGAGTGGTACTGTGGATACAGGGATGGTTACATATGCCACGTCCTAATTAAACCATATGAAAAAAGCTTCCAAAACTTTGCCAGCATGCTTGAGAACTTTGTGACACATTTTGCATTCCTAAAAGGTACAATAAGTATTGCAAAAGACATCTGGTGTAGTCATTTAAAGACAAAAAGATGTACCCAAAAACTGGCTGAGCAAATTGAAGTCCAGTGCTTGAAGCTGAATTATACTGCATCTGAGCATCACAGAGCAATATCACTATTTTTGATATTCAAAGCAAACTCACCCTTCCACCCATGTCTCCGTGCTTTATTTTGCTGAGAAATCCCTTTGAAAACACCCCTAGCATTTCTGGCCATAGCCATGTAGAGTAAGGCATTGCAAAAAAGGAAGTGGGACTTTGTATATGCCTCCAATAGCAAAACAGACTTAATTAAAAAAATATACAGTTAAACTTTATTGATACATGCATGTAGCCAGGAGCTGGATATTTACATTTCCTGCAATCAGGAGATGCTTTTGGTGTTAATTATAAAGCAGCTGTTTGCCTCTAGTGTTCCAGTTTGGCTAACCTGTGACTCTTGTAATTGGAAAAGAGCAAGGCATCTTGGGACATGTTTGGTTTGCAAGGATTCGCCCTCTGGCTGTATTGGGTGAAACTACAACTACCAGTGGGCTAATAGAGGAGAAGAGATTTCTGAGAGAAGAGCTTTCTGGGAGTGACTAAGAATCTATGCTTTGCGCCTGGCGTGCTCTCTTGGGACCGGCATGGATCTGTGTGCAGGGAATCTGTTGCGGGAAGCTGCAGCGGTTGTGGCCTGCTTTTACCGATTTATCAATCAGATCTCTTAAGGGACACCAGAGGACAGTGTGATTATCCTGTTCTGCAATAGCTGGAAGACCGTAAATGTTCCATCCACCCTGCAGAGGTGTCAGATCTGTGTGAGCCGTGGAGAGGTACGGTGGAGGCCGGAGACCATCCCTTGAGCCATATACCAGAGAGATCATCATCATTCTCATCATCTTCACCTACAACATTCTCATCGTCATCTACATCCTTTGTTCCAGTGTGGTGAGCGGGTGAAAGCCCAGTTTAACAGACATTGTGTATAGACAGCATTGTTGAGTTTGGACACTGTACACAGACATCCATGTTATCCGTTAGTGTGCTTCTACTTGTAGTTCCACAGAGTTAAGCTTGCTAAGTCAGTGATTACTGTGAAGTTTTCTACAGTCTACTTTGCTATAAGAGTGCTGTTCTCTGATCATACTTCATCCTCTTAGATTAGCTATTTGTCCCATCAACCAATACCCTTTGCATATCATTAAAATAACAGAAAGCTAGCTGAAGATCTTTTGTATTGTCAAGCAGTAACACTGGACTACTTCTACTTCTCTCCCCACCTAGAGGTACATCACTTTGTTGAAGTTACCAAAGCTGCATTTCACCAAAGAACTCTCTATAAGAGCAGGTTGAATAATGCTACAGTTACGATTTGCTGGAGTTGTACTTGTTTACCTATTGCTTTGCTGTTCTTATGTGAGTGAGCAGCAGAGAGTGGTCTGACACTAGAAGGAGTCATTGCTCTACTCTCTGTGTCCCACTTACATGGGTAGCATGTGCATTTGTTGGGTCTAAGCAAATTAGCATACATTAAGTGATAGTTTTTGAGCCTTTCTTTGATATATCTTTTGAGTAAACGTTACTGATTCAACTCAATTTGGTGTATCTCATTACTGCTGTCATTATTTAAAGGGAAACCAAAAAAAGTTTGAACCCAGCGTGTCAGAGGTGGCAGAGGACCCACAGGGTCAGGGAAACCAGAGGGGTAGTAATACTTCTTGCGACCCTCAAGAGGGCAGCACTACATACATTAACCCCTTGCTGACCATGTAACACCGATATACGGTGGCAAAGTGGCACGATACCGCAGATCACCGTCTATAAACGTCGATCGGTGCAGGCGCGATAGTGGGCAGGTGTGCGCCGCGGGCGACGTGCTCTCGTACCTGCCGCACGCTCCCTGAGTGTGGCTGAGGGTCGGGCGGACTCAATGTCTGCCGGCAACTCGCGATCACCTGTGAGACAGGAAGAACTAGGAACCGCCTATGTAAACACGGTGGTTCCCCATTCTGACAGGCAGCATGACAGAGATCTACTGATCTCTGTAATCGGGATCAGTTAGATCTGTCATGCCCCTGCCAGCCCAGCCCCCACACAGTTAGAACACACACAGGGAACACAGTTAACCCCTAGATTGTCCCCTACAGGTTAACCCTTTCCCTGCCAATGATATTTATACAGTAATCAGTGTTTTTTTTTAATATCTGATCGCTGTATAAATGTCATAAATGTCAAAAAAGTGTCAAAAATGTTTGACATGCCCGCCACAATATCGCAGTCCCAATAAAAATTGCAGATCGCCGCCATTACTAGTAAAAAAAAAATGAGAAAACGCCATAAATGAATTCTCATGGTTTGTAAACGCGGCAAATTTTGCGCAAACCAATCAATAAACGACGATTGTGATTTCTTTTTACCACAAATATGTAGAAGTATATATATCCGCCAAAACTGATGAATAAATTATTTTTTTTATACATTTTTTTTGGATATAGCGGTGATCAGAAGTGACGTAGAGGTGATCAAATACCACCACAAAAAAGCTCTATTTGTGGGAAAAAAAGGACGCCAATTTTGTCCCGCATACAACGTCGCACGACCGCGCAATTGTCAGTTAAGGCGACGCAGTGCCGATTCGCAAAAAGTGCTCTGGTCAGGAAGTGGCTAAATCCTTCTGGGGCTGAAGTGGTTAAAAACAATAATTACATATGTTAAAATATTACATTACTGAATATTTGAGGCCATACTCTTATCAACAGCCGATTCCTGGGTATCCAACTTAGAGTGTCAAGATGGTCGCTGTGATCTACATGTTTTGTGGGAAACCCCACTTCCTCAGGACCTTACACTTATAAGTAATCCCATAAAGTTACAGTGCCATATAGAGAACTAAAAATGAACAAAACACCAAGTAAATATAATGACAGTGTAACAAATTCATATAAACATAATAGCCTGTCTGTGTGACACCAAATATTCAGTAAATATATATTTTAACTTATGTAATTGTTGATTTATGTATCAATAAAACAATAAAACTTGACAGTATATTTTTAAATTGAGTCTATTTTACTATAGGAGGCATATACAAAGTCCCACTACTTTGTTTTTTTGCGATTTTCTGATAGAAACTGTATATGGGGATGATGCCTCCTCTGGTAAGCTTCTGTTTAACATGAGGATCACTACATATGTGTTTGGTAAAAGGCAGATGATTCATGTAGCATTTATTGGAATCCACCTACCTTTAGTTCATGCATACAGGCAGGAGACGGGTGTGCTTAGCTGGGAAAACCCCTCCTACCCACCTAAAGTCTCCTTGGATGTATGACATTATTACCCTAGGCCTTGAAAGCAGGAAGTAGCTATACATTCTTATTTATATACTAATACTAATACTAATACTAATACTAGCACTAAGGATTAAAAACAGTCAATGTTTATTGAAAGATTGAAGTTCCACTGTAACTCTTCAATATGCCTATATATGCATAGGTAATTTTGCTGTTTCCTCCTACTTCCACCCATACATTTACCGAAAGGTAAGTAAGCTGAAGAAAAATGGTCCTATCAGAGATTACTTACAGTGTATGAAAAACATTTACATTATGACCATAAAAATACCTCACTAAGCACTTCCATTACGCAAGCA
The DNA here is from genome assembly GCA_018402905.1 of Glandirana rugosa. Lineage (NCBI taxonomy): Eukaryota > Metazoa > Chordata > Amphibia > Anura > Ranidae > Glandirana > Glandirana rugosa. The sequence continues at coordinate 455,049 of BLSH010082182.1, forward strand.
CTTAGCAATAATACTTTACAATCAGCTGTTACCATTTTTACTGATCGAATGCTGGTCAGTTACTGGTTTTCCAGCATGCCCATTCGACAGAAGCTGGGCCTTAGGCTGGCTTCTGTCAGACAGGCTGCTGTACACACGGGACGAATATCAGCTAGTACCAGACGATATTTGGCCTCAAGTCTGTCCTGATTTGTAATTGCACTGCTGCTCACACTTGACTCTATGGAAGTATTTAATAATAATACCTCAGTGCAGGTTCTCACCTCATTAACAGTACAGATATTAGGTGACTGACACTTTCCTATATGTTCCCAAAGGGATAATATGCATTGCTCATTTCTAGTCAGCTGGAAGTTTGCATCTGCCAACTTTCTCTCTAAAAATATAATCAATTTTTCCATCTGAGACAGTATTGCAATAAGTCAAAAAGCTTGCTTTTCATATCATAATTTGTATTGTTTAACCACTTCAGTACAGGGCGTTTATACCCCTTTCCTGCCCAGACCAATTTTCAGCTTTCAGCGCTCTCACACTTTGAATGACAATTACGCTCTCATGCTACACTGTACCCAAACAACATTTTTATAATTTTTTTTAACACAAATAGAGCTTTCCTTTGGTGGTATTTAAGAACCTCTGGGTTTTTTATTTTTTGCTACATAAGTGAAAAAAGTGTGAAAAGTTTGGAAAAAAAAATTTTTTTTTTAAGTTTCTGTGATAAAATTGTGCAAATAAGTATTTTTTGTTCATAAATTTGGGTCAAAACCTATACTGCTACCTATCTTTGACAAAACCAACCCAAATAAGTGTATATTATTTGGTCTGTGTGAAAGTTATAGAGTATACAAACTATGGTGCCAATCATTGAAAATTGATCACACCTGATGCACTGATGGCCTATCTCATTTCTTGAGGCCCTGAAATGTCAGGAATGTACAAATAACCCCCAAATTACCCCCTTTTGAAAAGTAGACATTCCAAGGCATTTAGTAAGAGGCATGGTGAGTTTTTTTGAAGTTGTACTTTTTTCCCACAATTCTTGGGAAAATTAAGAAATTATTATTTTTTTTGCACAAAATTGTCATAATAACAAGTTATTTCTCACACACAGCATATGCATACTTCCAATTACACTCCACTGCACCCCAAAATACATTCTGCTACTCGCCTCGAGTATGGCGATACCACATGTGTGAGACTTTTTCACAGCCTGGCCACATAGAGAGGTACAACATGCAGGGAGCACCGTCATGCATTCTAGCAGCAGAATTTTCACATCTAATTTTATAACGACCTATTACACTTTTGAAGGCCCTGAAGCACCAGAACAATGGAATTACCCACAAAACGACCCCATTTTGGAAAGTAAACACCCCAACGTATAATCTATGAGGCATTATGAGTCTTTTGAATGGTTCATTTTTTTCCACAAGTCTTCGAAAAACGTGGAAAGAAAATGAAAACGTTTTTATTTTTACACAAAGTGGTCAATTTATAAGATATTTCTAACACATAGCATGTACATAGCAAAAATTAACCCCCAAAATATATTCTGCTATTTGTCCCGAGTATGGCGATACCACATGTGTGAGACTTTTTCACAACCTGGCCACATACAGAGGCCGAACATACAGGGAGCACTGTCACGCGTTCTAGGAGCATAAATTACACATAAAATTTCATTCATACCTATTACACTTTTGTAGGCCCTGGAGCACCAGGACAGTGGAATTACCCCCAAAATTACCCCATTTTGGAAAGCAAACACCCGAAGTATATTCTATGAGGCATGGGCTGCAATTAGGTACTCGGGTACTCTGATGGGCTGCAGATAGGTACTCAGGTATTCTGATGGGCTGCAGATAGATACTCGGGTACTTTGATGGGCTGGAGACAGGCACTCGGGTAATCTGATGGACTGGTAAAAGGTATTCGGGTACTCTGATGGGCTGCAGATAGGTACTCGGTTACTCTGATGGGTTGGTGACAAGTACTCGGGTACTCAGGTGGGCAGGTGACAGGTACACGGTTACTCAAGTGGGCAGGTGACAGGTACTCTGGTACGCTGATGGTCTGGTGACAGGTACTTGGGTACTCTAATGGGCAGGGGACAGTTACTATCAGAGAAACAGACACGATCGTCAACGCATGCGCACGAACGCTCGCCTGGGACGATCACATCCACGCATGCGCACGAACGTTCGTCCGGCAAGGCGCAATCCGCGTCTTCAGCGCAACCAATGAGGTTGGTTGCTGCCCTATAAAAGGCGGCCTCTGTATCACACAAATCGCTGGATTGTCTCAGCTCACCAGTGTTCCTGAAACCTGTGTCCTGTGTTCTGCCTGAAACTTCTGTTGTGACCCGGCTTGTTCCTTGACCTTGCTCCTGATCGTCTCCATTGTCTTTGACCTCTGGCCTGCCTCACAGACTTCTCTTCTGCCTGAATCCTGTGTTTGACCCCTGGCTTGTTAACCGGACTCTGCCTTATCTTGCCTCTTGTATTTGAATTACAGACTGTCCTCCTGTGTTTGACCTCGGCTTGGCTCCCGGACTTCCTCGCTGCTGCTGTCTGTGCTGACCCAGCTTCACTGGTCACCTGTCTCCACCTCCTGAGTTGCTGCATCCTTACCAGGCCTTTTCAGACTGTCCTTCCTAGAGACTTTACCTGTTGGAAGTCTGTCATCACTGGGTTCCAGTCCCTACGGTCCTTCAGCATACATCTACTCAAGTATGTTCGCAGCTCTGGTGACCCGTGCTTCTTTGCGCATCATACCTCCTGTTCCCAACCTCAGGGGTATACTGCGTTCAGCCGCAAGGGGAGCCTCCCTCAGCATTTCGGCCTCGGATCAGGTACGTGACAGTTACTTGGGTACTTTGCTGGGTTGGTGACAGATACTCGGGTACTCTGAGGGGTTGGTGACAAGTACTCGGGTACTCAGGTGGGATGGTGACAGGTACTCGGGTACTCAGATGGGATGGTGACAGGTACTCGGGTACTGAGATGGGCAGGTGACAGGTACTGGGGGTACTCTGGTGGGCAGGTGACAGGTACTCGGGTACTTTGATGGACAGGTGACAGGTACTCGGGTACTTTGATGGACAGGTGACAGGTACTCAGGTACTTTGATGGGCTGTGACAGGTACTCAGGTACTTTGATGGACAGGTGATAGGTACTCAGGTACTTTGATGGACAGGTGACAGGTACTCAGGTACTTTGATGGACAGGTGATAGGTACTCGGGTACTTTGATGGACAGGTGACAGGTACTCTGATGGGCTGTGACAGGTACTTTGATGGGGTGGTAACAGGTCTTCTTTATTAGGGGGTGATCAGTGTGCTTGGTGTACACAGTAGGCGGTAACAAGCTGTTACCGCAATCTCCCTCTCACACACGATCAGTTACCGCGGTTTGTTTACATCACATGACCGGCTGTGATTGACACAGCCGGTCACGTGGTAAAGAGCCAATTCTATTGGCTCTTTACACTGATCGGAGCTGGGCTTTGACAGAGGGACAAGCATCAGCCCGATTGCCGCGCTGTGCGCCCCCGGGGGCACGCACGAGCGGCGTGCACGTGGAGGCCGGTAGTGACCGGCTGTGATTGGACACAGCCGGTCACGTGGTAAAGAGCCAATTATATTGGCCCTTTACCCCAATCGAGGGGGGCTGTGTCACGAGGGACACAATCTATCCGCGATCGCCGCGCTGCGGGCCACCAGGGTTGTAAAGATGGTATGTCGCCACCGTTTTCTGGATCTTCTGTTGTGTTGGATTTATCTAGCTTTTGGACACATCCCCTGCATTTGGCATTGATTGTTCCGTTAATAGTTTACCCTTTCAAAATCCATCATTGGTATGGCTATTATAACAGTGGGATAGGGTTTGTGCTGGGCTCTTGAGGTTTTATATGTACCTTGAAATATCATCTTTGGAACCTGGATTGGTTCTTATAAATCCCTCCTTTTGGCTTCCCATTGTGAGGCCGACATTTTGTATTGACATTCTGGACTCTCATTTCTGTACTCTCATTTGTAGCATTACTTGCCAATAAAAGAATACTAATTCCATACACTGACAATTTATAAAAGAAACTCTGATTTCAATCCAATAACCCATATCTTCCGGTACAGTACTGGAGGCCCGGTATGCCAAAGTCTACAGCTAAGGAAGCCCATGTGGGGGGAACCAAACAATGATTCACTTGGCCCTCTGTCACATCCTTCTTCTCCATCCTCCTAGACTCCACCTACTCTCTATATAGGGTTCTGCCTAAACGGAAGGAACAGGTCAAATCCTGGAAAGGATTGGCCCATAGCTAGGGAATGAGTTAGTCCCTTCCCACACAGCGATGTGGTCAAAAGTGTTTAACTTACCCTAGTCCACACTGTTTCATTCTGTGTCCCATGCATTCTCTATTTCACCCCTGCATCATTCTGTACACTGTGCTGTACATTCCCTATCTAACACCCCCCTTTGCTGTATGAAGTGCAGTAAATTCCCTATTTTAAACCATCCCATTCTTTATGCCACGCTGTACTTTCCCTATTCCATGGAGGGGCTGAATTCAATTAAGTTGTAGATTACATTTTCTAGCGCAGGTGAAAAATGAAAGGTTGCATTCTAGTCAGTTTTGAGATGCTTATTATCTACATTCACATAGACTTGTATGGAGGGAAAAAAGCAATTCAGAAGCAGTGAGATAGGTCATGCTGCATTTAAAAAAACAGAGAAGCAAAAAATACAGGTGAGCGCTGCTCCACATAATCCAAATCACAATTTAAACATTACAATCCGAACCTTTCAAACTGCTTTACAAACACTGGTCAGAAGTTAGAAACGTCTGTTTACAAGCTCTTTCTTTATCTTTGTGCCATGCTGTAATTATAATGCCAAGTCTCCCAAAGTCACCATGCTTCTCGTTAGACTAAGTACTATGAACATCACTCTCCCACTATTCCAAAATACCCAAAACATGTAAGGATGTTAGAACTGTAAAATACATGTAAAATACAGAAGAACTTACTTGGCTTGCAGTGATCTTGCTCCTACTCAGCCTGACTACTAGTTATAGGAGTTTATGGGAAACTAATCTAAAGACTAACTTCAGGTAATCATACATGCAGTCAGGGCCGGCCCTACCATGGGACCGAGTGGGACCATGGGTCCCAGGCGGCAGTTCAAGAGGAGCGGCACTTTGCCGCCCCGCTCCTCTCCCCTTTATTTTGCTATGGGGAGGGGGCGGGTTGCAGCTTATCACACTGACACTGGGGGGGGGGGGATGGGCAGCGGCGCCGCCGCTGCTGCCGTCTATGGCACTGCAGAGCGCTCGCTGCCATGCCTGCCCATTCTCTCCGCGGCTCCCCCCCTTGCTGTGTTCGCAGGTGTCACGGACGGTCAGGACAGGACAAAGTCAGCTGACCGTCTGGAGCCAACAGCGTGAGGGGGGAGGAGCTTCCGGCTGCACGGAGAAAGCCATGCTGGAGCCTGGAACAGGGATCGCTAGAGGCACTGACACTCAGAGCAAGTAAGTGTCAGTGCCACTGATCCCATCTCCCCCCTGCCTGTATCCACCTCCCCCCACCACCCCCTGCCTGTGCCTACCTTCCCCCACCACCCCCTGCTTATGCCTACCTCCCCCCACCACCCCCTGCCTGTATCTACCTCCTCCACTACCCCCTGCCTGTATCCACCTCCCCCCACCACCCCCTGCCTGTATCTACCTCCCCCCACCACCCCCTGCCTGTATCTACCTCCCCCACTACCCCCTGCCTGTATCCACCTCCCCTTACTACCCCCTGCCTGTATCTACCTCCCCCCACCACCCCCTGATTGTATCTACCTCCCCCCACCACCCCCTGCCTGTATCTACCTCCCCTCTCTACTCCGTCTATATCTAACCCTCCCACACCACCCCTGCTGTGTCTGAGCCCCCAGCACCGCCACTGTTGCATGTAAATCTGACATTTTATTTTAGTTTTAATTGTCATAATATAAAACAATGGATGTGGGGGCCTTTTGGTGGATGTTTTTTTATTTATGGGGCGGGGGCAGCATTTTACTCTTGGACCCAGGCAGCACAATGTCTTGGGCCGGCCCTGCATGCAGTATTAAAATACACTTAAAGCGGATGTATACTTAAAAAAAAAACTGTTAGGCAAAGGCATAATGAGCCAGTATGCACTGCATACTAGCTGATTATGAAATACTTACCTCAGAATGAAGCTCCGATGGGTCCGCCCAGTCCCCACAGAGGGAGCTGACATTTTCCCTCGGGGGATCCTTCTGGGTTCACGGCTCTGGTGCTGTGAGTGGCCGGAGCCACGAGATGTCACTCCCGGGCATGCATGCTGGAACCCATCTTTCCGGCAAGGACCGGTGCTATGTGCCGGGCCTTCGACGGGAGATCACTACGCATGCGCCGTGATGTCAGTGGCTGCATGCAGGGCGAATATCTCCTAAACTGCGCAGGTTTAGGAGATATTCACTTTACCTATAATAAGGCTTACCTGTAGGTAAAAATAAAAAATGAGGGTATACAACCGCTTTAATGATAGTTGGGTACATTAGAATACACTTGGACCAAAGAATGGTTTTTCATATTAGCCTGGTTTTAATACGAATCACTGAAAAATATAGCTATATAGAAATATAGTTTTATAAGAATGAATTTGCATGGATAAACATTCTGTGTTTTCATATCAATAAATGAAATGACTTAGTTGATGATTTAGTAGGCTCTAAATTGGGCGACTGTCAAGTCTGATATTTAGATTAGTAGTGACATCATGTGGTTATCATTAAAATTACAGGTTTATGTTCAAGCTGCCCTTGACTACACCTAAATCACATCTAAAAGACAATGACAAACGTTTGATGTTACCTGCAAAATGTCTTACATTTACATATGTTTATGGTTAAGTTTTTATGCTTTAATAAACACTTTCATGACCAGAGGTGAAACCTAGTTTCCTATACCAAAATTTGAAGATTTATGAGACTTTATATTAAAGCGCTAGTAAAGTCCCACAATAAAAAAAAAAAAAAAATTAAATTGGGCACCGGGTGGTTTAAGTTATAATGTACTAGTTAGTATGTACTGTGTACTAGCACATTATGACAGACTTACCTTTTGAAGCCCTTCAGTCAGAACAATTAAACCACTGGTGGGAAGTGGTTAAAAAATACTTTATAGAATGAAATGATGAGGATCATACTGAAAGTGCAAGGAGCTTTTCCCTCCAGAGTTCCTATTCCAGAAACACTGTTTCTTCTGCTTCTGGAACAAAGTATTTCTGCACCAGCAGCATCTTCAAGTAAGGAAATGTTATAAACCACTGCTTCACAAAAATACACAATACCTTCATTCATAGAGAAAAGTATAGCCCCCTTGTACTAAACTGGGGCTACTATGAAACTTAGCTTTTGGCTGGGCTGTAGGCAGCTCAGGCCGATTGCATAGTTTGTATTTGGCCTTTCCCTAAGCGTGTGCATTTCTCACTGTTGCTAGTAGGTGTCACTGGTACCACAGGCCATAGTATGAGATTTCACAAACAGGTCATGAATACTTATATTTCTTCCAGCCAGCCCAGTAGGAGGTTCATTGTCAATGGTGCATGCTGGTAGAGGATATACATATTTGGGGCGGGCCATGTGCTCGCTCTCTTACCTCAGGTTGAGGCCTGATGAGGTGCTGCTGGAGGAAGCTCTATGCTTAGGCTCAGAAGCCTGTTTGGGGTCTATGTATACTGAGGTGGTCCTGCCCGGTGTGGAAGAAGCAGAGCCATGGTGAGAAAATACAAGGGATGCCCCTTGTTGGAGAGAGCCAGGATGAAGGCTGGTGTCTCAGAAGGCCCTGGAGGCTCGGTTGGAGGACACACCAGACTCTTAAAACATGCTTGCAGTGTTGCTGGGTTAGCCTAAAGGTTCCGAAACTGTGAAGCTGTACTTTGTTCTGGATTCAAGGTGTCTTTAAGTGATCTGCTGTGGTATCTGAGACCCATAACCCCCTCTCCATTCCAAGTTCAACATTAAAGCTTTGAAAAGACCAAAAAGTGACTGGTGCCTAAATGCTGTTCAGACTCCCCATTATAGCCATGGACTCAGCCCTGGGGTAAATGCTAGCTCGCTCCATGCATCTGGAGGTGTTATCCTGTTTTTAGAAGGCCCAGGGGGTGCTACAAAATGACATCTGAAAATCAGGAGAAAATGTATCAAGTTTTTCCAAGAGCAATATGTGCTTCTAGAAAGCTGTATTTGTATTTGAAGCATAAAACTGTCATATACACTGCATTTCACATTTTTTGTGTAGCAAAATGACTTTCACCTTGTAAAAATACTCCACACTGATTTTTTTTTCCCCGGGAAAAAAATTGAGAAAAAACATTTGTTTTTCATGGCTTCAAAATTTCTGGAAATTTTACATCACTACTCAACATGCCTGTTGCCCTTTAACCACCTTTTCTGCTTAAAATATCAAAACACGAAAAACATCTGCACTATGTAGGGGTTAAAGCACACCTTCAGTCTGTCTTTCAGGTGGCTGGCTCTGCCCCCCCCTCCCTAGGACTGCCATATGTGCTGAAGGGCTGTGTCCAGCCTTTGGGACCTACCAGAGCCCTTTGATGCACCTGTGCACACTCAGGTGATTTCCCTTGCAAGCCCACATGTGTCGGGGTGGGCTGTAGGGCTTGCTTGGGACCTGAAGCCCTACACAGCCCATGCATGGTCCAGCTATAACAGCTTCAACTCTTCTAGGAAGGCTGTCCACAAGGTTTAGGAGTGTGTCTATGGGAATCTTTGACCATGCTTTCAGAAGCGCATTTGTGAGGTCAGGCACTGATGTTGGACGAGAAAGCCTGGCTCACAGGCTACGCTCTTATTCATCCCAAAGGTGTTCTATCGGGTTGAGGTCAGGACTCTGTGCAGGTCAGTGAAGTTCCTCCACCCCAAACTCATTCATCCATGTCTTTATGGACCTTGCTTTGTGCACTGGTGCGCAGCCATGTTGGAACAGGAAGGGGCCATCCCCAAACTGTTCCCACAAAGTTGGGAGCATTAAATTATCCAAAAGGTCTTGGTATGCTGACGCCTTAAGAGTTCCCTTCACTGGAACTAAGGGGCCAAGCCCAACCCCTGAAAAACAACCCCACACCATAACTCCACCAAATGATTTCGACCAGTGCACAAAGCAAGGTACATAAAGACATGGACGAGCGAGTTTAGGGTGGAGGAACTTGACTGGCCTGCACAGAGTCCTGATCCCAACCCAATAGAATACCTTTGGGATGAATTAGAGCAGAGACTGCGAGACAGGCCTTCTCGCCCAACATCAGTGCTTGACCTCACCAATGCGCTTCTGGAAGAATGGTCAAACATTCCCATAGACACAGTCCTAAACCTTGTGAACAGCCTTCCCAGAAGAGTTGAAGCTGTTTTAGCTGCAAAGGGTGGGCCAACTCAATATTCAACCCTATGGACTAAGACTGGGATTCCATTAAAGTTAATGTCATGGCAATATAGTATATGTCTCTCAAAATATGATTTGCGCTGTATAAATGAGGTATGTTAGGAAAATAAATCTGGAGAGGTTCAGCAATATCCCTTTCTCTATCAGTAACAAATGGAATGCCTTTAATCATGTTCCCATCCAAACAGTTTAGAAGATCACATACAAATTCTTTATAGCATGCTTTGAATTTTCTCTCATGTAGAAGAAAAGCAACAGGAAAAATCAGGTCACTGATTAAAGTGATGTTTCTCATTACAAATGTTGAGAGGTAAAAGTCACCAACATGGGGGCGTGTCCAAGATGGCGCTGTGAGCGGTTGTGCCTAGCTGAGCTCCGCTGCCTCAACGCTGGGAATCCGGCTCCTGGGACAATTAATCCGGCGAAAGAGGACGGCGGATTGCGGATGAGACGTCGCTCGCAGTCCCGGAACAGTAAGGGGAAGAAACTATACTTCCCCGCGATACCGGAGGACCGCTCCGGCCTTGCAGGCCTGTCGCCCGGACTACGCGCCGCGCCCACCCGGAGGAGCATGGCGTCCCAGACAGAGCAAAACGAGTCGACTGCCTCCCCCCTGCCGGGACTGGCTGATGTCATGGCGGCGATAGCTACCTGCCAGACCACTCTCATGGCTAAAATTGAGGCCGTGCAGCTAGACGTCGGTCTAATCAGGCAAGACATGGATAAGCTGCGCACAAGAGTTGGGGAGACAGAGGACAGAGTGGGCCGTGCAGAAGATACGATCGGTGAGCATTCTGCTGCCATCCGAACGCTGCAAACGAAAATGAGGGCGGTGGAGTATAAATTAGATGACGCTGAGAACAGGAACCGAAGGAACAACCTCCGTATAGTGGGCCTCCCGGAGGGAACGGAGGGTGCGCACCCACCTACATATGTGGAGGGCCTCCTTCGGGATCTCCTGCCAGGAGCACGCTTCTCCCAACATTATGTAGTGGAGAGGGCCCATCGAGTGCCGCCTAAGCCTGGGCCTCCTGGAACTCCCCCTCGCACTCTCATCCTCCGGCTACTTAACTTCAGGGATAGAGATGAGATCAT
>BLSH010082182.1:478445-498816 GCA_018402905.1 Glandirana rugosa
ACATATTCTCTGTCCGGCACCCCAGTGTTTGACTGCGTAAAGCAGTAGTGATGAAGATGCCTCCCGCACTGGTGTGCCGTGCCGATGGGCCCAATTCTGAAGCACGATCCACCCTCCCGACTTGGAGGGTTGGTTAGTCTCTGGGTCGATATAGTTGTTCGATGAGACTTGGACTAGTCGCAAATCTAGGGTGTGATGCTCGCGTAGGAGTGACAGAGGATAACGGAGGGTAGGCCGTTACAAGTGTCGGTTTATTTAATGTACGACGTAAGATTGAAACGATACGTACAACTTATCTATATACAGGGGGCGCGCGGGAAGCGCAATTCTGGAGGACGTCCATGGACGTCCTGTCAGAATAACCCGACCGCGCTGTGGACGTCTTTTGTCTATAGCGCGGTCGGGAAGTGGTTAATATGTAATATATGTGCTAACAGAGACCAGGGGTTCCGAATACGGTTCCGCATCAGTGTCAATAAATTAAGGTGAAGCCATATATCTATTCAACATGCATAGCAAAGTTAGAATGCAGCATGTAATTTATTTGGCTGTGAACATTGCCGGATGGGAGGCAATAGGAGACAGTGAGGATGCGCTCGTAGTGTGGGATCTAAACGCTGATCAGGTTCAGAGTAGCTTGTTGATATAGCTGGGTCTCTGATTGGTTGGGAGGTTCAGCCCTCCCACCTAGCACGAAGTCTTAACCCGGGTAGCCGTGCCGTGTGGTCACGCCCTCCGTAGAAGTAGTGATGACGAAATGCGTCAGTTTGTGACCCCACGGCAAACCGGAAATGGCGCATGCGCTCCAAGCCTGAATGCTGAACGCGGAAGGACGGCTGGAGTGGCGATGTACATACTAAATTGACATACTGTCTACGCTGTTTTTTAACCTATATCTTGTAAGTGTGATGTATTGCGGGGTGTGAATAAACTTTTTGTGAATGGGAGTACACTATGTGAGGCCTTTTGTTTTTCCGGGTACTCGATGTTACTAAGGTGTGATCACTGTGAGGCTATACAGGCTACCCAATGAATCCTGTTATGGGTGTATTGAAAGAAAGTGTTTGGTAAGTGGGCACTTCAGTGGGAGCGGGACTTCGTGGTGATGGCTAGTACCCTGGTGGAGGCAGAATAGCTGTGTGGATTTTTCCCTTCTTGAATCACCTTGGACTCTCGCTTATGATTTATCACACTTGATTTATGAACTTTGAAAGCGCTGTTCATGCATGATTTATTTTGTATGCTCTGTTCGTTTTGTGTATGGTATCTTATTGATGTGATTTTATTAAAACGGCGGCTTTCTATTTTACATTTTAAATTGCATTCGGATTGGTTGCAACCGTAGCGCTGATCAGTGTATATGTGATTGTTTGGGCCACTGTTTTATTACACTGTTTTTCTTACATCTTTATGTAGAGCAAAAATTCTTTTTTTCAGATTCTTAGAGAGTTCTTTGACATGAGGTGCCATGTTGAACTTCTAATGACCAGTATGAGAGAGTGAGAGCGATAACACCAAATTTAACACCCCTGCTCCCCATTTACACCTAAGACCTTCTAACACTAACGGGTCACATGACACGGGAGGGAAAATGGCTAATTGGGCCCAATTTGGACATTTTCACTTAGGGGTGTACTCACTTTTTTTGCCAGCGGTTTAGACATTAATGACTGTGTGTTGAGTTATTTTGAGGGGACAGCAAATTTACACTGTTATACAAGCTGTACACTCACTATTTTACATTGTAACAAAGTGTAATTTCTTCAGTGTTGTCACATGAAAAGATATTATAAAATATTTACAAAAATGTGAGGGGTGTACGCACTTTTGTGAGATACTGTACATCTGGCACTGCCAGTTCACCATTTTGCTTAGGAAGAACCATCAGAGATCTTTTAATTCTTGGGCGTTTGTGGGACCAGATAAAACTGGTGAACAATGCATGTATCCTTTTAAAGTACTGTATTGGTATATCACTGGGTAGAGCCTGGAACAGATACATACATTTTGGTAAAATATTCATTTTAATTATATTATACCTCCTAAACCATGAGTGGAACGCTCTATGCCATTTCTCCATTAATGTTCTTACCTTGCACAGTAGTGGTGGAAAATTAAGTTTGAATGTTTCTGATAGGTCTACTGTAATCAAGGCACCCAGGTATTTCAGGGCTTGATCCGTCCATTTAAATTTATAGCTCATCTTCAACGAATTCATCAAGGTATCCGGGACACCTATTCCCATAGATTCTGACTTAGAAAAATTAATCTTTAAATTAGAGATGGTATTATATGTCTCTATTTCACGGAAGAGATTAGGTAAAGATATCATCGGATTTGTTAGTGAGAAAAGCATATCATCAGCATATGCCGAAACCTTATACTGCAATTTACCTGCCTTTACTCCCTAGATATATGGGTTTTCCCCAATTTTACACAGAAAAGGTTCTAGAAAGAGAGCAAAGAGGATGGATGATAGGGGGCACCCCTGCCTAGTTTCATTAGTCACTGTGAAGGGATGAGACAGAACTCCATTTACTTTAACCTGGGCAGTTGGTGAAGTGTATATACTTGTAATCCAGCGCATCATATTGTCCCCCAACCCCACGTATCGTAGTACAGAAAATATGACCTTCCAGATCACCCTATTAAAAGCTTTCTCTGAATCTGTTCCGAGAAACACACCCGGGTATTGTCCCTTGCCTCCCTCCCTGGGACAAACCACACCTGATCCAAATGTATCAGAGCTGGTATCTGTTGTTGTAATCGGGTCCCGACTATCTTAGTAAAAAGTCTCAGATCTGTATTTAAAAGAGAAATTGGTCTAGAACTCCCACATTGCGTGGGATCTTTACCTTCCTTATGAATTACCATTATGAGGGCTTTCAGAGATTCTATGTGGAAAGAGGATGAGTCACCCAGACCATTGAACCTTTTCACTAGGTATGGACCCAAAATAGGCAATAGCAATTTGTAGTAATATACCGTAAAGCCGTCTGGGCCAGGTGCCTTGCCTCTCTTTGCTGTATTAACTGCTGTCTGTATTTCCTCCAATGTAATTGGTGACCCCAATTCCTCTTGCTGTAGTCGTTAAACTGGGCATCTTGGAGAATGCTAGGTATTATCGACTGTTCAGGTGGATCCAATTGCAAATTATAAAGTGTTGAATAAAAGTCACTAAATTTCTGAGCTATTTGTTTGGGCCGGGTGTGTTTCTCTCCATCTGTACCTACGATAAGTGGGACATAAGATGTTGATTGTTGCTCCTTTAATGCTTGGGCCAGTAATTTCCCGCATTTATTGCCTGACTCGTAAATATGTTTGTGACCTATTTGTATTGTCTTTTTAGCTTTATAAAGCAATAAAACCGTTACCTGTCTACAAGCCAACAGTATATCTCGTTCCGCCTCTGAGGAGGGAGTTTGTTTTTGGATTGATTCTAATCGCTGTAGATCCACCAGTAGAGATGTTAGCTTCACCTGTCTTTCGTGTTTGATCCTGGCCCCATGTTTAATCAAAACACCTTTAATCACTGTTTTATGGGCTTCCCATATCACCCCCGGGGCGCACTCTGGTGTATCATTAGACTGAAAAAAACATGTCACCTCTCTATGTACGTCTTCCAAGACACTGGGATCTTGTAACAGGCTTTCCTTAAGCTTCCATATCGCTGAACCGCCATGTCTAGAGTCCGATATATTATGTTTCAAAAATATTGGAGCGTGTTCCGACCACGAAATCGAACCAATATTGGTTTTGATTACTGAATGTAATTGACTATGGGGGAAGAGAAATAAGTCAATACGTGAGTATGACTTATGTACTGACGAGAAAAAGGAATAATCCCTTTCTCCTGGATGAAATAGTTGACAAACATCTACAAGCCTTGCTCCATGGAATGGTTGCGAAATCCTTTTCTGGGGGCCCGGCTGTATTGACGAGGTACCGGTTAAAGTATCCTCCCTTGGCACCAGGGGCACGTTAAAGTCTCCTCCTACTATCAATGACCCCCTGTATCCACCATAGATTCTGGCCATGTCCATGGCACTTTACTGGAGATCAGTATAGACACTCCTTTAGATTTGGCTACAGGGTTCATTGCATAATATCCAAATGGGAATTGCCTATTTCTGAGCAAAGGTAAACTGTTTTTCCTAAAGTGCATTTCCTGGAGAAATGCGACATCCGCCCTCGAGCGTTTTAATCCCTGAAAGAGTATCCAATGTTTTTATTGGATATTTAGTCCCTTAGTGTTCAGGGACATTATATAGAGGTTGTCCATCTTCTTAAGTTAACCTCTGAATCACCCCCACCAAGTAGTATAAGTGTAAGGGAGGGGGGGAGGGATTGAGGGAGATGAGGAGGAGAGAGGAAAGAGAGAGAGAGAAAGGAAAAAAAACCCCTCAATACCCCAAAATAAAGTAAATGAGCTACCTAAGACCACCTGGGGTGTCCACTATACAGTGTGCCCCCTAGGGGTCTATAAAGCAAAACACTTTAAACACCCAGCCTATTTACCCTAGGCTAGTGAGTTAAATCTACTGGGGGGGGGGGGCAGTAGCTCAAGCCTAACAGGCATAGAGGGGAGCTACCGACTGTTACCAATTCTTAGGTGCGATGGCTGCATTCGTTTTATTTTTTAGGCTTTCTTCTATTTTCATCTGGTGATCCAGCATTTGAAGCTTTTTGTATCAGGCAAGACGCATGATACCATTGGCAACAATTGCAACATAAAACCATACATTCAGTGGGGGTGACTGTCCCAGGACATGTACTCTGTGCACATGTGAACCATCTGCTGCTGTCCTTAAGTACAAGAGATGTTATGTCGTTAGCCAATGGTTTCTCAATGACAGTGGCATTCATGTTCATCTGTAGAAGTGCTTTATGTTTTTTTGCAATATGAACCTTTGTTGCATCTCTTTGTCGTCTGTATTTTGCAGTTGCACTGTTTGTGTTGTGCTACTTTAAATGCAATCCGTTTGCGAACACGTTTGCTAGCAACATTATGGTATTGATCTCCCAAAATAATAGAATAAGCGCTCATACAGTGTAGACTCCACAGTCAAAACTATTGTTTTGTTGAAATGCATCTTCACCTAGGGATACTGTCCATTCCTCTCTGGCAAAAGATATGCTTGCCAACTGATAACATGCAGCAGCAATTGATAAAACAATATCAGCATATTCTTTTGTTCTTTCTTTTTCTTTGATGGTATCTAAAATAATTACTTCTAGAACTTCATCACAAAGCCACTATCCAGGATTCAGTGTTTTAAGAATATTTTTTTTAACTGTATCTAACCGTCTGCTATCTAAATCTGCTGCTGGCATATCCCTTGGAAGCAATTCATTGGATACATCCATTTAATTTCCTTGAGTCTTTTCTATATTTGGTGTAGAGTGTTTTGGCTGGTTTTCAATGCCATTGTCAGAAATGTCAAAATCAGGCTTTACATTGGATTGAGATATCTGATCTCCAGAACTTCTCTGTTGTAGATGTCCTTTCTCAGGTGTACAGTAAAAAATGTAATCGAGTGCTGGCTCATCATAATCATAATCTCCTTTCCTTGTTTTTTTTCCTTCCTGATCTTTTTGATTGACCTCATTTTTTTCTTCTAAAGCATAGATAATGAGTAAGTTTGCTTGCCCAATACCTCCTTCCATCCAAATGACATCTGAGCTGTTATAATAAGATAGCACTGCCCTGTGCTGGGACAAGAACAAACAGCAGTTTCAGGAAGAAGTTTTACTGCATGTGGTCTACCAAAAATACCACATACAACAAATGTTAAGGACTGTGGACAGTGGGTAATACCACCAGAGTCAATGCAGTACTTTGTCAAAAATCTTTGGCTCATTCCATAATGTTTCCCCTTTTCCAATCCTTTCTCTGGCTGAGGAGCTGAACATTTGATCTTATCAATAATGTTCTCAAGTGGGTAAAAGGCAGGGAATGTTACATCTACCATGCTTCTCAGATGTGAAAACTTTTTTTACTTCATAGTTTCAAAGTCCACAGACCGCTCGTTCAAATTCATGCCATATTCATTAACACTGCATATAAAACATTGCCAAAAAGAGCACATCAACAGGCAGTTTTTCTTACATTCTTTTGGTTCGTCATCACTTTATTGAAACTTTTGCTGATATTGTTTGTTGCATTGTTATCCTTCCACATTTTGATGTTAGGAACTTTGCAGAATAATTTGATATGCAATCCTTTAGATTTCTATCAAAATAGTTTATGATTTTTTTTGCTTCATTTCAGGCTGAACAAACTGTAAAGATTGTCAAACATTGAAAGTGATCATGTGTCAATCAGCTGTTTTGGGTTGTCCTTTAGCACTTTTAAATCATCTTTGGTTCCACCAGGTTTCCTTATCCAGGTATCTACTATGTCTCTCAAAATATGATTAGCGCAGTATAAATGAGGTATGTTAGGAAAATAAGTCTGGAGAGGTTCAGCAATACCCCTTTCTCTGTCAGTGACAAAGGGAACACATTTAAACATGTTCCCATCCAAACAGTTCAAAGATCTCATAAAAATTATTTATGGCATGCTTTGAATTTTCTCTCATGTAGAAGAAAAGCAACAGGAAAAATCAGGTCATTGATTTTAAAGTGATGTTTTTCATCACAAATGTTGAGAGGTAAAAGTCACCAACATTTTTGCGGAGTGCAATCTCCCGCAAACACTCCCCTTCTTCAATCATTTGTCTGTTGCTCCTGTCCTCTTTTTTTCCATTGGCGGGGACCAGAGGATGGTGGACGGTGCTTTTTGCGGCACTGCTCAGTGTGCTGTGGAGTGGACTCTGAGATTGACTGACTGTGCGACCGACACGTGGTGGAAGCCGGCCAGAGCTGAACGGCGTGGCTCCTCTGGGATGGGTCAAAAAGGAAGGGCTGGGTTTGGCACCCCCCATCCTAAAACTTTACCAGCCTCCACTGGTGTGAACCCAGCCTAAATGTGGTATCATGGGATAAAAGCTGTAGCAATGAAGCATCCTGATTTGATATTAAAATTACATTCGGAGCTTTACTTAACCACTTCAGATTTGCGCTATAGCTGATTGAAGGCTACAGCGTGGACCTGAATTGTCGGGAGGCCGTCAATTGACGTCCTCCCCTTTGCGCACTCCAAGCTCGCTCTCACAGCCGCCCGCACACTGCGTGAGCGTGCCCACGGGTCGGGCGGACTCGATGTCCGCTAGAGACCCGCAATCCCTTCACAGAGAGCCAGATCGGGGAATCGCCAATGTAAACATGGCGGTTCCTTGCTCTGTGAGGGGGGGCATGACAGATCTACTGATCCCTGTGATCGGGATCAGTTAAATCTGTTATGTCCCTGCCAGCCCCACTCCCACACAGTTAGAACACATACAGGGAACACATTTAACCCCTTCACTGCCCCCTTAGTGTTAGCCCCTTCCCTGTCAATTACATTTATACAGTAATCAGTGTTTATTTTTAGATCTGATCGCTTTATAAATGTAATTGGTCCCAAAAAAGTGTAAAAAATGTCAGACATGTCCACCGCTATATCGCAGTCCCGATAAAAATCGCAGATCGCCGCCATTAACCGGTAAAAAAAATAAAATAAAAACGCCATAAACCAATATCCATAGTTTGTAGACGCTATAACTTTTGCGCAACCCAATCAAAATACGCTTATTGCGATTTTTTTTTACCAAAATATGTAGAAGAATATATGTCGGTCTAAACTGAGGAATAAATATGTTTTTTTTATATTTTATTTTTGGATATTTATTATAGCAAAAAGTAAAAAAAAAAATGTTCTTTTTTCAAAATTGTCGCTCTTTTTTTGTTTATAGCACAAAAAATAAAAGCAGCAGAATTGATCAAATACCACCAAAAGAAAGCTCTATTTGTGGGAAAAAAAGAACGTCAATTTTGTTTGGGTACGTCGCACGGCTGTGCAATTGTCATTCCAAGAGTGATAGCGCTGAAAACTGAAAATCGGTCTGGGCAGGAGGGGGGTTTAAGTGCCCAGAAGGAAGTGGTTAACATGTCTGGGTGCTCAACTAAAACTACAAGATCTGGGAAAAGTTACTTTTTTATGTAATCATCATGGTGGACTGCCAGATCAATGAGCCTAAATGTCCCATCATTGCAGACGCGTTTCTTCTTCTTTTCTTGATAGGAGAAATTTTGCACCAGCTTTATGTTTCTGGGCCGGTCAGCACTCATGTGCATGCTAGATCCATGGCACAAATATTGGCTTAGCAAATGTTTGTAAGTGTTCACTGGCTCTTTCTGTAGCACAGACTCCTTACCCACTTCCTTACTGGGCACTTAAACCCCCCTCCTGCCTGGACCAATTTTCTGCTTTCAGTGCTGTCACTCTTTGAATGACAATTGCGCGGTCGTGCGCCATTGTACCCAAACAAAATTGGCGTCCTTTTTTTCCCACAAATAGAGCTTTCTTTTGGCGGTATTTGATCCCCTCTGCGGTTTTTATTTTTTGCGCTATGAACGAATAAAAAGCAACGATTTTGAAAAAAGAACAATATTTTTTACTTTTTGCTATAATAAATGTTCAAAAGTAAAAAAACAAATTTATTCATCAGTTTAGGCCGGGATATATTCTTTTACATATTTTTGCGCAAAAGTTATAGCGACTACAAACTATGGGCATTGATTTATGGCGTTTTTATTTGTTTTTATTTTTTTACTGGTAATGGCGGTGATCTGTGATTTTTATCGGGACTGCGATATTGCGGCAGACATGTCAGACGTTTTTTGAAACTTTTTTGGGACCAATGACATTTAAAAATAGACACTGATTACTGTATAAATGCCATTGGCAGGGAAGGGGTTAACACCAAGGGAGCAGTGAAGGGGTTAAAAGTGTTCCCTGGGTGCGTTCTAACTGTGGGGGGACGGGGTTGGCAGGGGCATGACAGATCTAACTGATCCCAGTGACAGGGATCAATAGATCTGGCATGCCCTCCCTCGCAGAGTGGGAAACCGCCGTGTTTACATTGGCGGTTCCCCATTCCTGCTCTCTGTGAGGAGATCACGGGTCTCCGGCGGACATCAGGAGCACGACCAGCGCGAGCCGAAGGGGAGAACGTCTATTGACGGCCTCTCGGCATTTTAGAGTCGTGTTGTAGCCGTCATTCGGCTATGGCACGGACGTGAAGAAGTTAATTTATGTGATGGCACTTTTTATTGTGGAAACCAAGGGTTTGGTCGAGAGTTTACTGTCCCCATGGCATACTGCCCAATGTAAAACTTTCATCACCCAAGTCATTTGGAAAATAAATCTTTCTTGAATTTTTACATTCTGGTAAGCAGTATACAGTACATGTTTGCGAAAACCATGCAGGGAATCTTTTTTCTCCCACTTGGATCCTTTAAGTAATAGTATCTTAAGTTTTTCTGGAAGATACTTTCACTTATCATGAAAGTTTGATCATTTGGGTATCCATCTGTATGGATTGTATCGTTAGTCATTAGCATGACCACCATTTGTATCTGGGGAGCAATAAAGAAACACCTCACTTCCTCTTGGTAGTACAGGTAGCAGTGACATTTTTTTTTCTCCCATAAAATTCTGTGTTACATAGGATTTTGTAGACTTCTTCTAATGATAGGTCATCGTTTCAGCCACACATATATGCCTCGTTACAGGAAGCCTTTGTATCAAGTCTTTGACTTCAGCTGGCAACTTGTAGTCAGTCTTGTGTGTTACACAGTTCTTAAAGCAGGATTAAAGGAAACAATTATTCTATTCCGGATTACCAATTCTTAGATGCAAGGGCTGGATTTGTTTTTTTTTTTTAGGCATTTTTTCTTCTATTTCCATCTGGTGATCCAGCCAGTAAGTCTGTTTTTCACAAAGCAAACCCTCCAGCAGAATGTATCAGATTACATAGATGAGACAAACCACTTAACACTGGCAAGGGTGCTTACAATGATCAGATTTTATTTATTCATGTAAAACCTTTATCCCAAAAATGGTTTGCTGTAACTGATTATAGAGTAGGAGCTGGAGTTTTCCTTTTGGGATAAAGGTGTTGCATGAACAAATAAAAGCTGATCATTGTAAGTACCCCTGCCAGTGCTGCGTGTTTTTTCTCATCCATGTAATTCTAACCACTTCCGGACCGCTTCCGTTGTAAGACGGCGGCCTACTTGAAGTGGAATACCGCTGTTATGATAGCAGATAGCTACCATAACCCCAGTTTTTGTTTTTTTAGCATGTGATAAAAGTGGTCTCAGCAATTCGCCGCAAGATCACTTTTATCAGCGGCAGGAGAGGTGCCCCCACGGCATTTTCCAGTTGAGACTATCGGTCCGCTCCCCCCCTGTACTGGAAGCCGAGTGAGCGGAAGATGCCGACCACTCTGCTCCACAGCATTGCAGGGTGAAAGCGACATCACAAGTCACTTCCACCCATAGCTCTTAAAGGGGACCTTTTTTTTTCACTGCCATTTTTTTATTGCATTTAAGTGTAAATATGAGATCTGAGGTCTTTTTGACCCCAGATCTCATATTTAAGAGGTCCTGTCATGCTTTTTTCTATTACAAGGAATGTCTACATTTCTTGTAATAGGAATAAAAGTGATAAAAAATATTTTTTAAAAGGACAGTGTAAAAGTAAAAAATAAAATAAATAACTAAAAAAAAAAAAAATTGAGCTCACACGCAGAAGCGAATGCATACGTAAGTCCCGCCCACATATGAAAACGGTGTTCAAACCACACGTGTGAGGTATCGCCGCAATGGTTAGAGTGAGAGCAATAATTTTAGCACTGGACCTTCTCTGTAACTCTGGTAACCTGTAGAAATGTTTAAATGTCGCCAATGGAGATTTTTAGGTTGCAAAGTTTGTCGCCATTCCACGAGATGGCACAATTTTGAAGCATGAAATGTTGGGTATCAATTTACTCAGCGTAACATTATCTTTCACAATATGGAAAAAATTGGGCTAACTTTACTGTTGTTTTATTTTTTAACTCAGAAAAGTGTTTTTTTTTTTCAAAAAATATCGTGCTTGTAAGACCGCTGCGCAAATACAGTGTGACATAGTTTTGCAAAGACTGCCATTTTATTCTCTAGGGTGTTAGAAAAAAATATATATAATGTTTGGGGGTTCTAATTCATTTTATACCAAAAAAAATAGTTTTAACTTGTAAACACCGAACCTAAAAAAGAGGCTTGGTCTGGAAGTGGTTAATTGATATTTGGTGTGTTCCACACTTACCTTTTGTCTAAAGCAATTAAGCAAGAATGCTGTGTTCTCTTTGCTATATGTTTAGCTTGGTACATATTGTGAAGTATTTTATATTGCAGTGTCTGAGTGTTAATTACAATGATATTGAATGTTTGTAATAATAGTGCCAAATGTGATTTATTTTTTTTATTTATATACAGTATATACCTCATTTTCATAATATGAGCACAAACTCATATTACACCCTTAAAAAACTGAGTTGGTGTCATCAGGTTAAATCGCCTACATATTTGTATGTGTACGGAAATGAGTTGTCTGTAAACACCACAAAATGCCTAAAGAATATGCCTCTTTGCTGATAACTGGTATAATAGGGGTGGTAAGTCCCAGGATTTTCCTCAATGTATTATTCTGTTTACTGGGTCTATTTACCACACATGTGCATTTGGATTCAGACAAACCTACGGAATCCACAAAATGGAATTCAAATGAACGAACGGAATTCTAAAAGGTAAGTTATGCCTGAATCACAAAAGAAAGATACCACTTGGTTTGTTTTTATTTGTGCGGGATAACTTGCCACGTGGAATTGCGTGCTGCCATCTAAGATGGGATACGCATGCGTACTTGTGATGTCACAACATCATGGCGCTGCACGTACGCATGCATGTGCCCTCCAGTATTGTTACCAATGCAATGAAGACTGTGCAGTTTTTGATTCAGAGGCGAAATGCATTTGGATTGGTTTTGTACGAACCTTATTATTGTGCCACATGCACATGCCTACTAATTACTAACAGCTAATAGGTGCTAAGAGTAATAAAAAAAAAGTGACATTGATCCTGAGCATGAATATAGAATTATAAAAATTACAATAATACATATAATAGCATATATATATATATATATATATATATATACAGTGGGTACGGAAAGTATTCAGACCCCCTTAAATTTTTGTTATATTGCAGCTATTTGCTAAAATCATTTAAGTTCATTTTTTTCCCTCATTAATGTACACACAGCACCTCATATTGACAGAAAACACAGAATTGTTGACATTTTTGCAGATTTATTAAAAAAGAAAAACTGAAATATCACATGGTCCTAAGTATACAGACCCTTTGCTCCGTATTTAGTAGAAGCGCCCTTTTGATCGAATACAGCCATGAGTCTTTTTGGGAAAGATGCAACAAGTTTTTCACACCTGGATTTGGGGATCCTCTGCCATTCCTCCTTGCAGATCCTCTCCAGTCCTGTCAGCTCGGATGGTGAACGTTGGTGGACAGCCATTTTTAGATCTCTCCAGAGATGCTCAATTGGGTTTAAGTCAGGGCTCTGGCTGGGCCATTCAAGAACAGTCACGGAGTTGTTGTGAAGCCACTTTTTCGTTATTTTAGCTGTGTGCTTAGGGTCATTGTCTTGTTGGAAGGTAAACCTTTGGCCCAGTCTGAGGTCCTGAGCACTCTGGATAAGGTTTTCATCCAGGATATCCCTGTACTTGGCCGCATTCATCTTTTCCTCGATTGCAACCAGTCGTCCTGTCCCTGCAGCTGAAAAACACCCCCACAGCATGATGCTGCC
Source organism: Glandirana rugosa (assembly GCA_018402905.1). Classification (NCBI taxonomy): domain Eukaryota; kingdom Metazoa; phylum Chordata; class Amphibia; order Anura; family Ranidae; genus Glandirana; species Glandirana rugosa. The sequence continues at coordinate 491,233 of BLSH010082182.1, forward strand.
ACCACCATGCTTCACTGTTGGGACTGTATTAGACAGGTGATGAGCAGTGCCTGGTTTTCTCCACACATACCGCTTAGAATTAAGGCCAAAAAGTTCTATCTTGGTCTCATCAGACCAGAGAATCTTCTTTCTCACCATCTTGGAGTCCTTCAGGTGTTTTTTTAGCAAACTCCATGCGGACTTTCATGTGTCTTGCACTGAGGAGAGGCTTCCGTCTGGCCACTCTGCCATAAAGCCCTGACTGGTGGAGCGCTGCAGTGATGGTTGACTTTCTACAACTTTCTCCCATCTCCCGACTGCATCTCTGGAGCTCAGCCACAGTGATCTTTGGGTTCTTCTTTAGCTCTCTCACCAAGGCTCTTCTCCCCCGATAGCTCAGTTTGGCCGGACGGCCAGCTCTAGGAAGGGTTCTTGTCATCCCAAACATCTTCCATTTAAGGATTATGGATGCCACTGTGCTCTTAGGAACCTTAAGTGCAGCAGAAATTTGTTTGTAACCTTGGCCAGATCTGTGCCTTGCCACAATTCTGTCTCTGAGCTCTTTAGGCAGTTCCTTTGACCTCATGATTCTCATTTGCTCTGACATGCACTGTGAGCTGTAAGGTTTTATATAGACTGGTGTGTGGCTTTCCTAATCAAGTCCAATCAGTATAATCAAACACAGCTGGACTCGAAGGTGTAGAACCATCTCATGGATGATCAGAAGAAATGGACAGCACCTGAGTTAAATATATGAGTGTCACAGCAAAGGGTCTAAATATTTAGGACCATGTGATATTTCAGTTTTTTTCTTTTTTAATAAATCTGCAAAAATGTCAACAATTCTGTGTTTTTCTGTCAATATGGGGTGCTGTGTGTACATTGAGGGAAAAAAATGAACTTAAATGATTTTAGCAAATGGCTGCAATATAACAAAGAGTGAAAAATTTAAGGGGGTCTGCATACTTTCCGTACCTACTGTATATACACAGTACACCCCTCACATTTTTGTAAATATTTTATTATACCTTTTCATGTGATAACACTGAAGAAATTATACTTTGCTACAATGTAAAGTAGTGAGTGTACAGCTTATATGAGTGTAAATTTGCTGTCCCCTCAAAATAACTCAACACACAGCCATTAATATCTAAATAGCTGGCAACAAAAGTGAGTACACCCCTAAATGAAAATGTCCAAATTGGGCCCAAAGTGTCAATATTTTGTGTGGCCACCATTATTTTCAAGCACTGCCTTAACCCTCTTGGGCATGGAGTTCACCAGAGATTCACAGGTTGCCACTGGAGTTCTCTTCCACTCTTCCATGAAAACATCACAGAGCTGGTGGATGTTAAAGACCTTGCGCTCCCCCACCTTCCAATTGAGGATGCCCCACATATGCTCAATAGGGTTTAGGTCTGGAGAGATGCTTGGCCAGTCCAACACCTTTACCCTCAGATCTTTAGCAAGGCAGTGGTCGCCTTGGAGATGTGTTTGGGACCGTTATTACGTTGGAATACTGCCCTGCAGCCCACTTTCTGAAGGGAGGGGATCATGCTCTGCTTCAGTATGTCACAGTTCATGTTGGCATTCATGGTTCCCTCAATGAACTGTAGCTCCCCTGTGCCGGCAGCACTCATGCAGCCCCAGACCATGACACTCCCACCACCATGCTTGACTATAGGCAAGACACACTTGTCTTTGTACTTCTCACCTGGTTGCCGCCACACATGCTTGACACCATCTGAACCAAATAAGTTTATCTTGGTCTGATCAGGCCACAGGACATGGTTCCAGTAATCCATGTCCTTAGTCTGTCTTCAGCAAACTGTTTGTGGGCTTTCTTGTGCATCATCTTTAGAAGAGGGATGACAGCCATGCAGACCAATTTGATGCAGTGTGCGGCGTATGGTCTGAGCACTGCCAGGCTGACCCCCTTACCCCTTCAACCTCTGCAGCAATGCTAGCAGCACTCATACGTCTATTTCCCAAAGACAACCTCTGAATATGAAGCTGAGCACATGTACTCTTCACTTATCTTCTTCTTCTTCGAATATGGCGATACCTGATCTGAGTGGAACCTGTCCTATTAAACCACTGTATGGTCTTGGCCACCATGCTGCAGCTCAGTTTCAGGGTCTTGGCAATCTTCTTATAGCCTAGGCCATCTTTATGTAGAGCAACAATTCTTTTTTTCAGATCCTCAGAGTTCTTTGCCATGAGGTGCCATGTTGAACTTCCAGTGACCAGTATGAGAGAGTGAGAGCGATAACACCAAGCTTAACACACCTGCTCCCCAATTACACCTGAGACCTTGTAACACTAAAGAGTCACATCGCACAGGGGAGGGAAAATGGCTAATTGGGCCCAATTTGTAAATTTGTACTTAGGGGTGTACTTACTTTTGTTGCCAGTGTTTTAGACATTAATGGCTGTTAAACTGTTATACAATCTGTACACTCACTACTTTACATTGTAGCAAAGTGTAATTTCTTCAGTGTTGTCACATGAAAAGATATAATAAAATATTTACAAAAATGTGAGGGGTGTACTCACTTTTGTGAGATACTGTATATATACCACTGTATATATAGACCACGGAAACACGAGACAAGACTTACAACATAACATAGACCTGAGGTGTGCCTTGCTGGTCTGTATGTCAAGAAAAGGGGGCATACCCAAGATAAGTAATGGATGATCGTGGAGAGAAAAGTGCTGAGAAGTGCCCTAAAAAGTGGAATGGGAGGGAGGGTATCTGCACCGGAACCGACAAAGACCACAGGTGAGGAGTCTGCTTAAATACACCATGCTGGCCTTCTAATTTATGGTTGTGGCCCTGCGACCAAGATGTATATGAATTACCTGAGGTGTGCCTTGGTGGTCTGGTCAGTATGCCAAGAAAAGGGGGCAAAATAATCCGGATAGGAAAGTAGTTCTTTAATGATTCTGTCATCGCTCGGCAAGTTTGGTAAAGGCTTGAGCTATTTCTGTCTGAGGATTTGGAATGTATCTAGCAAAACAGGTGGACTTCTATCTGCCTAGCTTCTTGATCACATGGTCTGGTACTCTGTGCTGAGATGCAGCTGAGGCTGCTCCATACCGGAAAGAATGTCCAGAGTACCGCCCGGGGTCAAGGCTCAAGTTGCCCAGTAGCATCCTGACGTGCCTGATAAATTGGCTGCCACTCAGGGGGCTATTCGGAAAAGGCAACAGTGGATTCGAGTCTAATTGGCTAATAGCAAGGTGAGACAGCAACCGGTCGAGCACCGTTTGTCTGAAAGAGATTTATGTCAACTCTGGGTCCGGATTGATGAGTTTAAGATACCGCGAGATGGAGGATGTAACGGCTTGGAAAGTGAGTCAAGTGGCGCCTGTATAGTGTCTGGGTGCTGGCACCATTGATGGTGAATTAGATTGGCTGTAGAAAGCTGTAGGAGTCCAGATAGATGGCCGCTTGAATGACTAGACTGGGCAAAAGCCCAAGCGGGGAACCCGCGAGGATTGCAGATATGTCCCTGAAAATGGTGCTGGTGACAGGCAAGCGTTTGCTGTTGGCTATGGGCTGATGCTTCTGGATGCCATGTAGTAAGGATCTGCCTGTGTGGGCCATAAACAGAGACATGGAGTTCGTCCCTCATTGTCATATCCGCTATGCTGCTGGGTTCAGCCTGAGAACTTGATCGAGGTCTTGTACCTAAGAGAGGAAAACCAAGAGGCGTGCAATGAAGGAGCGCCCGAGGGATAACCCTCACGGCACCATTAAGCATCCCTAATAGGGATCGTGGCTGTCTCTTAGTACGCTCTGCGAGAGGGTAAAGGCATGACTGACCAACCTGATTAAACAATTAAAACAAGGGGTTGCATGTGTTAAGAGGAGTCATAGCCGTAGGATAGTGAGCAAAGAGGGATACATTTTTTTTCTTTTTTTTTTTGCTGCAGAGAATGACAGACAAGAAAACGTGAGTGGCGGGTAGACTTTCATTGGAGACTAGGAGTAGCCATTGAGCTTGTGGCAGAACCTCGGTGGGAGGGGGGGGCCACGCTGCGGAAGCTCGTGGTGCCTGTGGAATGCATGGAATGAGTGGTGACAGTGAGCTTGTGACAGAGCACTTGCGGGGGAGGCTGCGCCGCAGGGCTCGTGATGACTGTGGATGTGTAATGAGAGGCAACAGTGAGCTTGTGGCAGGGACCTCGCGGTGGAGGCTGCGCTGCGGGGCTCATAGTGCCTGTGGAGGTAGGGAAATGGTACTAGCAGAGTAAATGACATGAGCCAATGCAAATCGGTGTGTGTAATGCATCCAATACAAACCGCTGTACCACGGACGCAACTAGGCTCCAATCGGACTGTAGTAAGTATGCAATGGTTTTGATACAAATCGGTTGTAGGGTGAATGACGTGGCCGATGCAAATTGGTTTTAGTGTGCATGAAATTAATCCGATACGGATCGGCTACAGAGTAATGCAATGGATCCGAATCGGCTGTAGAGTGTGATGGTGAGACCTGCTACCATCACTCTGTACCTCTGCTGTCACACTCTTTCAGAGCTTGCTTGTTGCTCCAGTCCACGCACTTGGGCCCTCCATCTGCTGTCAGCCTGTACCATGCAGACATGCACACTTCTCACTTGAGGACTCCTTGGGAGGGTGGAGCCCAGAACCTTGGTACTGTCTCTACTAAAAGACCCAGACACCTGCACAATCAGTGTCCTGGCTAATCCTAAATTCATCCCACCCAGGTCACTATGCAATCTCCAAGCTTCAGGTCGCCAACTGGATTTTACCAACCATAGAGGAAACTGATAAAATAGTTTCCTCCAAATTAAGCAATCCTCCTGGAGCTTCTCAACCTGCCTATTTGAGAATCCTGGGCAACATACCTGATCACAGCGCCCCCCCCCCCCTTGTTTCGACCTGTGCCATCTACGATTTACAATCCTGTCCGATCTCACTTCTTCTAAAGGGGAACTCTACCCACCACTTCCATTGGTGTCACTCCTTATGTCCCACTGTCACTCTACTACAGGCTTTAATGAGACCTTCCCAACTCTTCTTCCGGGTGCACTTCCATAAGTACATCCTCCTGAAATTTTAACGGGGTACCCCTGGTCTTTCCAGCAACCTTTCTGCCTCTTTGCTTCCGGTTCCTAGGTTTCCCAATACCTCTCTCATCATTACTGTTCGGAGGCTGTTTGTAATGGGCCTAACTCTCTTATTTCTGATACCATACTCAGCAGTCACTAATCCTGTGCCAGGTTTACCCATACCTTCGGACACCAAATTATCATGTACCATTAATACATTACTCGGTTCACCAAGAACAGAAATATTCAGACCAACATTACACCTCTTAATGTTGCAAATGTCTAAACCATTTTTCCAGCATTTGTTAGGGCAGAGTCTGCAGCCATCACCCCTGGGAACCTCACGAGACTCCACCTCTTCTGGTGTCATCCACTTTGCATGCAGCTGTTCTACCACCTGACCTTTTCCAATACCATCTGGATTTCTATCCAAAACTGAAACAGACGAGCTCTTGTCTGATCCACATACAACTTTTACTGCACTTCTTATCCATTCCCCATGTCTAAGGGATCTTATCAGGTTTATCACCTGAAACCTATTATTGGACTGGTGACCCCAGTCTCTTTAACCACCTCTGTCTGCGCCCCGGTCAGGATTTCTGCTGTTTTCTGGTCCATGCTGGGTGCTTCCAGAGTGGTTTGTCCACTGGTGCAGTATGCGCGCCCTTCACCAACAACTGGCCAGCACCACTCTGAACCATAGCAGCAGAAATGCTTTCCACCTGGCTCTTAGGACGTGAAACCTCTGACATTTTGGACTAATTTTTCATTTCCCCAAAGCCTCTCTCATATCCCATATCATCAGGAAGTAATTCAGCAACATACCCAGAGGCAACTTTTAACACTAATGTAGCCAGGAGATGTGTAATGTTGCCTGCAATTCAGAGACAATGTACAAAGCTATTTATATGACGTTGGCTCCCTGTAGTGTTAGCTTGGACTCCATGTGTTTTTTTTCTTTTCCCTAAAGCAGGGGTCTCCAAACTTTCTAGACAAAGGGCCAGTACACTGTCCTTCAGACTTAGAGGGGGCCGGACTGTTGTTTGATGTGATGTGAGTAAAGACAGCACAAAACATTACTGTACAGAAGCCATGTTCATTGAATAATACTCAGCAGGAACAGGAAACACCACACAGGAAGTAAATACAACAGAGATGGACCATAGAGTTGCATTTAAAGAACCGTAACATCCATAACATCTCCCCCTTTTAGTGTTAATAAATGAACATTGTGAAATTCGAAAGAGACACAGCAATAACACATTCTATAGGTTAAGTCTCATAGGTGGTTTCCTTTAGCCCTCCCTGTAGACACTGGGCTCCTCTCATCACGTACTGGCATGCTCTGTGCTTGACAGCTGTTAGATATACTTGCTTGCCCAGAACTGTCATTGCTATTGGTATGAGGCATCGCCCCTGTACATTCCTCACTGTCAATGGGTGAGTATATCCTTGTGATACTGGGTGAGTCTGATCTATCAACAGGATACTGAGATTCAGGCTGCTCTGCCACTCCCAAATCCACTTGATTCCAGCAATAGAGAGTTCCTTCAACGTCCACAAGATAGGAGCGTGGTGCAACCTTTTGCAGACAAGTACCCATTCTCCAACAGTCTGTTCGAACTCCAGGTAATGGTTTCATATGGATTTGTTCCCCAATATTCAATTCCAGCAAATCTCTGGACGATGTGTCATATCGTGCCTTTGACACTTGTCTCTTAATCCTTAACTTTTCTGTAACACCTTGTGTGACAGAGGGTTCAAGCAGCCTATTTGCTACTGGTACGGAGGTCTTTAATTTCCTTGACATCAGTCTTTGTGACAGACTACTATCCATGCCTTCAGTCAGAGTGTATCTCCAATGTAAAATGGCCTTGCATGGATCTCTACTAGAGTTGAGCGAACCCGGACTGTAAAGTTCGGGTCCGTACCGGACTTTAGGGTGTCCGTGCCCCGAACCCGATCCCAGACATTTAAAAAAAAGTTTGGGTTCGGTATTCGGGTATTTTTTGGTGCCTGTTGAATAGCTGCAGGGCAGCCAATCAACAAGCGTTTCACTTGTTTGCCCTTAGAAGCCATCACAGCCATGTCTACTAATGGCATGGCTGTGATTGGCCAGTGCATCATGTGACCCAGACTATTTTTGGCACCTGTTGAATAGCTGCAGGGCAGCCAATCAACAAGCATTTCACTCATTTGCCCTTAGAAGCCATCACAGCCATGCCTACTAATGGCATGGCTGTGATTGGCCAGTGCATCATGTGACCCAGCCTCTATATGAGCTGGAGTCACGTAGTGCCGCATGTCACATCGTCTTGTACTGGAGTAGGGAGAGGATGCTGCCGCCGCTGTGACGGAGAGATTAGCATTCTAATATCATCTCATCCTGCATTAGAGACAGGTTCCTGGCGGTGCTGTGATGGAAAGATTAGCGTTCTAAAATCATCTGATACTGGAGTAGGTACAGGTTCCTGGTGCTGTGAGGGAAAGATTAGCGTTCTAATATCATCTCATCCTGCA